>VZRV01001292.1:0-61238 GCA_013398115.1 Falcunculus frontatus | reverse complement strand
GGGGCCGGCAGGTGTCGGGCCCCGCTCGCTGCCGCCCGCCCCACGCCGCCGCCGCCGGCGGGCGTGAGCGCTACGGGGGAAGCGCCATGTCCGCTCCTGCTGGGCGACGTCCGTGCCGGGTTTTGCACCTTGTCCCCGGGTCTGCCTCACGGCCCAGAGGAGCTGCTGCTGCCGCCGCCGCTGCCGCCGCCGCCGCTGCCGCTGCTGCGGTGTTTACTGAGCGCTCCTGTCCTGATATCACTCCGCTGGCATGGAGGAGGAGGAGGTGGAGGAGGAGAGCATTTGATCATTGTGATGGTGGCAGGAGGAGCAGCAGCCAGCACGACAGAGCAAAGCGCTAGGCTGTATCAGCTCGGCGTTTGGCAGAGACTTCAGAGCGCTACTTTTTTTTTCTTTTTTTTTTTTCCTCTCCAGCTCCGTCCGGATTGTTCATGTGTTTACTTCCCCCAGCCCGAGGATTTGCTATTTAGGTTCCTGTTGAAATGCAACTGAGCAGCCAAAGTACTTTGCGAACACGGTGCGGCATAAACACCAAAACTTTTTTCTAGAAGGAAAATACAATAAGCAAGCGGTTTTGCCTGTCTTTTGATGCCGGGGAGTGCGAGTGAGTGTGCCGTGTGTGCCCAGCGTGTGCCTGTGCTTGGATGTGTGTGTGCGAACGTGCGTGCGAACGGGTGTGTATGTGTGTGCATGTGGAGGGGCGCGTGTTTCCCTTATCCATGGGGAGAGAAGGCTTTTGGCAAAATCTCCGGAAATCTCATGGAATCTGTTTTGAAATAATGGATTATAAAAAAGAAAGAGGAGGAAAGGAACTGGTCTGATATTTCCTGGAGTTTGCTAACCCGAATTGCTGCTGCTTAGTTTGTTGTGCTTTTCGTGTGTGTATGTTTGTTGGTTGTGTTGCTGGCGATAACCTTTTAGCACCTTCTCTCTTTATTTCCCTCCCCCCTTCCTTCTCTTTTTAATGTTTTGGAGCTTCTCGAGAGGGATTGGCTGGGGGAAAAGAGAAACATTTGCTTGGGATCGCTGTTTCCCTGATACATGATGGTGCCCCCTTCCCCCCCCTCCCCCGTTCTCTAAAAAGTATCCCATCAGGACCCCAGAGGAGACTGCGTGTGTGTGAAGTGCAGGATAAAAAGTTCTTCCAAAATAAGTGTGCACGGGGACGAGGATGGGGGATTTTGCAGCCCCCGCTGCCGCCGCGAATGGCAGCAGTATTTGCATCAACAATAACCTGAACAGCAGCCTCAGTGGGGCCGGCGGGGCCGGTATCGGGGTTAACAGCACTCCCCATGGCCCTCCTGCCGCCGCTCCCGGTAACAATAACGCTAATAGCGGCGGCATTCCCAAGCACAGCACGGTGGTGGAGCGGCTGAGGCAGCGCATCGAGGGCTGCCGGCGGCACCATGTCAACTGCGAGAGCAGGTACCAGCAAGCCCAGGCGGAGCAGCTGGAGCTGGAGCGCAGGGACACGGTGAGCCTCTACCAGCGGACCCTGGAGCAGAGGGCCAAGAAAACGAGCACCGGCGGCGGCAGCAAGCAGCAGCACCAGAGCAAACAGCAGCAAGATGCTGAGCCCGCCACGGCGGAACAGAGGAACCACACGCTGATCATGGTAAGGGGATGCGGGCCGGGGGCGGAGGGGTCGCTGTCCACTCCGCGTCGCTCGCCGGGATGAGCTGGAGGTCGGCCCCGTAGCTTGTCAAGGGGAAACGAGGCTCGGCTGAACTTAGGCGGTGGCAGGGTCTCTGGCGGGACGGGCAGGCGGGAGCTGCCGGGACGCTTCGCAACTTCTCACGGGCTGGGGTGGAGGGAACGGACAAACTTTTTTTTTTCCCAGTCCCTTTCGGAAGGGTAGAACTGCTGTGGGGTAAGAGGGAAGGGGAGCGGTGCCGGGTGTACGCCGCGGGCTGCCGAGAGCCGGGGGAGGGTTTTGTGTGTGTGCGTGCGTGCGTGCGTGCGTGTTTCGCCACGGCTTCTCCGTGCGGGGGGCTGGCCGCCTTTAAATTCGCCGCGGAGGAAGGTAGAAGGTGACTCCGCTGGCTGGGCTGGCGGCAGGAGGAAAAGTTGGGCAGGTTTCTCGCCTGGGCTGCCCCGGTGTGCAGCAGTCCGGCTCCTCATGCGAGCTGAATTTCTTCCCAAAGTTTCCTTGGGATTTAAGGAGCTTAGCGAGGACCGGAGGGGGGGAAGGGGGCGGAGGCTGAGCCGGTAGGAGCGTAGCGGCAAGTAGGAAGCGGAGTTTCCCACTCCCAGGCTGCACCGATGATGAATAATAAGAGGCGGTGCGGGGGGAGCCGGGCCCCGCGCTCCGGCAGAGCCTTATTTATAGCAGGTCGCGGCGGCCAGTCGTTCTGGTGGGGGGGCTGGTGGTGTTCGTTCCGGCCGGCGGGGGCAGGCGGGCGCCTGTGCCGCGGGGGACACGCGTGTGTGTCCTGACGTGTCCCCGCGCCGGGGCGGGGGTGCCCAGCGCTCGGGGGCGGGCACGGAGCAGCTGGGTCCTCGCCGTCTGCCGGGCGCACAATGGGCGGTGGAGACGGGCGGGGAGGGGGGGAGATGCGATGGCAGCGTCTAGTTTACAAGCCTCGCACGTCCCTCCCTCTCGCCTTCCCCGGCTCCGCGGGGAGGCGCGGCCGTGCGGGAGGGTCCAGCAGGGCGGCAGCTGCTGCCGGCCTCCGCCGGGGGAGGTCTCTGAGACAAAGCGGCGGGGTGGCGGCCATCCCGGTGGCGGTCCTTCCTCTCGCACCCCCTTACAGGAGAGAAGGGAGCTTTGTGTTTCTCCGGGGCCGCGCCGAGCCTGCCCAGCCCCGGCCGCAGTGCCGGTTCGGTGCCGGGCAGCTCTTCCCCGCGCAGCCCGGCGGGCAGCACGCTTCCCGCTGCCCTGCTGGGCGCTTTGCCTGCCCCCAGCCCCGCTTCCTCACGGTGGGGTGGCTGGAGGTGGGGATCGCTTCGCCAGCGGCAAACAAAAGCTCAACGCCGAGCGCTGCCCCCTCCTCCTGGCCTCCTCGGGAGCGCAACCCCCGGCAGCCCGGCGCATCTCCCAGCCAGGAGGCGGGCAGCGGGATGCGGAGGGAGCGGGGCCGGGGGGAGCGCGGGCAGGAGCCGCACAAAGCGGCGGGGGCGGTGGAATGTGTGCGTGTGCGCTTCGCAAACAGGAAGTAGAACGACCTCACTGACATCTTGTTGCTTTCCTGATGTTACCAGCGAGGCATAACCATGTTTCTCTTCCTTCCGGCGCCTTTCCTCAGGACCGAGGCGTTTAAATACACACTGCACTACAGTACTTGGCCTCGGCTTACACCTATTCCCAGAGCAGCAACAGAGTCACTCCCTAAGCCCCACGAACAGGGACTATCTTTTCGTCAGCCCAACTGTCCTCAAATCCCTTTTTATATCTCGTCTCGTTTCCACAAGATACAGGAAAGGGGCTGGAGGCTTCGGAGACAATTCTCAGAATGACCTCTCTCCAGGGCAGCGTTGTGGTGCACTGTGTCCTCATCCAGTTCCAGAGCAGTTCCGGTGCTTTTGGGCCCAGGCTAGTGGTGGATTGTCCTTTCCCCTTATTCCCAAACCCCGGTGCTGAAGCATTAAAGCTAGGATTTTTAGATAGACAGGTCATTGGTCTTCCCTTGAAGATGCGAGACAGAAAGCCAAAGCTATAATATGAAAGTTGTAGAAACCAAATAATAAAAGGAAGAAGTACAGTTTCAGCTCTCACTGTTACTAGATTCTTTTAGGTTGGGACATTTGAATAGCTAAGAGTAGCCTGATTAAGGGGTAGTTTGCTATGAAATTCATCTGTGCTATGATCTTCATGTTATTTAAATATACTCAATGTGCCCTATGCTTTTAATCTTAAAAAGAGAAATTCTAGTGCCTTATTACAAAAATAGACCCATTTCCATTTTTTAAAGTAAATACACAGATGTTGCCAAAAAATTTGGAAACAAAACATCATCTAATTTGTTTCACTCATAAAGTGTTAATTACGATTTTTGACTCATATCTAAGAACATTGGGGAACATCCATGGGAACATGAAAGCAATACTTAAAACCCAAAAAATTACTCTTTTTCAAAGCAGTTGAAAAGTATTTTCTCTGAGACTTTTATGCTTTTTGCAGTAAAACCAAATGCAAACCCCCAAACTTCCTAATTTCTAGCAATCGTAACAGTGTGGTAAGTTTAACTGCTTATGTGCATCATAGTTTTTATTTAGCAAAACAATTCAACTTAATTTAACCTTTTTTTTTTTATCACATGAGAAAAAAGTCAACTACATTTAGGGTTTTTTTCCCTTTCTTTATTCTCTGGTAAACTCCAGTGGAGTGTTTTACAGTGGAACAGTCATAGATCTGCTACTGCTTTACTCTTCACACAAAAATCATTATTGAATTTTTCCCTCAGATTATTAACACATGATTTGGAAAAGAAGCTGTTGGGATTAAATGACAACAAACACAATGAGGACAGCAAGAAATACTTTTTCTAATTCTTTTTTTTAATCAAAGCAAATTAAATGAAAGTATTATATGTGTATGTGTGTGTGTATGTGTATGTGTATGTGTATGTGTATGTGTATGTGTATGTGTATGTGTATGTGTATGTGTATGTGCGTGCTCCAAACTGAGAGATGCTGAGCAGTGAGGGGAGATGTGCTTGATCCAGGCAGCCAGTTTTTTAACAAACCCTCCCAGAAGCTGGTACTGACACATACTGAGAGCCCTCAAGCAAGCTGAGTCAAAAAACCAAAAACATCTTTAGAAGACGATTATTTGAAGACATGCACTCTGATTTTCTTCACTGGATGGAGTACAAGCAATGCAGTTTGTACAGTGATTCTTGTTGCTACCCCCACAATTTGCACCCTTCCTCCCGAAGTTCATGGAAGGCACTGTGCAGTTTCCACTGTTTGGGATTCTTTGTCAACTGACAAGAAGTTATCAATGGAAGCCTTTTGTCAAAATGGGGTGTAGGAGCATAGGCGTGGCTATATTTCATGAGTTGCTGATCTACCCTGAATTTGTGTCTTTTTATAGAGGAAGTTTTCACTTGCTGAATTTTGAAATACCTGGATTTATAACTACTTCAACTTCTTCTACTGGGGAGAACAGTGGGTTTCAGAACTAGTTTGCTCCCACACAGGCATAGATTGGGGTGTGCACAGAAATTAAAATAGTTTATAAATGTCTGTGGGGACCTTCCCCCCTCACCCCAGTTCAACCTGGCAAAACAAAAAGTTGTTTTCTGTGGTTTTGAGTTGGATTATTAAAATGCTGTACCAGCCTGGTTTTCAGAGGAAGTATTGGGAAAATTTGCAATTCATCCAGAACTCTGCTGCTCATCTTTGGATTGGTTCCAGGAAATATCAACACATCATATCAGTTCTTTGGTTCTTTGTGAGCTAATCTGCTTTCTTGTTTCCTTCTTTCAGTGCAAGAGTCTTCTTAGCTCTGCATCCATGTTATTGTGTGGGGTTCAGAGGTTGTACGTGTGTGTATACACATACATTATATATAGGATAAATAATAAATAATGTATATTTAGTATATAATAGCCAAGCACATAATAAATACTGCAAATTATATCACCTCTGTTTCTTATCCCTGTGACTGTTGTTCTTACTGTGCATTTTTTGTTCAGGGACGTGTAATTATCACACTGGCCTTCTAGTGCACATTTATTTGCATCTGAGCTGTCTTGTGAAGTATAAAGAGGCTGGAGCTACTTTTTCCTATTTTAAGGTTCTTCAAGCCTTTTTTTTTAAATTTGGCATTATTGTGGGTTTGATAGCCACTGTCTTACTGACTGTTTCTAACCCTAAACCCAGTTCTTAGGAAATTATGTGTTGAACACTGTAAACCTAAAATGTTATTTAGATCAGAGAAATTAGCAACAGAAGTCAAATGACCCATTAGATCATCTTTTCTGTTCCCCTGCCAAAGCATACTATTGCCAATGCAGAATTAGTTTAAAGTCGGAGAAAACATGGCTGTAAATATATGGTATTTTCCAGTCCTGCTCGTCACCCGTTCTGGGCTAATGCACTGCCTTCTGGAAGTCAGTGATCACACTGCCCTTCTACCTGAGGGAAGGAAGATGGGCAGGCCACTCCTTTCAGCCTTCTCTGTGTAGGGACAGAATGACATGTCCAGAATTATATAAATCTGGTTATATGTCTTCCGTGTTGATAGATATTCCACCACAGAAGAGTAGTTCCTCCCTCTGCCTCAGTCTCTTCTTTTTGTTGAAAAAGG
This sequence comes from Falcunculus frontatus, assembly GCA_013398115.1. Lineage (NCBI taxonomy): Eukaryota > Metazoa > Chordata > Aves > Passeriformes > Falcunculus > Falcunculus frontatus. Next base: position 54,985 of record VZRV01001292.1, on the reverse strand, counting down.
TATCCAGAGTGAAAAGTGGAACATCTCCATTTGTCTTAGTGATTCATGGATAATGCCAGTAATGAAATTGAGTGCCGAAGAATGTTGTCAGACTTGTGAGGAGTTTGTTAAAGCTTACACCTGCTGTATTTAATATGTACTTGTGTGTGTGTTCATAAACCTGAGCACATTTCTTGTGTTCTTTCTTGTGTAATATTGTTATTCAACTTAATTTCCAGGTGCATAAGAGTTCATCACTTACACTATAGGAAAAGTCTTATTTCTCTGGCTTTGCAAAGATGAAGAAAGATAATTTTTTAGAGGTTTTGTTTTATTTTCCACAAGAGGTCAAATACTTGTAGCCCTTACTCATGCCTGATGACTAAGTAGGATTAAACATCTCTTCAGTTAATAAGCTATGTCTGATCTTGCTCACACAGGGGTAAAGTCAGTAGTAAATACACAACAGGGATGATACCAGAATTAAATCCCAGGCCAGCAATGCTCCTTCTCTTTTGTAAGCACCATAGGAGTCATTGTGTAACCCTTTTTATTTTTATTTTCCTATAAGGGTGGATCTCTGTGTCTTTCTTACTCCACAGGCCTCTCCCATTTGTTTTCTCCTTTTCATACGAACTCGCGCTTGATGCTCCCGTGTGATTACTGTCCTTTAGGACAAGGAGTTTTTGTGCTGACCTCCTTTTGCAACTAGTCAGCACAATAGGTTTCAGTTTAGCAAACTGAAAAGAATGAAGAGACTCTTCACTTCAAGCACTGCTAGCCTCTGATGACCTTTAAAGCTCTGATGGAAAGTGTGTCCCTTTCAAAGATAGTGGGTTGGGTTATTACAAGCCGTAGCTGGAGCAGGGCAAGTTGTATTTTGGCATAGGACATCCAGTCATAGTGAAATCTCAGCTTCAGCTTGACCAAACAGAATGTGTTGAAAGTCCTGCAGTGAAGTTCTAGGCATTGTTAAGTTCAGGAAGAACAGCTTTGTCTAGAACACATCAAAAACTCATTCTGCTAATGCCGAGCCAAAAATACTAACATATGATTGTGCTAGGACAATTGGTTGCATTTAAATTAACCTCAATTTACAGTAACCTGACCTAAAGCTTAAGGCTTCACAAATGGCTTCAGCTGGTGTAACCTGAGCTGCCACCACTGAGGAAGTCTCCTCTTTCCTGCTCTTGTCGGGGATTGTTTGCTGCCTTTGCTAAGGGCGGCTCTTGCTTGTGTAGCCCCGCGGCCAGCGGCTTCGCTGAGCAGGTAGGGAAGGCAGACACACTTCCTTTTCTTCTGGGTTGTTTTTTCGCTGGATCAGATCCATCATTTGTTTGACTGTCCCTCCCGTGGGTAGCAGAGCCTTACAACATCTTAATCCTCTTGTGAAACTTCACCCTTATCCCAGGATAAACATCTGGGACCTCGTAGTTCAAACATGCTCACCTGGTAGCATACATTGAACCTCAGTTAGGTTACACCTGGTGTCAATGCACAATTCTGTTCCTGAGCACAGACACTGAAACAGGGGAGGTTGTATGTACCAAAGGAGTCAGGGTTCATTTTTATTTAAGCACTTGCATGTATATGACGTTTGGTTGCATATTACTCCAATATGTATAATTCATGTGAGAGATGTGCTGGGATTGGCAGAGGTTTAAGAACAGGCCTGACAGCCAGTAACTGCTGCCTGGAGTCCTTCAAGTGTGTTGTTTTGTGGATTGAAATGTGAAGTACAATGTGTGACTGAAGTTACGAACCTGTAATCAGTTTTCCAGTCTGGGGTCTCACAGGCTGTTCAGATAAGCAGCACGCTTGTGCATTCAGAGGGAATTTGGGAGCCTTAACAATTTGAAATATATATTTTCCTAGTTTGTCTAAGCTGGTGAATCACAAAATCATGTAACTTTGATTGCTCTTCTGCTTCCCTCTTACATATTTTAGTTTCCCCATGTTTGTAGCTCGAAAGTCACTACAAACTGCTCCTGTTTGTTTTCTGAATGCTTGAAACTCAGTTTCATAGGGCTTAAGAGAAAATGTCTTTAAACTTGCAGTAGTTAATAAGACTGCAGTTGCTGAAATTCTGTGCTTACAGGAAGGGGGGGTTGAGCTGCCTTCTTTCAAGACTTCCCTCTTTCAGATTGATTTTGTTTGCCACCACACACCATTAAAATTGGTGAGGAGATAAGAATACTTCAATCTTCAGTTGACCTGAGAGAAGTGTGTCCACCTATAGCAACTTTGCATTTTCTAGAAGTTTGTGAAAGTGCTAAAGCTAATGCTGCAGTGCTGTTGGTAGCACAGATGAGCCATTGCTGTTTGCTTGCTGTCAGTTCTTCGCAACCAAAGCGTACACAGAGTAGGAAAGAGGTTTGAATTTATGACTTTCAGAATAACTAAGGGAATAAACAGAAAGATCAACAGGTCAAGGATTTTTTTTTTTTAAATCACTTTCTGTAGGGTTTTCAAACAGGGCTCTGTAGTGTCCTGTAAGTTCTCAGCTCTCATCAACTGAAGCTTGGTGGAGTTGTGCTTTCACTGATGGAAGGTGGAGCTGTGCCTCTTCCCCTCCTCCCTTCTTCCCTTTTCTGTCTCCTCCCTACATTACTTTTACTATGTGCCATACAGGAGCAGTTCAGGTTTAATAGAACAATTCAACTTCATTTTCCTCTGCTCTTCAGATTCAGAGGAACAATTATTCAGTGCTGCAGTGAAGGTGTAGCTTTTCTGCATCATCTTTATGATGCTTGTGAAAATCTCGGGCCAATTCAGAAAGTCCTTGGATATTGTGTACCTTGGAAAAGAGCAGAGAATTGGTTTTTAACCTTACTTAGACCCCGGGCAGCATCACAACAAGAAGCCAATATGCCTATGTATATGTGTTTGTATAAACCCGTACCTGTACTTACACACTGGTTTTTAAACTGTACTCCAAGGCAAAGTGAAAAGATTTATGACCAGTTTTGATGGTGAAAGGGGACATAATAGTCAAACAAGTTTAAGAATAATTGATATGTACCCATTTTCTACATTTTCACCCTCTTTCTCTTTCCTTTAGCTCATATCTAGTCTTCTGTGATGTTTTGGCACTTCTGCATTGTGTTTCATCTAAAGGAGGAAGGGAGGTGGCTATGGTGAATGACATTGTAGAAGAGTTCTGGAAAATACAGGAGTTGTTTAATCATTTAAGATAATTCCTTACATTAAGTAGGATAGACCAGCACTTTGCCAAAAAAGAAACTGTTGCATTCCCTAGCCCTTCTGTTTGTGCAGAATATTGTATTTTAGGCTCTCTAGTATCTGCAAAAATTACCTTAAATCCGACTGCCTTAGCTGGCACTAGTTGCCTTTGGACTGCTAAAGAGATTATTCCATTTCAGCTGTGAACTGTGCTGCTATTCCTTTTTGTCTTCAGAGGTGGTGGCTGTTGTTCTGATTTCTCTGGATTGCATTCCAGTGCATAACGGAGGCAGCAGAGGGAAAACGGCTATTGACATTAAATAACCTATTTTTAATGATGTTTTTGGCAAGCAGTGTTGCTATTCATTATACATATTTTTAGTTGTCATCAAAGCAGGTAATGTAGCTTTGAAGGCTTTAGTGGCCTCATGCAGAAGACTGTACATTTCTGTAACTGAACACATTATTTGAGCTCCAAATTGGCTGAAGTGTTCTGGTATGTAATCCATGGCTGGATATGAAGCAGTGGTTCGAAATAAGCTGTAGGTCCTTCTATTACTGCATGTTTCTGGGTTGAGCTTGCAGTCTTTGCCTTCCAGTGAAAGTGGAGATACCATGCTGAGGTTGTAGTGCTGTATCTCTTTTTTTTTTTTTCCTAAATTGTGCCTAGTAGTTTGTACACTGAAAGCTTTAAAGGCTGGATTGCTGCAGTTTTGAAAATTCACCTGAGAGAATTTGGTTTTACATTTTTTTCATCCCATAGGGTTTTGCTGGAGCTTACTTTTTCTAACCCATTTTAATATGTATTCTACATCATGCAAAACAACAAAAAATCCCCCATTTATTTTCTCTCCTCCATTTCGTTTACAACAAAACAAAACCACTTTATGATCACAGTAAGGTTTACTGCCCTTCTCAGTAACACTTTTGCTGTGGAAAATTTCAGCTGTGGGTAGGGGGGATGGAGAATTGTGAATGTAGAATGGAAAAATCAAAATTAATTGTGACTAGTAGCATTGAAAATTTCACCTATCACTGTGATAAAGTGATAGACAGGGGTTCTGGGAAGTTGGACACGGACTATCTTCTTTTCCACTTAATGGTGTCTTCACATGGTACTACCTTGGGGTTAATTAGATGAAGCAGCTGAAACAAATTAATGTTTTGCTGCCATGAAACAGAGTGGTCTCAGGGCTGTAGTCCTACACCTACAGTCTGCCTGTGGTACTAATGTAGGAGGAAAATCAGCTGTCTAGGAGGAAAACAGTGGGGTTTTTTTAGGTGTGAGGTGAAGGTACGTGGTGCTGTACTGGAGAGGAGGGACTAGAAGAAAGGGGATGTCCCATGTAGTTTGCTTTAAACTTCAGTAGCTCTTGTAATCAAGTTGATCAACAATTCAAAACATCTTCTGTGATTTTGCATCTGCTGTCCTTTACAGCTCTGCAAAGAGAGCAGTTTTACTCCCAGGATTCATTGATGGAGATACAGCTATGCATTTCCATGGACAAACCAGTTCTAGATATTAGGAGAAGCTTCTTTGATGAAAGGGTGGTCAGGCATTGGATCATGTTGCCCAGGGAAGTGTTGGAGTTGACATCCCTTGAGATATTTAAGAAATGTAGATGTGGCGCTTAGGGACATGGTTTAGTGATGGGCTTGGGCAATGCTGGGTTAATGGTTGGACTCGATGACCTTAAGTGTCTTTTCCAACCTGCCAGTTGAAAGCCTGGTAGTTGTGGTGCACTGCTGGAGTTAATTTGGGAGTGAAATACTTACACAGTTTATGGACCATCAGGCAGAACATTATTGGAAGTGTCTTCGAGAATAGTGCCATAGGTACTCTTAGGGACAAGGTGATGATCTGAAGTGTAAAGGATGATGAGGAGAACATCTTTTCAATCCAGTCTAGTCCAAAGAAGACATCAACTGGCCTCAGCATGGACTTGTATCAGATAGGTGATAACTGTCCTTCCTGTGAGGAAAAAAAAAGGGGGAGCTTGTGTTCATATTTTTTTTGTTTGCTGATTTCCCTCTGAAAATTGATAAACTTGTTCTCTTGATAAAAGAAGGAAAAACATAGTTTTGCTTGATCTTTGCAGTATGATGATTGCATTTTTTTTGGCTGCTCAATGTGTTATGCTCATTTTAATTCCATGTAGAACAATAACTAGGTTAAATAATTATGAAAGGCCCACATAAAAAGTTACCATCATTGTGATGTCATGACTTGCATATGGGACTTGAGGTAACACCAGAAGCAAGGGGCTATGTCCAAAACAGACACTCACATGTAGTTTTATTTTCCTTCTATCTGAATCCAAGTGTGGGCAATATGATAATAATTCTATAAGTTAGTGATGAAAAAGTTCAGTAGGGTTTTTTTGTTTGGGATTTTTTTGTTTATTTGTTTTTCCTTCTTTCTCAGATGTTTTATTTCCGAATTAGCTCATTTGCTAGAATCCAAGCTGTTAGCACAATAGGTAGATAAGAGTATTAGCAGTATTGGTATTTCTAATGCGGTGTGTTCCATATGTCAAGTTTCACTGGTGGTTACTAGTGGAGAAGACATTGTTTCTGGTTTGAAAATGATTTACTTCCCAAATCTGTGACATATCTCTTGCGGGTAGTGAACGCATGGTGAAGATACGTCATAAAGTCAAAAAAAGGGTTTATGGGAGCAGGTTTGGACTGGCTAGTTTGTCCCTAAATTTAATGGCAGGAGCAATTGGTACTGCTTGTCTCAAACAACAATAGAATATGTAACAAATTTTGACCAAAGTACTTCACCTCATGTTTCTTCTCTATTTTTACAGTATGACTTTTGTTTTAAGAGAAGGTTTTCTAAGCTCTTCATCTATAAACTTAGACATTTGTAAATGTAGAAAGATAACTGATAACTGAGGCCAGTAAGTGAAAAACAATGATTGAGTCATATACATAGGGCTCTGTAAGGAATGTAGCACAGACTCATAAAATATTTCATCATATTCAGAGATGCTTTTTGTTTACAAATACACAGTTCTTACATGTTTCAAAATTCAGTATTTAAGCTGAGGATGAAATGTCTTTCCTATTGTGAAGGGAAGAAACTAAATGCCTACAGTTGTATAAAACTTCTATTAATATTATATCAGGCCTATTTTTTAAAATTAGACAAGATCCATATTTTTAAAATTTTATAATACATATTTTTTTGCAATAATTCATTTTATAGAATATTTTTCTTGCCTTTTGCCCTTGGTTTGATTGTTTGGGGGTTTTGTGAGGTGTGGGGTTTTTTTTTCTATTCTTGGATGGTTTTTGATTGGCTGATTTTGTGGTTTGGAATGAGAAACAAGAAGGTGGTGCATCAAAAACGCAGAGACCTGAGGAAGCAGATGGGAGGACAGGAAGAAAGTGTGGGACAGAAGGTGGATGGAACCCAGACTGGGGTAGACAGAGTGGAGCTAAGCAGACATCAGCTGAATGGGAAGGACAGAAACATATAGGAGGGTATTGGACTTGCTGAATCAGGCTGAAGAGTAGAACTTTGCCACTGCCCATGTACTTGGGCTTCACAAAGGCAGTGAGAGCACAGGTAGTTGTAATGAACCCAGCTTTTGCCACCTCAAGTAGCCACAGTTTGATGTTGTGGCACCTAAGAGGGCCATACTCATGGTCAGCTGCAAATACCAGGCAAGTGAGTTCCTTTGGTTTTCTTGCTTTTCCAGATCTTATGTCCATCAGAGCATTACAGTGTGTTATGCTAGCTAATTTTCTGCACTGCTGTTAGCTGGGTGGTGACCTTTGTTTTGTTCAGATTTCAGGAATTCTAAACACTTTCCAGTGACACAGCTAATGAATATGTATGGGAATCATTCAGCAAATGTAAGCCTCTGGACAGCAGACTTGCTTTTCTTAGTTACCTGTTGCATATTCCTTGGAAGTCACCAGCAGTTCATGTGAAAACCATTGCCTAGGTAACTCCTTACACACGTGTCCATTACTAATGTGTATTTTAAATCCTTTATGTCCAAATCCTATTTACACGTTTCTAAAGTTGTTCAAGTAAGTGGTGTGGGGTTTTTCCTCCTGATGGATTAGCTTTGCTTTGCTAAAACAAGCTGCACTTCAATGCTTTTTCCCCCACCCCTATGCATAAGTCCACTGCTAATATAAATCAGTTTTTAAAAGTGATTGCTATGGCAGGTAGAAGGCAATGTGTATTTCTGAAACCAGTGGAACAAGTGGAAAGTATTTTAGGTGGTTTAGGCACAGTGTTTTGGTGGCTGGCTGTGATCCTGTGTTCTGATGGATACAGAGAGAAATGCGAAGCAGTGTACTGCAGGCACACTCAACAGCTTTGAGAGATTTCCATTCCCTTGGGTGTTACTGTCTCATAGTTTGGGAAGGGAAGGAATACGCTTCTGTCCCTGAGGTCAAAATGCAACACCAAACAGCCAGGACTTTTGGAAGATTTACAGTTCAGTAAGCCACAGTTATAGTCATGTCCTCTTGTTGTCCAAGCAACCCTATCCATGCCTTGGTGTGTGAAGTTGGTGCTTCAGTTATTTGGGGGGATTTGCATATCCTTAAACAGGTAAGCTTGAAAATTAGTACTGTTTTTCATCAGACTGATATGGGCCATTACTGTCTCAGGCAAAAGAGATGAGTTTTCCCACAAGAATGTCTTAAGAACTCTTCATGGTGTTTTGTAATAGGATTTGTATGATCTAAAAGTCTGCCTTTTGCAGACTTAGATTGTTTGGGGAGTTGACAGAACTAAGTTTTATATGCCATATTTCATGTTTCTGTCATAATGCTGAGATGTCAGCATTCCTCAATTAGTAATCATTCATAGTACTGACACTTCAGTAAGGGTCTTTGCGTCACAGAGTTGCCTTCTTTGGTCTGGAGGGTGGCAGAAGGACATATGTAGCTGACTATGTATTTTCAGCACAATGTTTTGTCTGTCCAAGAAGTATCTGAGCTCAGTTTGGATAATTTGACTTTGGCCTTAAGGTAAAGACAAAGAATGATAAGGACACCCTCCATAGAGAGGGGGAGACCCTTTCCTTTCCCCTGGGACTGTAGAACTGGATGGAAGGTCTCATGTGTTTTGGTAATATTAAGTAATAGTGTGCTTATTTTCCTCTCTCGTTATTGACAGTTGTGTTTTTGTGGTGCTTCTGTTGCTTTTGTTGGTCTGTAAATATCAATAAGAGTTAATCTCTTATTCTTTGTTATGTTGTGAAGAGATTGTTTTTATAATGAGATATTAGAAGTGTTCTAACTTCAATTTAGTTCGTCTTTGAGACACAGAACTTGTATGAAAAGAGACAAAGTGAAATATGTCCGTGGTGACAGAAGTGAAATCTTAGTGGTAATATTTAGAACAAATTTGGGGATATATCTTGGAAAGTTACTGCTGACAGGCAGAATCCAGTACTTGCTAAAGAACTATCCTAATTCCTGTAAGAAACTGAGTTTTGGCAAATTGTGTGGAAAAGAAGATACTCCAGAAATCCCCAAATCATTGCTTACAGTTGAGCCATTTATATGGATGATTTTATTAATAATTTTTTTTCTGTCACATGTCAGCACTTTCTGGCCCTGTTTTCCAATCCTCCCTATATATGTTTTATTTCTAAACCTCTAGAATTTAGAAAACCAGAGCAGTCATTTCTCACAGTTAAGAAAAACAATTTGTGTATAGGAAATTTCTGGAAGTCCTCTGCATCTCTGCCAGAAAAAAGCCCTCCCTCCCTGAAAGCTAAGGATCCACAAACTGTAAGCTATTAAAAACTAATAGAGACCTTAAGAACCACATGTCAAGTGCAAGATATTTTTGCAAGTTTAGGAGATATTAGATTCAAATGATGGTTGAGGTATGTTGGCTGGGTTCATGACTGAAAGGAAGAAGATGAAGGGTTTACAAGTGCAAACCAGATTTTTCTCTTCTTTCCTTTTCCCCCCTCCCTTTTCCCCCTCCCTTTTTTTTTTCCCCTTTTCTTTTCCCCTTTCTTTCCTTTTCCTTTTTGTTTCTGTGGTAGGGGCTGGTGTCAGTCCTTCAAGAGGAAGAGGCACAAATCTTCTGAATTTTTAGTGTTTATGACTGTTTTTTGGTATAACTGATGTACAAGCCCATAAATACTGTATTTCTAATTACTCACAGTAACCCTGTGCTACATTTCATATGTGTGTGTATAAGTGCAGTCACTGTATGATTGGTTTTGTTCAGCATAGGTGATGCCCACTGATGGTTCAGTTTTTACTAAGAAAATATACTTTCACAAGTTTTCTGTAATAATAAATATGTTCTGGTACTCTATCACTCTTTGTAGCAGAGGATGTTGCATTAGTTTTTCTAAGTGTTGGGGCAGAGCCACACAACTAAGCCTTTGCAGTTCAGTGGCCTCATGCTGAAATTGCTCGTAAGACAGTATAATTAATATAGAGAGAACCTTGCAGTGAGTAATGGATTTATTTATGGTAAATGTGTGTTTTGACAACTGGGACCATACTTTTAATTTCCGTTTGTAAGGTGAAAGTTTGAAGAATTGGAGGGCTCTGACACTTCAAGAAAATTATGTGATTGGAAAAAGGCTTCATTTCCTCCAAAATCATTTTTCTGCAAAGGCGTTTCATCCTGGCACAGCTAAGTTAGTTTAATTCCTCCAAGGGGAAGTGTGTGTCAGTTAAAAGCTCACAACAAAACTCTCTCTGTTTCTGCAATAGGGTTTGACTGGCTGCTTCAGTTCAGTACCCCCTATTACTGCGTATGGATTTATCTCAATAATGGCTCAGTCACATAAAGGAGATGAAGTTTCAGAATCAGGTCATATTTAAAATTCGTTTAGTGTTGGCTTTATTCTTTCTGGCTGAAGCTTCTGTCAGCTGTAGACCACTGCTTTTAAGAAAACTGGATTGTAATCTGGGCATCTCATTGAGCTGAATGTGTGGGAATGGAGAAGTGGCAATATCTTTCCCAGCGGTGGTATGTGAAACTATTTTCATTTAGTGTGATGTTAGGAGAAACATGTTCTGACCCATATAGTAACAAAGGCTGCAGGTTTTCCTCAGCACAGCCAAAAAAATACATGCATCTTGAATTTTAGTAGCAAATAGCCAGTGGCTTGGAAGGGCTAATTCCACCCAGCTATGAGACACTGATGGGTAAAAATAAAGTTCATTTTTATTTCAGTGCCTATTCTCAAGGTGATGCTAGCTCTGTATTTTTGGAGTAGTTAACACCTGTCTGTGTTAGTCCAGGAAAAGAGGAAGCACTAGGAAAAGGGCATTAATCTGCCCCTTTATGCCACCAGCAGCAGAAGGTGAAAAGGAGTAAGGCCATATTGCTGACTTCTTGTTCCCTGGTGTGCTGTTGGATCTGTCTGAGCGTCTCAGTTTGCTAGTCAAGCTAGAGAAAGGTATTGTGGAGAGGCAGAATCCCCTGGTCCCTGATCAGCATGTGCTGAGCTCTAGGTTGATCCCTTCACTTGTGTGAGTTCAAGGTTTTGGGGTTTTTTTGGAGGATAAACAAGAGCATCAAAAGATGATTTCTTCCATATTTAATTTTAAAAGCACTTAATAGTTTAATACATTCCAATGAGCGAGTACATTAGGTACTTTAAAGAATTAAGCAAAACAATTATAAATGCTGAAATGAAGTCTATTCTTAAAATACAAGTTAAGGGAAGCATATAAGTTACTTAAATCTCTCACAAAGCATAAGGTGTTACAAATTGGACAGTATCCAGAGCCCATTCCCAGAATTAAAAAAAATCCGTGGCATTACTCCTATGTGCAGGGGGAAACCCTTGCTAATAAGCTTTGAGCTTACACGCTATCCTGGACATAAAAATAGCCAGCTGTCCAGTCTGTGCAGGCTGCAAGGAGGCTTAGGAGGCAGGAGATGTGCACTCTTGTTCATTGTGTGATGTGCTGGTCAGGAATGGCCAAAGCACTGGTGTCCTTCTGGGGCTAAAACCCAACATCCATGTTGGATGAATGGTTCTGAGGTAGAGGAGCAAATACTCTAAAAAAGATACTGTACAAAATGCGTGTCCCTTTCATATTCCACCTCTCATATTCTGATTTTTATTTTTTTTTTTTCATTTCATATTTTTCTGCAGTGGTTTCTTCCAATGCACTTTGTTCAGTCTCTCTTGCTCACTTTGTGCAGTGGGAGAAAGATTTGACAAGAGCTTTAAAACACAGTATTTCTGCCTTTGTTTTTTCCTATTTTTGGCATGGACTGATGTGTGAGAAAAGCTCACAGGTTGACTGTAGCTTTGAGCACTTTTATATGGATGTATTCCTGACTGCCCTGGTTGTTCAGCTTCTGCACCAGAAAGTGGACAGAGGCAGCAAGAGAAGAATTCACTAAGACAAAAGAACCCCAAGGTGGATTACCCTGGGAAAAGTAGCAGTTCTTGGTGTCTTTCTCAAGAACTGCTACCATACTTAGTAAAACAGATTAGTCTGGGGAAACGAAAAATCTGCTGCCTTTTTTTTTCTGCAAACAGGAGTGATGCTGCTCTTTGCAAGCTGAAGGAGGATACAGGGAGCCTAAAATTAAGCCATATCTGTTGATCACTACAGAGCAGTCTGAGGGGTTTCTTTCAAATTTCCCGTAGCATAGTTCCTGTCACAGTGAAAAAACACTGATAGCAATGTCCTACCCCTCGTATGTGCTTCTTCTGGATTTTCATGTAACTCACCTACTTGGATGGCATTAGAATAGTAAGACAAGAAATTTTGAAACAAGATCTAGATATTTAGAATATCATATCCTAATGCTCCTTTTCCTCAGGTCCATAAAGAACTCTTCCTCTCCCATGTTTTGAGGTGGTTATAGAGCCATAGAATGGGTTGGAAGGGATCTTAAAGATCATTTACTTCCAGCCCCCTTGCCATTGACAGGGAAACTTTCCACTAGACCAAGTTGCTCACAAGCCCCATCCAACCTTGTGCTATTGTCCTCTGGTTACTTGCAGTCTGTGTTCCAAAAAGATAATTCAAAATTGATCAGGTTGAACTGATGAATGAGAGTGATTTTTATTTTTTCTTCACACATCAGCTCTTGTTATTCTTTCATGAGTTGTTTGTCATAGGTGTTTATTTCAGTTTCTCTGCTCAGGCCCTTGTTTGGAGTATGATTTGGTTTTGTTTTTTTTTTCTTTTTTTAATACATACACACGCACACACACACTCTCCACCTGAAACACTGAATTTTACCTAGTTCTTAATTCAGATTTATGAATTTTATTAGTAAAGTTAAAATTAATTTTCAAAACACAAATCAGATGTGAAAATAGGATAGCTTATGCCTAAACTTACTGTTACCTGTTAAAATAATCCAACCATTAAAAAACAAGCAACTGAGCACCATATTTATACTGAAATTTTGAAGGAAATTGAACTGGCAAAGGTTGGCATTTAGGAAGTATTCTGGAACAAGGGGCTCTTGAAATTCTAAACAAGGCAATAGAAGCCTTCTGTGCTGATACTGACATGGTGTCTTCATGAGTTTACTAGATTCAATTAGTTTATTTAGGGCTGAAAGCTGAGTGTGAAGACAGCTGGAGGAGGTTTCTGCTTCCCATAAGGTGAAAGCCAAGGTATCTATCTGCTAATCTTTAAATGTTTGTAAATACAGAAAAAACCCAATTTGGTAAACTTTTATTCTTACATAACAGGTGCACTGAAGGTATTTTTAAAAAATAATTAGGAAACAGTATTTTGGTATATTAATGCAGAGTGGTTTGTGTGTTCATGGAAAGGACATACGGAGTTGCCAAGTAACACACTTTAGTAGTTACCAATCAGTAAGAATTGACCCTTCCTTAGTACAAATCCAACCATGCTCCCAAACTGATATATTCATATCAGGATTTCCTGCTTGATACTTTAAATCCTGTTTAAATTCAGCAATTTAAATGAATTTGATTTATATCAGCCATTCTGCCTTCAAATAAAGTGGGAATGTGCTGGGACTGAGGCCCTTTGCCATTTAGCACTACACTTATTCCGTCCTCCAGTTTTAAGTCGCTTACAGTGTTTGACTGATACCTATCTGCACTTCTTTTGCTGTGCTCGTCAGTTCAAACATCTTCCTTTGTGTATGTTTTTTTAAGACTTATCTTACATCAGAATAAGGAAGGGGTTGAGTAGTTTAACAGTGTAATTTAGATGATAATGCAGCACAAATGTGTAATTTCTACAGATGTTCATAACCAGTAAATATTTTGTACCATAATGAAACTTGTTTATATACAGTTATTTTCAGTTCTATTTGTTTTTTACTGGGCTAAAATTCAGTGAGATCTTGATGAGTTTTTTTTTCCTCTTTCTTGACTAAGGACATCAGACTCTGGCCCTCCCTGTCTCTTTAACTTGAAATCACAGGAGAAAATGGTACTTTTTCCACCCCAGTCTCTAGATCAGATGGGTTTTATCTGTGCTCAGCTGCCAGGTGGTGAAGGTGTCTTGTGGTCTTCAGAGCAAGCAGATCTTGTAAATGCACTGTTCTACTCACTAGGGTAAATTGATTACTTTTATTTACTTAAGTTAGTTATGGTTTATGATACATCATAATGGGAAAGTTTTTTTGACTCTTCAACTGGCATTTTGGAATCATTTGTCATTTTGAGTGTCAAAAGCAGTGAAGAAGGACAAAGTGTTCAAGTAAAACACGGAAGTTTTGGAGAAATTGAGTAGTGAACTAGGGGTCTGTTGATTTAGTAGGTGTTAGAAGTGCAGAGTTGCTTTGGTGGAGGATTTTGAAGAGCACATCACCACCCTCTCTCCCTGTTAAAAAACTAGTGAGCAGACATTGTGACAAAAGATATATTTGTGTTTAAATTGAAGAGTCGTACACCACATTTCACACCACGACATTTAATTAGGAGATGGACTTGAGGGTTGTGGAATGCTGATATCATCTCCAGAGTCTCAGTTTCAGTGTCGATTGTTAAATGGCTTGTTTTCCTGTTCTTCAAGGGGAAGGAATCAAATGTAATCCAGAAAGTTTGAAGTAGAGGTGAGTTCAAGTGTCCAGTCTGTATTGTTTTGTTAACCTGGCTGGTTGGAATGAGTATTTTTATATACTCTCCTCCTCAGCATTATTTAGTATATAGATTGCAGTAAAATCAGTGCAGACTGGGACATGTTTGCATCACCAGTGAGTTTTAAGTCTGTGTTGGATTTGCTGGAGACCTGGTCCTGATAGCTCTTTATCCTTAGAAGAATATGGGTGGGAAATAATAGGGTGCTGGTTAGTAAAATTCCTTGAGGAAGTGGATTTTTGTGGGGATTAAAAGAGAGAGCTTGTTTGGCAGATGTTTTACTTTTCTGATTGTACAGATCTTCCCACAGTAGAAAGCGAAGGGGAGGGTAGGAGGTTTTAACCTGTCCTGGTAATTCCTTGGAACAAGAAGGCTGTGACAATCTTTGGGAGGTAGCTGGCATATCTGGGATGCACCATTGATAAGAGAGAATAGGCAGCATGGTTCACTGTGGTTTCAGTCAGTAAGTTTCCTTCATCATGGAGATGGGTAAAGCCAAGAAACAAATTTTGAGGTTGTCATTTTTACAAGTGACTGAAATGAGCAGTTCGGTTAAAGACTCTTTGGTGTGTGTATATAAGTATATATATAATGACATATAGTTTTGCCAAAAATGCTAATGTAAGTCTATGTTTACCTATTGAAAATATCATTTATACTGTTGCCAATTCAGCAGTCCATAGAGATCTAGAAAATCCAGTAAATGTTGTAGAAAATTGCATCTTTTGTATCTCAGGAACAATTTAAGTGTAGTTTGTCAACTGTAACCTGGTTGACCATATTGGAAACTGCTTAGCTGGAAGTTGCTCAAATATCATGATCTTTTCTTAATTTGTAGATATGCATGTAAGGGAGAACTCTCTTCTCTTTTGCTCTTTGGAGTTAGATATTGAGTGCAGGGTAATAAAATATATTTGGATACTTTTCTTCCCCCACAGATTCTGTGATTAGCAAAACATTAGCAAATCTCGACTGTGACCAACCTTTCCTTTCTGACCATGGAAAAAGATCAAATTCTGATAGACTAAAAATAGATTTTGAAAAATTGGACTGTGGGAAAAATAGGAAAACAATTACATGGAAAAAATTAATGTAGAAATATTTATGTGGCTTGATCTGCTTTTCCCAGTTACATTTGTGTTAGAATGCAGACAGATACACCAATATCACTTCTTTAGAGACATACATGGCACTAAAGTTCTGTATATAATGAAGTCTTGAAAAATGAGTCATCTGGTTATGTTGTAGGAATAAAAATGGATACCTGATGAAGTGGCACAAGAGTAGAAGTTATCTGCTATGCATCACAGTTTTTAATCAATAAATACCTGCAGAGTTTATTTCTCTATTTAACGATGTCTGGAATGCTTGGCCCAAATCTAATTGGTGTTCACAATAGGTAAAGTATTTGAACCATTCTGTGAAATTCAGACCAGGCCCTCAGTTGTGCTGGAGTAAATAATCTATACTCTAATACTAATTATTCTTCCTTAATTGCTATAACTGAGAAACAGTACTAAAGTCACTACTCTTCTCCCCACCTTTCCTTTTGGTGAGAAATTATTGCACTATTTTCTAGAAAACACTTTTCCTGCAGCTTGAAACCTCAGTTAACTGTAACATTTTTTTGTAGATACTGGCAGGCAGAGTAACTCTCAGATAATCTGGTCTGAGGACTGCAAGGGCCTGGAACAGAGTGTATGGATAAGTTCAATGTGTTCCAGACAGAGATTAGATTCAGTATGCACACCTGTAGGTGGGTGTAGGGTTTAATATAATAAATGTTAATGAGAAATATGAAAACTCATTAAAAGGGCATGATGAGGAGAGAAGGTGGTGGAAATGACAGTGATGTCAATAGTGTCCAGCTCTTCATTAAGTATGGTCATGGTTTTACCAATTGTGGCTCCCTAAAACTACAGTGCATATTTCACTATGAGTTTAGAGTTACCAAAAGGTTTCTCTTGGTTTCTCCACAGTTAGCTGCTTGTTGCCCAAGTCCTCACCTTCCCTAAATGCTGGTTTTTTTCAGGGGAAGTGCCTGTGGCAGCCTGTAATTTAATACCTCTCATTACTCATTAGCAAAGGCATCCAGGTTCACCTTGTAGGTGTTTCCCTTTAGTCAGGCTTCACTTAAGAGAGGTGGTTGATTGTGATTTATGCCTTTCTTTGCAACTAATATTGGTTTACTTGTTGACATATGGGAATTTTCATTCATGACATATTTTCTGTTTTCGTCTGGAAAATCTCTTAATTGTTATATCATAGAAAAGTAAATGTTTTTATTAATCTTTCTCTGCTGTACATATACTTTAGGATTAGTCTGTATCTGCTGTAGGGAGATAGGGAAATAAAACTAAGGGAGGAATGCTGTGGCTTGTTTGTGGCAGAGTTTGCCTTTCAGGAAGGGGAAGATCTGGTAGGGGACTTATTGTGTTTATTCCTGAGGAAAGACTGAACACTAATTCAAAGTTACATGGGTTGGATGCTTAACAGACTCTGTACAAGTACTACTTCTACAAAACAGTAGTTAAATGAATACCATTTTTTCCATTAGGGAAACCATCCTTATACATTTGAGAAAGAAGTAGTGAAAGGGGATTTCACTCCTGTGAGTTTGTATCTATCAGTCAACTACAAGTGAAGCTGCATTACAACAGCTCTCATTGAAGTAGATGAGTTTCTTGGCTCCAGGGAGAGGTCAGTACTGTGAAAAGCGTTTGCTTGTTTTGAAGTAAACTAGGAAGGTATTGGTGAGATTAGGTACATTCTTCATATTGCATCCAGCTGACAAGGCTGCACCATCCTTAGACTTCAGGTGGGATTTTGAAACTCAAAGAACATGCAAGACAAGAGTTTAAACATAGGGAAAAAAACGTGCTAAGCAATAGGTCTTAAACAACACAAGTTAAGCATATCTTTGGATTGTTGCAAAGCCTAGCAGACAGGTGTTGTCATGAGTGCAGGATCCTACTGCATCTGTATGAAAATTAAATGTGAATAAATTAAGCCTGCAAGGATAAATAAATACCAGAACAAAAATGCAGTTTAACACATGCAGTGACAATGAAGCTGGAGGTGTCTGACATGTCCAGTGGAACATATCACTTGTTGTTTGTGAACGTGGTGGCCCATAAACATAGAAGCAGTCACTGAATGGAAGTACTATATGTGCAGGGACATCTGTATCTGGTGTGTCTGTCTAAAAACACCTCAGCTGACAGAGCAGGAATTGAGTATTACACCTCTCCTCTTCAGCATGTTGCCAGCTGCAGCACTGGCCTACAGAAGGCACCTCTACTTCTGGAGGAGATGTGTGATAGATGTGGAAGCACGTGATGCATGGGTACACATCTCTCTGGTCACTGTTTTTGGTGTTTGATGCTTCCTCTCACTTTTAGGCAAG
Organism: Falcunculus frontatus; assembly: GCA_013398115.1. Taxonomy (NCBI): domain Eukaryota; kingdom Metazoa; phylum Chordata; class Aves; order Passeriformes; genus Falcunculus; species Falcunculus frontatus. The sequence continues at coordinate 37,369 of VZRV01001292.1, read as the reverse complement.
TCACATTTCTGTTTGTGGTTCTGTTTAGTTGTTTGGTTTTTTTTTCTCCTGCCTGTTGTGCTAATTACATTTTGGCTTCCAGTAGTCTTTATTTGTCTATAAATAGCTATAAATATTATATATAAAAATATATATATAAATTCAGATAGATGAGACTATATCTTAGATTTTCTGACCCATGTCAGTGGTAGGATTTTGCCCTTCTGAGTGCTGAAGACTCTTTGGGTCGTAGTGGTTTCCACGTAGGTTCAAGGTCTTTGATGGCTCTTAGCCACAGGAGTAAGAGTATTAGACCAAATGCCTCAGATCAGCAGAGTTCTGCTATCGAGCACTTGGATTTTTACCTTCATATTTTTGCTCTGGGTTTCTGCTGTAGTGCCACCAGACTCGCTTATCCATCTGGCTCTTTCCAGCTGGCTTGTTGCCAGGAAGCCACAGTGTAAAGTCTCCTGTGATCCTGTGCACGCACAAGATCCTGGCAAAAGCAGTGTGTCCTTCTGTCCTGTTCCCCATGGTCTTGTGGCACACATGATAAGGAGTGATGTCCTTGCGGCAACTGTAGATGTGAGGGAGGCTTGGGGAGAAAAAGATGCCATCACCATGTAGAAGCCCAGTGTTTGGATGGTGGGTATGTGGGAGACAGGGATGCTGGTGAAGGAGCTTCCCAGCTGCTCTTCCTCTGGTAGCTGAGCTGCACCAGAGACACAAAACACCAAAATTGGCTGGGTTAGTGCAAAGGTAGACCTGTGACATTTCTCTGGGCTGTTTCCAGTACCATTTTTCACTCCAGACTAGTTGTATGCAGTGTTGACAAAGATCCTGTGTGGCGTGTGGCTGTGGTCTGTGGCCTGTGGGTGGTCCCTGTGGCTGCTTTGTGCCTGTCCCCAGGCACAGGCACCTGGACATGGAGAGGCACTTACTGGCACATTTCACCTCATGCTATCCAGAATTTGCTAGACAAGATACCTTCTGACCACATCAAGTTCAGTGAAACATGCTTTCATGTTTGGCCTTTGGCCTTTGGCTCCCCGGGGTCATTCCTAAAGTCACCCCAAGGAGGGAGAACACTTGGGCAGTTGTGAATGAAACAGTGTATTAAAGAGTTATTAATTCTAATTTTTCCTCTTTCCTGACTTGGCAGAGTCTCAACACTCTGACCAGAGCTTGCTTTTCATTGCAAATTTGTAATAATTAGAAAGATTCTTGCATAATAAAAACCAGAGCATGAAGAAAAGAGGAGACCCTAATCCTCACATTTAGCTAAACTGTTATTCTGATTTACAGGATTATGCTTTTAGTTCTTGCAGTGGCTATGGATACCTATTAATTTTCTGACTGTCCCATCTACAGTGGCAGCTGGGCTCTGTCAGCCTAATTCAGCTTCTTTGTCTTCCTTCTGGACAGTGTGTGTGTGTGTCATGTATTCTGCACAGGGACATTTATCTCAGATTAGCATTGACGAATAGAGCCAGCACTCTTCCATAAAAGCAAGAATTGGTTTGCAGACTCTACCTATTGGTTATGCATCCCCTGTATGAATTAATAGTGGTTTAGTACGATTAAAAACAGGAAGAGGCACCTCAACTCTAATACCTTTCCAGAGGCTGGGTGTTGCACATAGAGGAACTCCAAGAGATGTAGCTTGTACAAGACTGAAAATATGTTATTTGAATTGATCTTTCCCATGGAAAGGAGAGAGAAAGGAATTAAGCACATAGATGTGAGGGGGCAGGAACCAAATCTTTTTTGAAGAAGCTCTGAAGTAAATCATGTTTGACACTCTTAAGATACTGTAAAAAAATAAGGTAGAAGTTAGTGCAGTAGTTTTGATAGTACTGACATGCAGGTACAGTAGAAGAGGAAATACTCTGCAACAGTAAGGCATCGAAGAAATGAAGGCAAAGAGTCTATTTGAGACACTCTACCTCTGCATTCCTAAAATAAGAAACCAGTTTGAGGACGTTGCCTACCTCTGTCATGAAGAGTCACCAAGCCTCCATTTAAGGGGGCTGGCCCTGATTAATTCTTCACTGGGAGACGTCCAAGGCAAGCCATGGTGCTGGAGGAAGCGCTGTGCGCAGTGCTGTAGGTGGCACCCTTCCCTTTGCGATGGTGCTGAACCAGTGCCAGAAGGCAGGAAGGAGTTGGGGGCACTCTGCGCGGGGGAGCCCTGGACTAGTTGCTCGACTGGCGCAAAGCCGCACAGATCTGCTGGGGTGCCTGCTTTACCCCAGCTGAAAAATCTGTCCTCTCCCTTAAAAACACCAGGTGAAAGCAGGGCTTCACCTACTTGTCATCAGTAGAGATTTTCTGACTGATGCTCTATGGGATCTGCCGTGTAGGCAGAGCCCATGCCGAGCCATGGCTGCTGCCCCTCCGAACGCATCCCTCTGCCCCCTTGGGCAGCCTTGGCCGTCTGTGGTGCACAGCCACAGCACTGGTTGCGTTTCTGTGGTGCAGGCACTAGGTTTGTACCGGGCTTTGGGAGGTATTCGCAGTTCTACGGAAACTTAAAGATACTATTACCTTTGTTGGTTGTAACATTTTATTTGGCTAATGTGTTAAAAGCTGGTCATTAAATCACAGCATTGCTTCTCTTTAAAGTAATTCTGCCATGAATGCTGAAGGTTATTTCAAATGTGTGCTTGAACTACATCAGGACTGAGGGTCCTCAGCCCTGTTTGTGCTCCTGTAAGTACAGACCAAAAAAGACTGACTTTTTATTTACTTTGTGGTTTGGGAGTTGAGAGTCAGGACTCTGGGGCCTGAGCTACAGTGGGGTTACTGTGTCAGCTGAGCCAAGGTAACCCTGTATGGCAAATGCAAGTAATGTGCTGTGAATGAAGCTTTCATTTTCTGGTGCCAATGCTGTGGCCTAAAGCATCCAGCTAAAAATATGTCTCTAAAATGGGCAGTCATCTGACATTTTATTTACTAGTGTGGTTTGGACATGGGTGGATAAAACATTTTAATAAATCACTGTATCTTTTTGTCTGTTCCTGATTTATCCATTTTACTAATTCAAGAGGTATTTATTACATGCCTAATAAATTGGAGCTTCAACATTCTGACTGATTTGCGTGAAGGTGCTTGGAGGAGAAGGAAGGATTGGGACAAGGCGTATCAAGCAGAAAGCAAAGCTTCTCATTTATTATGGATACGACCTGATCCTCCAGCACCAAACTCTGTGCCAGAAGGTGTTATATTTGTATCTGCTGCAGGATGAGAGTCCAGGTACTCACTGTCCAACATTTGCCATAGTTCAAAATAGGTGCTGCTGGTCTGTGTCATGGCTGGATTCCCTCTGTCCTCTCAGTTCCCTGCAAAGCATGGAAGTCATGTCCCTGTTTTACAGGTGCAAACTCTATATAATTTTGCCCTGATCTCCATCCTAATTATGGCTGTGGCCATACTCAAAGGAATAACATTTTGGCAGGCATTTTCTGCCAGAGATGGAGGGAATGCGGTGATACTTTAGGGACAGGGATCAGAAAGGGTAAAATTCTGAAGCTTTGCCCTGCAGTTCTGCTTTAAAAATGAAAAATGAAGGGATGGTCTGTTATAGAGGGTGGAGAGGAGGAGCTGCTGCTCTGCTGTCTCAGACACAGGGTTCCCTCTCTCTTTAGTGACATGGTCATCTGAAGAGCCATGCTGCTTGCTGAGGCTGCTGCTGCTGCACAATGCAGCACAGTGCTTGTTCATTTTGATAGGAAGAAGTTTTCCAGGAAGGGGAGGGGAAAAGAGAGCAGCTAATATCCTCTCTTCACCTTCAGTGCAAAACCAAAAGGGTCTTAAGTGATGCTCTACGAATAGAAATTTTCATTTATCCCTCTTAGCGGTTGGTACACTCCCCTGCTTCTGATTAGTCCTTCAGCACTGCAAAGAGCCAGTTTGCTCACACTGCTGCATTTTTCTATCAGGCACAGACCTGCTTTTCACTCTTTCTCTCCCTTCCAAACCCACTTAAGGTTTTTTTTTGAGGTTTGTTTTCCTTTTTTTTCTTTTCTTTTTTTTTTTTTTTTTGCAGAGCAGCCATGTGAGAGGAATAAAATAATTTTGAAGAGCTTTATATATTGAGAATTTTGACAATGAGTGGAAGATTGTAATTACTCTCTTCCATTAGACTCAGTGGCTTTGGACAGATAAGCTGTATTGAAACGTGTGACCAGGGCATGGGATCATGGATTGTCTTTCACTGTTGTCATGGCGACAGTGATGCAGGTGGCCTATAACTGCCTGGCTGTCAGATCTTATACATCAAACTGGTGCTAAGTGAAAATATGTTAGAGGCATGGGAGAAAAATTGCCAGCAGTGTTTATAGGATCAGGTGGATGAGAGCTAGATAGCTTTAAAAGCAGCTTTTTGTGAAAGCCATGGATGGCTTTTTAGAGATGCTTCTTTAGATTGTTTATGCCTTCATATGAGCAAAATCAGTTTTAAAGGGGGAAAATATATACAAATATACATCATCATTATGTCTTTGCTGCTTTCTCGAAGTCAAAATGATGGTGCTGTTAGGCTGAGATGGAAAAGAAATGGGAAGAATGGCAAATACTTCTAGCTGACAGCTGAAGCAGGCTCTAGAACCCAGTAATAACTGAGGAAAAGATGATGATTCACTACTGTACCTCAGAGTTGCTAATAGTTGTTCAGATTTAGAGATGTTAAATAAATTTAAATTGTGAAGTAGCACCTTGAAGTCGAGACATCTTACAGAAAATATTTGTTAGATTTGCTATAAAGTAATTTCTTTTCCAGAGCTGTTCTCTCTCATGGTTTTGAGGCCTATATTCTGTGAAGTTTCAAAAAGATTCTGACTCTCATCCCCTCCCCTTTCCAGCTGACAGTACCTTTCAGACTGCTGAGCTTTACAGTAGTTCCTGACGCTAAAATTAATCTGTGTTATTTTGGCAAGTCTCTCTTGCCTTGTAGTAGCTGTTGAACTACCTTCCCTCTCTCATGGAGACAAACTCTTTGCAAAGAGAATAGTGAAAGTGATGGTGAAAAAATTAACTTCTATTCTTGTCAAATGTGAAGTATTTGTTTCCTGCAGTATTTTGTCTACTGCGAATTTAGTTGGGTTTTGTAATTTACTTTGATCTGAAGTGGAAATGCTACTTTGTCTGCTTCTGGGAGAGCCTGCAGGAGACTTGCTTACCTTTTGCAAGTTTTAATTGCACCCTTGTAATTGTTAATTGCAATTGTGAATTGAAGAACATCAGCCAAACAATGTAATGTTTTAACAATTGAAGGTTTTGATCAATCTGATGTGGCTACAATTTTCAATAGAAAAAAAATTACTTTTTAACTTCCTGGCTTAGTTCTTTCTAACCTGATATTCAGCTTCTCTGCACTCCAGAACCCAGCATTACATGTTTTGGTTTGATGTGTTTCTGGGTTTGTATGTGACACAAATGTTTTTATTGCTAGTAGGAGGAACTTTTATTTTCATCAAAGTTCCCTACAGAGCTTTTAACAAGAGTCAAATACTTACTTATGGATCTATCGAGGATACTATTGATGTAGGAAGTTATTTAATTAATATTTATAATGAATTGGCAAAATTAAAACCTTTATGCAATGTGTCTGGTAAGGATATATTGTATAAAGGGAAGTTTTGATCTGGGTGAGAGTGGAGGAGCTTCTGGATTCATTCTGTTTTTCATCTTTGTGGTTTTTTGCCATTTTTTGACAAAGTTTTGACCAAGGTTATGTCTTTATCCCTATTCTAAACATTTCAGTGTTTTAGACAAAAAAGTGAAGGGTGGGGTGGGAAAGGGCCTGCAGTTTAACAGTTGGTCCTGGCCAAGCAATCTGTTCTTCCTTCTCATAAATGGCCAGTATGTTTGCAAGAATTTTGGGAGGTTTGCCTACTTTTTCACTCTATTGATGGAAGGCATTAGGTAAGTTAGATACTGCGCACAAATGCAAGATCAGAGCAAGAAAGATTGATATAGTAGTAAGGGAGTAGTGTCGGATGGTTAGAACACATGAAAAGAAATTGAGCACTGAGGTTTCCATTTCAAGATTTGCTGTTGGTGAACAGTGCAGCACAGAGCAGGAAATCAGCCTTTCCTATGCCTTAAACTAGAGAGGAAACAAAAACTGTAAAGATTAATTATTAGCGTTACCAAAACTTTGAGACTCTTGCCTCAGAAGTGCTGTGAAAGTGCATCTTTACCACTGACTGCTTGAGTATGTTAAGTATGAAAGTGTGTAGTGATGTTCTATACCAAATACTGGATGTTAGGTAATGGTACTCAAGTAACTCAGTAGGCATCCCAGTAATCCATGAGAATTGTCTTCAGAGGGTGTTTACTGACAGAAAATAATCTTAGCTGAGATTTTGGCTTCATTTGTGGTTGTCTTTAAAAGTACTGTGGTGTCTTTAGCTTTCATTCAGACCCCAAATGCATTAGACTAGCTTACATAAGGATTTACATCTCTAATATAGCTTTGAGATCATCGAGAGCAAGAAAAGGCCCAGATGTGTGTGCATATAAGGGTTTTCTAGCTTAAGATGAAAAGACCATGTTTAAGATGATGCCTTAATTCATGTGCTTGAGGTGCTTCATTGTTTTTTTAATCATAGGTTGTTGGTACCAAATTAGCATTTTGTAACAGTTTTAGCATTAGTATTCGGGACAAGTCTGGGTAGGAGCGGGTTATTTTTTTTTCAGTGTTGTTTTTTTTTGTTGTTGTTCTTTTTCTCTTGAAGCTGGAACATAGAGATGGTTTGATGTGTATGTTTACAGTAGCCATACACAATTTTAAAGAGCAAAAATAGGTGCAGAAATGTAGCTGTTCTAGCCATTTCCTGACTAACAAGTTGGTCTGACTGGTGAACTAGACTCTTGTTTCTGGTGTTGTGAATTGCCTAACGCAGTCTGGATGTTAATTTGGAAGTAACCACAGAGGCTGGAGGCTGGGAAGTGTTATTACCTCATTATCCATTGCTCAGGGTTAGCTGTAAGGTTTTGACCATCTGTACACACACACAGAGGAGGAGGGAAGTGGACAATACAGATTACATATTTCAAGCCAGTATGGATCCTGATTAAATTTGCAGTTCATCACAGCAGGACAGAGCTTTCTAGTTCTGTCTCATCTTTACAGCTCAGAATAGTGGCTGCAGCTACTGCTTGTTGTAAACCCATGCCTTTTAATGGATATTTTTACTAGGTTGCTGACATCATGCTTTCTGTTTTGACGGTAAGCGATGTTTTCTCATCCCAGTTTTGCTGAAAAATTGGGACTTCTGACTTTTGAACAGTTTAATCATACTCTAGGTGAAAAATAACTAAATAAGAATACTATTTTTCCATCCTCAAGGTTTTTTAAATACAATGCTATACCTAAATAAATAATAAAAAACCAGTTTAGTCCTGGCACAAACAGGCTGTAGTGGCATTGTGGTCATTGCAGCTACCACAGTGCATGTTGTTTTACATTATTAGCAAAAATAATATGGCAGAAGCCATATGGTGGCGTATCATGAGTTTTGTACTATGCCGTTTGCTGTGCTAACCCACAGGAAATATGTTTTTGTAATATCTTGTTCACTGTCAGCCATTTGAATTAGAGCAGATTATTTGTTTGGTGAGTTGAAAGATGCTGCATCCCCGAGATGTTTCCCATTTCAGCTGCTGTGCAGCGCATTCCAGCAGCTCCTCCCGCTCCTGCAGAAAAGGGAGCAGCAAAAGGCAAGTACTGGTAGGTGCCTCCGAGAATCCAGCGCTGCAGAGCGGGGTGGGGGAGTTTCCTGTTGTAACAACAAAGCCAACAATCATCAGGATGCTTGTCTGCCATAGAGGAGTGTCTCTGTTTGGGTGTGAGCTGTGTTTCCTGCCTCTCTGTGAATCAAGAATCATTTCTTTTGGATCTCTGAGGGTTTCTTTTCCCCTCTCTGTTGAAAGGCTCCCTCCCCTTCCCTCCCTCCCCCTCCTTCCTGTCCCCCCCTCCCAACATATCTCTCAGTGGGCAGGCTTTATGTAATGAAATCCTATGTCTAAGAACAATGGCATCTGCAAGAGTCACTTGCACAGCTTCAGTGCCGCTGACAAGGATGTCTCTTGCTGCACTAACAAATAAATGCAGCAATGTACTTCTTTTAATTGGGTGAGTAGAAATAAGTTTGGGCTCTGAAGCTGTGCAAAGGAAGAGACTGAAGTGATACATCAGTCCCTTCTGCATATCCTTAGTTTGTGAGCTGCTTGAGATGGAGATACAGCCTTTTGTCTCCCTGGAAATGTCCCTTGCATGTTAGGTAGTACTGGAAATAAGTGCAGGTCAGGGTGTGTTTGGAGGTGAGGCTGGACAAAGGCCACTCTGGGCACTCCTGAGTTGGAAACAGGGGAGAAGAGCAGAGATTTAATTCCTCAGGGTGCATTTTTAGCTCTCAGATTTCCTATGTTACAGTATTGGAGCACACACAATTTCCTGCATTAAACTCAGCGCAGAGCAGAGCGTGCCTGCCACATCCATTTGCAACTGCTTAGCATGAGCCTCAATACTGAGACACGTGCCACTTAAACCAAGTGGCTGCGTCTAGTGCCAAGAGCCTTAAATCCACTCATGGTTAGTGTACTTTTCTGCACACTTAGCCTGGCCTAGTTTAGCTTGTTTGCAAAGAGATAAGGCAGTGCAGGCATTGCTAGGGCTGTAGTGGCATAGGATATAGCCCTCTGGATCTGTCTCTGGTCACCAAATCCATGCTCTCTTGCACAAAACTGTAAGAAAAGGCAGGGTTTATGAATGGTGAGCCCTCCACACGTGCCAGATGGGCAGAGCTTCCTCCTTTAAAAATTGCTTCTGGTCCAGGTGTGTCCTTTTCCTAGAGTTTGCTTTTTATTTAATTTTCTTTTTCTAATATTGCTGCTCTTTAGGAGCCTAACAAAGTTTCCCTCTCCTGTGTCAGCCTTTGTCTCCTTTGTTGTGCCCGCGATGCCAACACTGACACACTGTCAGTTCGAGTACAGCTGTGGCACAAAACAAAGGGGACCAGAGCTTGTGCTTTTGCATGAGCATCATTTGGCTGATCAACATGTGCCCTGGACCTGGCAGAGGAAAGCCAAAACTTTTCACGTTATCAAGAAGCTGTAGCTGTGGTGATTTATCCTGGCTTTAAGATGGGTAAAAATTGCAGTGAAGGTGGAGTGGTTACATAGTCCATTCTCAGGACTGACAGACATTCTGTGTCTCAGAGTTTCAACTCTCTTTGAAAGCACATCCCAAAGCCTGGGCTGTATCAGGCCATGACTGTCATGCCAGCTTGATGGGTACTCCACATGCCTTTAGATTACCATGTGCCAGTGAGAGCAACTCTTCCTTTCTGTCTGCCTGGAAATGCCCTTGCACAGTAGAGGCAATAATAAATATGCTGAAGAAGAAAACATGCCTGCCCTCAGGTGCCAGGGTAAAGAACTCCAGCAACAGAGTTTTTTGATTCCTTCTAGCGATAATGGAAGAATCACAGAATCAATTAGATTGGAAAAGACCTCTGAGATCATCAAGTCCAACCTATGACCTAACACCACCTTGTCAACTAGACCATGGTGCTAAGTGCCATATCCACTCCTTCCTTAAACACCTCCAGGGACAGTGATTCCCCCACCTCCCTGGGCAGTCCATTCCAATGTTCACCCTGTCTGTGAATAAATTCTTCCTAACATCCAAGCTAAACTTCCCCTGGTGCAGCTTAAGACTGTGTCCTCTCATCCTGTCACTAAAGAAAAGAAAGGTATAAAAGCCACTGCCCAAGTAGCAGAGGAGGTGATGATGATAGTGGTGATTTACGAAGCTTTTGTGCAACTGTTTCTGATGGAGGTCAGCACATGTAAAGGGACTGGTATGTACTTCTATGGGTTAGTGTTGTAAGTGGTTGAATCTATTAAACCTTCCTGCAGTTTCCCTGTTGCTGATGCTCTTAACTTTCTCGTATACCAGAGTATCAAGAGCTTAGCCAAAGCCCACGGCTCTGTTGTGTCAGGTGCTATACTAAAAGATGGTTGTGTTCCAGGTGTAAGAACACATCCCAGATGGTCAGCAGGCAGAAAACAAAGTGGCTGTGACTGGATATTAACCAACATGTCAGCAATGGTCTCTCAGTACATTCTCCATCCCAAAATTGGAGGAATTTGGGCAATTATGAGAGTTTATGGGGAGCATGAAGAGATTTGTTTGACAGTTTAACAAGTAGAGAGGGGTCAGTGTCTGCCATGGGCTGATCAGAGGTGGAAGTCTAAATGTGATTTGGAAGAGACAAAGAGAGACTATGAAGAACCTTAAATGTGATGAGAAGTAGCTTCCTGGAGAAATGAATGTAATCTGTGAGGCAGTAAAATAATCAATCCAGAACCTAACACAATCCCTTTGCAGGGCATTTGGGATGGGTATAGTGATGCCTGTTTGTTGAGGCAAGAGAAAAGAGTGCTGGACTTGGTTGCCTTTCCCCACTTCTTTTTCCATCCAAATAGCTTCTTTTAAGTGCTGAAGTACGCTTCTGGGAACTTCTGGAGGCAAAACTTCAGGCATGCAGGTTTGAAAATTACTGAATGAAATACAGTAGTATATCAGTGCTGGAATTGTTCTACTGTAATAAAAGCAAGTTGGTGTAGTGTATATGGTTGATTTCAAGTTCTTATGGACTTTAGTTTTTAGGAAAAAAAATTTTTCTGAGTACCTTTTGGAAAGGGAAATAGATGATGAGAAGCAGGAGCATTCTCTGATGAACTGTACACTTGGGGGAAACAGAAGCTTTAAAAAGGTGTACTTGGTGCTATTACTACTTCACAGCTCTGGTAGCCAAGTATTGTATGAGCTGGCAGAAAAATTGCGTTTTCCATCCTTTCCCATGGTTTGACTTTACATCCTTAATTTTCTTTTATTAGAGTTTACAGTGTACAGTGGAGTACTTCTTTGCTTATGGGATTTGGAGTTATTAAGGCATCTCTCATTCATTTATTCATTAACTTTTGAGATAGAAGAAATATTTCATCTTCTCTATGTAATAAGTACTGCTTGAACTGAACACATTGGCACTGGGGGACCAGAACCTGCCCAGGCTTGGTGAGGATAACTTTCTATGCAAATTAGTTATCATGTGCAGTCCATTCCTCTAGTCTTTACTGGAAATGGGTCGGAGGGCTTTTGGGTCTTGGGTGGTCTTGGCCCCCCCCTCCCCCCATACACTTTCATGATCCAGTTATTAAAATTCTTAGAAAAGCCTCTGCCCGAATTAAGGTGCAAACAAGACCATATACCAGTGACAATAGTATGGGTTTTATTTAATAGTAAATATGAGAGGGAGAGAGAGAAAAAGGAGAGTAAAAGGAAGAGAAAGAAATAGGAGAAAGAGGCGGGGGGACAGAAAGAGAGTGACAGAGACAGAGTGAGGAAAGTATCACTATCTGTGGATCCCAGCGATGTTCTGTTGATCCTCTCCAGCTGGTCTTCTTGGTGGTGAAGGTCCCCCCCAAGAGGCATAGAATCCAATGGGTTAATATATACTCAGGCTTGGTAGGAAAACTCAGGCACCACCCTGGAGGGGAGGAGTTTGCTGTTGTCTCTTTCAACAGACTCTAGATCTGTTGCATCACATGCAGTCCTGTGGTGCAAGGCCTGTGGGGAGCACTTTGGGGGGTCTTTGATGGATTATGACACCACCCTAGCTGTCTCTCGCATGAGTATCCTGTGGATGTGGCCTGTGGGGTTGGGGGTTTCACAGCTGGGCCGGTTTGCGTAAGGGAGGATGGGTGTTCACTGCCTCTGACCAGAGGTTACACCCGAAATCTCCTCCCCACCTTGTTTCGGGGAAATGCCTCCTGGCTTCTGTGGGCTGTGGTCTCCCCCACCCCAAACTTAGCCTGGGAAGAATCTCTGCTGTGTTTGGCTCTCTTATAGAAGCTTTCTTTTCCTTCAGCCTTGTTTGTTTCTCCCTAGACCTGAGATGATTAAACAGTAGTGTGCTCTTTATCTTATCTAGGTGGCTTAACTCGCAATCCAAAGTTCTTCAGGGAGGCTTCTGTTGTTGTAGCTTCTTTATACAGTTTTTGCTATAATGGGCAAAACTCCTTCATAAGAATTGTGCCAGTTTGGCCAAATTTTTGAAGAAAATACCTCCTGAGGGAAAAAAAACCAGGTTGCCACCACCCCTCCCCCTACCGGGTTCAGGAAAAAGAATTATTTTTCCTCGGAGGAAAGTGAAAGAGATAAAAACTATTTATTTAACAGAACACACAGAAAAGGATAATAATGCTAAATAATAAAATCTCTCGCTGTGGAGAGAAACCTGGAAAGATTTCAGAGTCCCTCCGTAGGTGCAGNAAAGAGTCGAAAGCAGGCTGCAAAGCGAGCGTACTCCACTCCCCACTGCCGCCGAGAATATCCCCAGTAGCCTGTCTGTCCTTGCACACCAACTTTGTTTTTAAAACAAAAGTATCTCAGTTTTTTCTTCCCTCTCGCAGGCTCAGTTTAAAGGCACCAGAGCCAGCCTCCAGAGCAGATGAAATGGGATACATATTTCATATCATAATGTCACCCCAGGACACAATGTTTAAGGCATGAACCATTTCAGTCCCTGACATACACTCATTGTCCATTTCTCAACCTCATTCCTGCACTTGTGCAGGACTGTGTTGTGTTTATCTCCAGGAGCTAGAACAAGGATGTTTATCCTGGAAAAGTACTGCTCTACCTCTGCATGGCCCCCTTCTCCAGCCGCATCTTGTTCTTTTTCATGGTGTGTCATTACCAATAATCCTTGGTCAGCTCTGCAGCCATCCAGCTGGTGGTATTTGAGACATACACATTAGCCCCTTATCTTCCAGGATTATACACCATCCTGTGGCACAAATATCGATATGGACTTGGTGAATGGTGAACCAATGGAATGGTGAACCATTCTTTGAAAAGGGAAAAGATGAGAAAGCTTATAGAATGCATTTGCCCCTTTCTCTATCTCTACTCTTTGGGGGAAATCTCTCTATAATCCTTCACTACTTGATGTACAATGTGACTGTCGAAATGAAAAGCAGAAAGGTTAATATTAAAATAGCAATCACAGGATGCAACACCTTGTTAAAAACTCCTGTTGCTGTTGGCGACCATCCAAATAACATGTCCCACTAATGTTGTTCTTCATCTTTTTTCACCCATTCCATCACCTGGATTTCTTTCACATCCTGAGGAGCAGTAATCAGTGTTTTGTCCATTTTCTTGTGCTTGCTTCAGTAGCAGCTTTATCAAGCTGAGATTCATTCCAGCAGGGGTAGGGTGTAGGTCTTAAATCAGTGTTAAATCATAACAATTGATAAGATGTAACAGAAGCTCAATAACTAAAATCAGATCCCACGATTTCAACAGTTACAGACACAAATATAAGGGTAATTACTTGTATCTACAACAAGGTTGTCTACAAGAATGAAATCTCAAGGGGTTCTTATGCAGACACATCCCTTCCATTGGGCCCTTACTCTGTGCTCCAGGGAACAGAGTACAGCTCTGTTGGGACTGAATCCTGACACAACTATTGGGTATGTAGTATGTACCAAAGCATTGCATATGGTTAAAACAAAAATTTTGGCTTTACTCTTGGTGGACTCGTAAGTGAAATTAATTAGTTACCACCAAGAGTGGAATTCCCTTTCAAATTTGGTTGCATTATCCCAGGCTACCTTTTGAATTTCAGTGGGTAAATTACTTTCATCTCCTTCCTTTATAAATGCTGCCATAGCAAATTGCCCCCACAGCTGAGAAACGTGTGGTGCAGAATATACTATTGTTACCATAAATAAAGAACAGAGAGTCTCCACCCTGTGGGTTCAGCTTGTTGATGTGTGAACCAAATTTGGTTCGTGCTGGCAATTGTTGCTCCTGCAAGGAGGATAAGCAGTCCTTCCATGGTTAACTTGATCTTCACTGGGGGTATGCTGACATCATTCCCAGTATCATTTCTGGGATGAGAAAATAATACAAGTCCTGGTGGGGTTTGTCTGGACAGGTTACCCCTTAGTGGCTCAAGTTTAACAGCTCAGGCTGAGGACAAAAATTCTTTCTCCATTCAGAATATCTGTCTCTTTAACTGTAGTTGAGTTGAACAATAAAGATCTCTTTGGTCTCTCAGGGCCAGTTTGGCCTTGACGTTTCTCAAGTGGAATCTCAACTTCTACTTCATGAAGTGTGTGCTGTACTGCTGTTGCTGCTTCCCCCACCCTTTTGGGAGGGCCTCCTGTGGTTCAGGTCGCCTCCACAAATGGGATGCTCTCTGAATTTGAGTTACTATTAGAAATGTTATTATTTGTTGACAAGAACCTCCTGGAATCCAAATGGATGGGCCATCACTATGTATGCAATAGGATTCCACTTGCCAGATTTCCATCTCATCTGGCTTGTGGCCATAATGCTCTTGGCAAATGAGCCACCCGAATAAAATAGAATGGGGGGGCGGGGTGGGTAATTATTTGTGTGATTTTTCCCCTCTACCCTGGGTTCTAGTAGAATTAGGGGGACTTGAAGATAAAGAAGCATCTTTCCCCTTTCCGGTGTTGTCAGGATCAGCCCATACATTTCCATACTAGGCAAGTCAGCTATATTTTTTCTGGAACACTGATATCTGAGTTGCTGTATACAACACTGCTTTGGCAGCAGTTTGCTGACCCTGACCATTGTCTGTGGTTTCAGTTTTAATTAGGGGTCCTAATGTTACTTCCTCATCATCAGATGACAATGCAAACATTACATCTTGCTTTGTCAGAAAAATGAGACCTGTCTACTGGCTTCCAACTTCTTCATTGGATACAAAAAGTCAGTGTTCTGAGTGATGTTTCTGCAAACGGTCAAAATTCTAAATCCTGCAATTCCTCCTATAATATTCTCTCATCCACATCCCAAAGCTCCACCTGAAGCCTCCTAGTATGCTCATGCTCAGCAACAAACGTTTTCTCCAAAAGCCTGCTTTCTCTCTTCTCATTTAACTGGTCCTGCAATCTTTCCACCAAATCCTGAAGACATCCAGTCATTTTTTCCCCTCTACTTGTTTGTTGGCATACCTTTCCTTTTGGGCAGCAGTAAAAGCCGGTTCCAAAATTGCACATAAAATTGCTTTACCTTTCCTTTTTTGTACCTTTTGTTCTCTTAACACCACATTTATGCATTTAACCAGCACCTCAGGATTATACCAATTTTCATTTGCTTATTCTGTGCCCAGGTGAATTGGGAAGGCATTACATTCTCTCAACTCTTCCAAAATCAGGGAGCAGTCAAGCACTGACATTTCTTGGACAGTCTTGGCTTGCAGCTGCTTGGCTCCCTCCTGGCTGTTAACAACCAATAGATCACTTCCCAGATGCCCTGCCCAGAACTCAGGGGTAGTGATGGTATCCCAAATGGACTCTTTCAACCCCAGCATCCTGCCCATGACACCAAAAATGTGATGTCACACCCTTAAGGGGAAGGAAGCACACGAGATCCATAAATACTCATGGTCAAAAGGAAGAACAAAAGCCAGAGGGTCCACAAAAACTCACAAAGTTTTATTAGAAAATGACACTCTTGGCATGGAAATTGGTGTGTTAGTCCCTGCCCTACTATATAATCACACAACAGTGGGTTTTGGATGAATGGGTAAGATGAAAAGGAAGAGAAAAGGAGAGAAAGAAAGGAAGAAGGAGGGCAAAGGAGGTCACCAGTCCTGACTCCAAAGCCAAGCAGCCAAACTTCAGTTAAATTCCAAGACTAGTGAGTTCTGTCTGCTCTGGAAATCTGGCTGATGGCTTGTTGTCAAGTTGTAAATTATAGCCAGGTTACTTCTGCCTGCTGTAGCAATTAAAGACTGCTGTTAATTAAACTGACTGACCATTAGGAGAGAACCTGAAATGTGTACCCTCTCAGCTGTTTCAGATTATATATGCACATGCATGCACAAGAGAGCTCTGCCTCTGATGCAACACTAAATCTCAGTCCTAAAAAAGAAGTTTTTTGTCCTCTGTGGGTTAAAAGAAATGTAGCTATTTTTTGCAGTTCTGCCTGTGCTTTCCTTATTGAGAACTTCTGGAAGACTGTATGCACTATTAATCTTAGAGCTGGTTTTTTCATACTTTTTGACTCATTGTATTTTCTTGGGGATGTGGGGCAGGCAGAAAAGAAGCTGATGTATTTTTTGTCCTACTTCAAAGTGGTCCAGGATTTCAGTGCAATTTGTCTTGCTTTTTGTAGTTTAACATTTCAAATAATTACTGCCACTCAGCCAAAGGTCCTAGTCTATCACAGTTAAGAGGACCCAATGTACAGTCTCAACCTAACCAGTCAAGCTGTTGTTGTCTCTTGTTGATTCTCTCTGGTGTTCAGATAGCATAATCCTCTAAGTGTTCAGTATGAAAGGGTATTGGACATGTGAAGATGGTGGTGATGATCACTAAAACAATGAGTTAGAAAAGATCTAAGAGCCTTCTAGAAAATTACATGTGGAGAGTGCTTCACACCTGCTGGTACATGGAGTGTAGATACTGTGTCTTCTTAAGGAAGCAGCATCTCTGTGTAGGATGGGAGCATGTACATCCTTCAGTTGGTACGACAGGGACAGCAAAATGAGGAGCAGCAGCAGGTTTTAGTCAAAGCTCCATAAAAAGTGATAAAGGCTCCCACAAATGTGCACTAATTCAGCCACTCTGCTGATGGGAAGCTGAGCCCTCCATGGCCAAGATCCTTTGGATGAGAGCTGGTTGGACCAGTTGCTAAAGGTAGGATTAACAGGATAAACTTGAGGTGGGGCATTTGGGAAGTCATCTCTCCTTAGTCTCAGCACTTAGCAGCCACCCTCAGTCTTTAGCTACTGTCCTTGCTGTGTCACTTTGAGAAGCAATAACAGTCAGTGAATTTATTCCAAACGATTCCAGCAGACTGTTCTTCCCCAGCTGCCATTCAGCTTCTCTTAAGAAATTCCCTCTGCAGAACTTCTTTTCCACCTAACACATTCAATGCCTGCATCACTGTTCCACTTTTAGAAGTGCAGAAAAAAACCCTATTTCGTAAATGCAGATTTTGAGTTTGGCAGAACCAGACTGGTAAACCAAGTAACAAAAGGCTGTTATATTTTGTAGCAGGAAAAAAACCATAAATAATACAGAATTACAGGACAACATGGGGTCAGTCAAGCCAGTATGAACTGAAACAGAAAGATAGCCCTGTCTGTGCTATGGTGGTGTTCAGAGGCAGAATGCCTGAGTCAGGAGTTGTGTGGACTGTAGCGGTAGGAATTTTTGTTCTGGAGACCCTGTTTCAAACCCTTCTTTGCTATCTGGCTTAGCATTTTTGTTCCTGGTGATGAATAGAAGGTTTTCAAATTACCATTATGCTGTGACTCAGTGCAGGGAGAGGGAGAAGACTTATTTCCCGTACAAATTTCTTTTGGCTTGGAGACAAAAGAGAAAAGAGCAGGTTTTTTGGCTCAGGTTAGCAGATAGAGAGCCAGTAACTGATCAGCTTATTAATACAGAGGATTTGAAATACACAGCCAAAAAAACCCATTTAAAAACAATTAAAAAGAAACAAAAGAAAGGGCAAATTACTTTTCTGTTGGCCTTCAATTAACCATAGTCCAATCTCTGGCTACGTTTAGAAGCTGCTTTAGCTTATTTGTTTAAACATCCTTTATTTCTTTTCCTACAAGAGAGGTCATGATGGCAGGGGAAAATAAGCTCCATGTGAGCTTTACATGCAAGTGCTTTTTTAAACTTGAAGTGGCAATCTAGGTATCACAGCAAATCCTAATCTTCCATTGCTTTTCTGGTGGCTAGTTAAGAAGAAAAGGCAAGCAGTGTGTTTTGTTTTGGTTTGACTTGTTCTCTGATTTTCCTTGGTTAGCATGGAGTAAAACGCTTCCCAGATATGCTAAGGATAGTTCATAACCTCTGATTGCAGCTCATCAAACAAACAACCTTTCCCTAGCACACTCCTAAGTAGGAGGTAGCATTTGTTCTGCACTTGCTGGCTATTTGTATTCCACTCCATTTGGGCAGTGGGTGGACAGTCTGAGTTGCTGTCCTAGGTTACAATGTAAGATGTAACCAAAAGCATGTATTCTATCACCATCTGCATAAGCTGTTAAAACAGGTGGGGCAGTGTTTGTTATCTGCTACCATGGCTCACCCTTGATAACTCCCTCTGGGGGCTATCTCCTGTTAATGGACCCATCAATGCCTTGCCTTGTGACTCACCATCCCATTGGGAGAGGCTCCACCCAGGAGGAGGAACTGAGAGTTCCCATCTGTATATAATCAGAGGTTTGGAATAGCACAGACAGCCCTTACCTACGGGACTCCCAGAGGACAAGAGCTATGCTCCTGGACCTTCAGGTGAAGACCAGACTCTTTTCTACAGGATCACTGCTTCAACAGAACCACATCCATCACTTCAGGAGGACTGCAGCCACTATTTTATCAGACTGCTACTGCCACCCTGACTAACAGGGTGTCAGGTTGTATTCTGACTTTGTCAGTGGTTTTCTTTGTACTATTGCATTTATTTTACTTTTTTCTATTTATTTGTATTTCTGAATTAGAGTCTCTCACTGGTTTGCTTTCAAACCTGTACAGTTGCCCACAGAATTTTTTAAAATTCTTTCATGGGAAAACCCATGGAAATGCATCTTGTCAGTAAATAAAACTGATGGTTCTGTACTCCTGATTCTTTTTGGCTGCAGGTATCAGAAGAAATACTATTTTCAGTGACAGCGGCCATGTTGAATTAGATCTAGTTGAAGTAGTTCTTCCCTCTTGGAGGTCTCTGCTGCACCTCGTGTGGTGATGAGATGTCACAGAGCAGGCTGACAAATGCAGGCACCACAGATGTTTCTGTCAGTGAGGAAGAGTGATCCCTGAGCTCCAAATACTATTAAGTAAATGGATTGTTTAAAGAGCTGATGCACCTCTAAAACTGGTGGTAAATTTTTGTTGTGATACTTAGCAAATAGGCAGGCTTCAACCTTCAACAAAGGCAATGCATTAAGTTTTGATGGACTTTTACGTGTTATTGTCTTAGCTGCACTGTTTAGGAAGCAAAGCAGTAGATGTGAGCAGCTGTAGGTGCTGTGTTTTCATCTTACTATGCAGTCAACACTTATCCTCTGGAATTCCAGCCTCCCCACACTCATCCTAGACCCTCTTGCATCCACTCCCAGCTCTGTGCAGTCAGGTAATAGCACACCACCAATATGTATTGTGACCATTCCCCAGCTGAGAAGCTGAGAATACTTGTTTTATCCATGTTCCTCCTTGACCAATCCAGTATCTTCAACCTGCTCAAGTACACAAGTACAAGCATCCGGCATCGTGGGCCCCAATGTGCAGCTTCTGTGTGTAGGTGCTACAAGAGTACAAATACTGGTGCCCTGTACTCACACCCTGGTGAGACCTCACATGGAGTACTGTGTCCAGTTTTTGGGTCCTTAATACTAGAGAAACGGAGCTCCTGAAGGGCTGTGAAGGTGATTATGGGGCTGGACCATTCCTCTTTTGGAGGAAAGGCTGAGGGAACTGGCCTATTTTAACCTGGAGAAGACTGAGAGGGAATCTTACCAATGTCTATAAATGTCTGAAGAGGGTGTGCCAAGAGGATGGACCAGGCTCTTCTTGGTGGAGCTGGGCAATAGGATGAGAGGCAACAGGCTGAAACTGGAACAGGAAGTTCCACATGAACATGAGGAAGAACTTCTTTACTGTGCGTGTGAGCAAGCACTGGAACAGGCTGCCAGAGAGGTTACGGAGTCTCCTTCCCAGGAGATATTCAAAATTCACTTGGACACAATCCCGAGTTAATGAATTTTAGGGGACCCTGCTTGAGCAGGGAAGTTGGACTAGACCTCCAGTGGCCCTCTCCAACCTTACCATTCTGTGTGAAGTACTAAAGAATAGTCATACTGAAGTACACCAACTCCGGCTGCTGTGCAGCTTTGCAGTGCAAAGGGATTTACAGTAGAAAATTCAATCCAGGATGATGCAATATTGGGAGATGCATCAGAAACAAAATGTGTACCGTTGGTATCCAGCACGTGTCTTTCATGCGTGACCTCCTCCTGAAAAAGTCCCCTGTGGCCTCTTGCAGGCTCTCAGCTGGGCTTGGGATGTCTTTCCCATCCCTGGCCATGGTGGTTCCCTGAGTGCCCCTTGGAGCACAGCGTGGGGTGGGGGGGAGTCCTGGACCCCAAGGACATGGCGTACAATGGCTTGAGGAATGGCTTGACTTTGCTCTGTGTCACCATGGCTGGTGCGTGTGCCCTGGCTCCCGATGGCACACGTTGAAATGCAAATGACAGCAGTAATTGGCTAGAGATAAACCCGGCTGGGAGGGAGCCGGGCGGCGGGGAGTGAAGTGCTTAAGTGACAATTACTGCTCTGCATCCCCCAGCATCCCCAGCAGCAGTCGCCTTTGGTGTCTGCTTTAGAGGAGCTGTAACACGTTAATTGGAGTGCTTCTCTTTTAACATGTCTCACTTAGTTTCTTGTCTGATGCTGCTTTAGTGGGGAGGTGGAGGAAGGCTTCTCTTTGTTGAGGTGGCTGTTTATTGTTAAATCCTATTGAAATGTGTGTCGTTTGTCATGTCGTCTCCTAAGATTGACTAGCTGCCTTTTTTTTAAGATAGAAGCTGCAAGGAGAGAAATAATACAAGCTAGATGTAGTATTAGCTGCAAGTTGGAAATAGGATTTAGTATTCCTGATAATTACAAATTGAAAACGTACATTTCACACTGACTAGCTTAGGGGATG
This sequence comes from Falcunculus frontatus, assembly GCA_013398115.1. Lineage (NCBI taxonomy): Eukaryota > Metazoa > Chordata > Aves > Passeriformes > Falcunculus > Falcunculus frontatus. The sequence continues at coordinate 16,608 of VZRV01001292.1, read as the reverse complement.
ACAAACTTCCTTCACATCTGAAGAAAAACACTGGTAGCGATAACTTAAATGGATAGATAATATATACATTTATTTTAATGAATAGTTATTTTTCAGTCTATACATAATTTATCCTTAATTTGAAAATTATTTTTTACAGCTTGCAATTCAACACTAACCATAGTTTGGAAGACTCTGGCTGGGCTTTCTCGGTGTGTTTCCACCCTGACTTGCAGTATTAACAAGTGAAAGTAGTTAATTCAATACCGTTTGTAAGTGACAACCAAAACTTCCTTCTTTTAGATTTTAAAGACTGAGAAGAGAGTCCAAGAGTCAGATGATCGTGCTATGACAGAACAGACTGGCCTGGCATGTCTGAAGCACAGTGTGGGCAATGAATATTATAATGCTTGACACATTACAAACTCCAGAGAAAACACAGGTTGCTTTCACCCATGGAAAGGTAATGCATTACATAAAAGATTCCAGGAGCTCCCTTGCAGGAGTGTTTCAGCTTGAAAGCCTATAAAGTAGAGAAATGGCAGGGATAAAAATTCCAGGATAGATAGTAAAGCTGCAGCAGTAAGTAGTGTGCTGTCAGTCTCTGGATCAAAGCAGTGATAACAAGTGCAGCAGCTCAAGAAGAGTTTAAAGACCCGGGAAAATCAGCCAGAAGGGCAGTAATGGCTCCATCTGCCCACTAATGTGAACAGGTTGTAAATGACAGAGGACATAGCTTGTAGGAGTGGGTAAGGACCACAAACAGTGTTTTGAAATGGGGTTGGTTTTAGTTTTCTAAAATATTCAAGGGAAGACTCTTTTCTTTCTAGGAGTAAATATGTCTGGCCCCTTTCAGCAGCTAGCTTTATGTCTTCCAGTTTTATGTCTTTAGTTATCCTCATAAAAGAATGTGGCTGCACTGTACTGTGAAATGCTGTCTCATCTCATCTTTTAAGTTACCAGACTGGGCAGGTCACTGTTTGGTTGGAGACACTAATATGACTAGATGTAGAGGGAGAGGTGATAATTTTACTGAAAAACATTACACTCTTGCAAAGCCTAACACTCAGGTACCTACAGCTAAAATGCCTTGATTCCATGCTCAGGTATTGTTAGCTGTATGATGAAGAATAAAGGGAAAAGATAGCTTACATGAAATGTCTGCTTTTAAGAAAGGTACAGGTTGGAGCAGAACAGAACTGCTCTTGCATGCTCCTGATCTAGGGCTGATCTGCAGTTTGAAGCAACTTTAACATTATTTATACACCCTAGTGATCTGACACATAAGTAGAGGTGATTTACATTAGGGTAAGTGGCCGAGATATCACCCTGAGCTATCTGCTGACTTCTGCTATGTAGGTGGCAGAGCTGCTCATGGTAGCTTTTGAATCTATAGTTTGCAGCTTGATGTCTTAGGGATACTGAATCTGGTGTCTGCCAACCTAAAAATGGGGTGGTTGTTACAAGCCAGGATTGGCTATGAGACACACAGCTGTCCATGGGGCAAATAATTTGATTAGCTGTTCCAAGTAAGCCAAAATGTGTTCATGAGTGACTGTGTGCCCTGGGATCCTGTGCATTGGCCACAGGACCATGGCAAGTCTGCAGTCCTGTCTGATAGGGGCCCACTGAAATGTAGTTCTGGGGATGCTTGTTTCATGCTGCTGGCTGAACATGAGCCAGCTGTGCTCAGATAGCCAAGAAGGCCGATGGCATCCTGGCCTGGATCAGCAACAGTGTGGCCAGCAGGACCAGGGCCGTGATTGTCCCTCTGTGCTTGGCACTGGTGACCTCGAGTGATGTGTCCAGTTCTGGGCCCCTCACTACAGGAAAGATGTTGAGGTGCTGGAGCGTGTCCAGAGAAGGGCAACGGAGCTGGGGAAAGGTCTAGAACACAAGTCCTGTGAAGAGCGGCTGAGGGAGCTGGGGGTGTTTAGTTTGGAGAAAAGGGGGCTCAGGGAAGACCTTATCACTCTCTAGAACTCCTTGAAAGGAGGGTGTAGCCAGCTGGGGGTTGGTCTCTTCTCCCAGGTAACAAGCGAAAGGATCAGGGCAAATGGCCTCAAGTTGTGCCAGGAGAGGCTTAGGTTGAATATAGGAAAAGTTTCTTCACAGAAGGGGTTGTAAAGCATTGGAACAGGCTGCCCAGGGAGGTGTTGGAATCACTACCTCTGGAAGTTTTCAAAAAATGTTTAGATACGGCACTGGCGGACATGGTTTAATGGTGGACGTGGTGAGGGTGCTGGTTTGATGGTTGAACTTGATGACCTAAAAGGTTTTTTTCAACCTTCATGATTCCATGATTCTATATTGCTGCTTGGAAATTTTTCCAAGGAAGGCCATGAAGTTAGCTGTAGAGCTCGCTCTCATTTTTGCCACACCATGGGAGCATTCATGTTGATCTTCCCTTCCCTGTTTCTCTTTCAGTACACAAGTACTGAAGCAAGAGCTGAAATTTCACCTTGTGTATTTTGGATGAAGTGTTCACTCAAGAATTTGAAAAATGTTATTACTAGTTATCCCATGACACTTTTCCTAGAAAAAGGGTGTTAACAGTAATGTCTAACCCAATTCCAGGTGGAAGAATTACATTTTGCTCACCTAACTTCTTGCTACGTTGTCAATCTGCAACACTTGTCCTATTGTGCTCCGTGTTTCCATGTGTTGATAAACAGCTGCTGCATATCCTCCTCCTGTTCATGGATGGGTTGCTTCAGTCAATGAGACTGTATAGGGTTTCCAAAGCTCCTTGGGATTCTTTTAGATAACAGACACTATGTACACTGAAGTTATTAATGTTAATGTGATGCCTAGCATCAAGGAAGGGTTTTTTCAGGAAAGAGGAATGAAAGAATCGTCAGTTTGTAATTACCAGAAAAGAAGACTGAGGAAACTAATTAAAAAGAGCCTGAAACAAGGTGGAGTACTCTTCTGACTTAATACGAGGAAGACCGATTACTCTCTTAGTCTTTGCCTGCACTGAACAGCTCTATTTTAGCCCATTTTGAGGATCTGGCCCTGAAAAAAAAAATTAAGAACCTAATTGTTTACTGCATGGAACTGACGACTGCAGGGTATCTCTGAATCCATCAGCTTGGTGCTACTGAATGTGATTAGATGTTTATATGAATAAAAGAATCACACAGAATGATGACACTTATTTTTATAGTGTAATGGGAGAGAAAGAAGTTTAAGGAGAGAAAAAAAAACTTAAATGAGAAGAGACAAATATTAATGCAGGGCAGAGCAATAGCTGGTGTGGGGAAAATAAGCTCAATATGAGTCATGCAAGTAGTGAAGTATATGCTTTTGTAGGAAAGCTAGAGACCAGGATGAATGAAATTAAAAGGACAAAAATATTTAAAAAAAAAAAGAGTAATTTTCTTCCAGTATTGTATTAGAAATCCACTAGAGAGCTGATGAGCCTGAATAACTCTGGAGGCTCAAGGGACAATTAAGAAGAGAAAATCAGAATATAAAATACTTTTTACACTGGTTTTCTATACAGAGGAATACCTGGTGAGCTTAACCTTACCTTTTGGTAAAGGGTTGGCAGGAGTAGAGATACTCTTATAGTTAATAAGCCCTTATTAAATCTCATGATTTGACAGGCAATGATAAAAGTATGAGACTTGGACTCTGCTTGTAACTTTGCCCCATAATGCCCTTGTCTGTGCTTCATTTTCCTGGTTTTCAAAATGGAGATAAAGATAGTGGTTTTGTTGTTAAAGCAGTTTGAGATTGACCAACATGTATATGTAAATGTAGAAAGTATTAATATTATTAATATTTGGACTACATTAATCTATTAAGTCAGCAGTTAATTTCTTTAATATTAGCTGAATTACCTCCTAGGAAAAAATACCCCCAAAATAAACGTGATTTAATTTATTGTTACAGCTATAATAAGAATCTGGAAGATTGCCAGTGCTCTTTTTATTGAGGTAGGAGAGATGATAAGGGTGATCCAGGGAATTATAAACTCATGACCCTCATTTAAGTGCCTAAGAAAATTGTTGAGAAAATCATTATAGATGTCATTATAGAGTACCTGAGGTGCAAACCAGCATAACTTTCTCTAAGTGTAAACTTCGTCTAGTTTATGCTATTAGAATCCTTTCAGAAAGTTAAGGTAGTGCACAATGGGAGAAATGTTAGATACATTGTAACTTATTTACACTCCTAAAAAGCTTTTGTTGAAGTTTCTCAGAGGAGGCTGTTAGGGAAAGCTGGTAATCAAGGGGTGAGTCTTACAGTCATACTGCAGGTTTAATGACTGTCTTGAATAGGAAGCAAAGAAATTGCAAATTTGTACTAGGGGAAATGGCTGGTTTGTCATAGTGGGAAAATGTTAATAGCAGAGCACCTCGGGGGTCATGCTGCTGTATGGAATGATGACAGTACTAATGATCTGGGAGAGAGGCAAAGCAGCTTGATTACCAGCCCTTAAAAGAGATACAACATTGGTGTTGTCAATCAAGCGTACATAGATGAACTGGGAAACCTTCCAAGAGGAGTTTTCAAAGTGCTTAGTCCAGCTGAACCCTCAGTATGAGGAAACCTCCCCTGGAGTGTTAAGGACTTCGGTGGTGCCCAAAAATAAGACAAACCCAGGCATATAATAAATATTTGACAGTACGTTCAAGTGTTTGTGGCAAAGTCATGTGAAAGCCTCTTCAAGAGGCTCAGTGGTGAAATAGTCAACTTTGCATGAAGAGGTCAGCAGGGGTTATGTCCAGCTCTGATCCATGCTTGGAAAATAGCCTTGTTTTAGAAACAGAACAAGTTGGGTAATGCAGGCCTGGCCTTATTGGTTGGGACAGAACCAGTTAAAAGCAGTGTCTTCTGGGATGGTTTTGTGCCAAGTTGTATTTATTCTTCGGATTTTTGGTAGCAGCCATTAGCAGATCCCAAGAGGACAGAGAGCAATCCTTCGTATATCTTGCCATTAAGCCTTCCAGTCTGTGGTAATCAGTGGCCAAGGAAATTCCTCAACCAAAGACCTTCATGTTTAGAAACAATTGTAAGGACAGCAGAGGGAATCTACAGTCTATTAATCAGTTTTAATCCCTGGTTGAGCCCATTCCTAGTTTTGGTCTGCACCCACAATTGCCCGGTTTTCTGCAGTTGCATAGCAAACAGCTTTTTCCTGTTGGTTTCAAACTTTTTCCAAAAGGTTTGGAGATGGCTTGCTACAAAACTTGGAAAGAAAAGAAATACCCTTCTGTGTGTGACTTTCACTATCTACAATTTCCAGCTTCTGGTATCTACTTCCTCACTCTTTTGTCAATTTTAGGCTGTCTCAGGAGATTATTTTATTTATTTTGTTTATTAAAACTCCCTAAACCGCTGTAAATCCATATAGCTTTCCTGCTGCCCACCCCCTATGCTTTGTACCCTTTTAACATAATAAAATGGCTCATTGGCAGATATGACAAGGATCAGTGCAACACAGAGTAATCTTTGTGGCCTCCTGAGAGACAGGAGGTGGAAAGAGAATATGGGAGCTCCTCTTTTTTGGTACCTGTGAGTTGTTAAGGAGTTTTGTGCCCTAAGCATGACTTTACATCTCCTAAATACTCATCCATACTTCTCTTTGTTTGTACATTCTTATGTTCAAAAGAGTTGTTCCAAAAACTAGAGGACTTTTACAGCTTTTGAGTAGCTCTTAAGAAAACATGCAAGATGCTGAAAACCTGTAGTCAGGTTTTATCTGTTTGGAAGTGAACATGCATTATTTTCCCTTTTATTGTGGGGTTCCCCTGGATACCTGCATGCCTCTGGATACACTTTTTTCTTTAGTGAAGAAATGGAGATGTGTGGGCTAATGCACAACTGAACCCATGTCTCCAGATGTGAAAAGGTGATACATTCAGAGACTGTTTTCATGCACACTCTTGAATGTAAAGGAGACATATTGGGGGAAACACAGCAGGAATTCTTTATACTATGCAGCTTCCCGGCCTGTTCCTTATGCTCATGCAGCAAACCTCATTGGACAGCTACTCTCAGGCTATTTTTTTTCCCTATGGGAGCAGTCACTTCAGTTTAGCCCTTTGTTGCCATGGCTTCTGCTGTAACTTTACTACCCTCTTAGATTTCTTAGAGGAGCCCTTCAAAGCCAAACTTCCCTTTTTCCAGAAAGGTACGTGGCAGTAAACTATGGGAAGGTTAGCGTGGGAAATGTAAATCTGATCGAAGGAGTGATATTTTAAACAAACTTCAGCCCCATTTCAGAAGGGCCTTTGATGCTCATGATACGCTGTTTAGTAAGGTGGGAAGGGCACATGGCTGCCCGCCTCTGGGACTGCAGAATTAAGTTGCTCTCTTTTAGGCTTCTGTGTAGGTGAAATGGTAAATACATGCCCTGTTTACTAGAGCAGTGATGAAATCTGATCTGCCAGAATTTGGTGTGTACTTGTACCAAGCCAGAAGCATTATGGTGTTAATCCCCTTCCCGCTGAGGCTTCGCCGTCCCGGGGTGGGGACGTGCACTGAGGTAGAGCTGGTTCTCCTCTGCCCACGCTGTCTGTCATAGCACGAGCAGAAGTTTGTGTAGATACATGGCTTTATGCACTTTAGCCCAAACAAGCAAACGTGGCCTCAGAGCAAGGAGTCACCTGTTTACATTGTAATAAAGAGCATTCATTACCCCAAATGCTTTTCTCTGTTGTTCCCTCTGTGTCACTGCTCACCTCCTGGGGTCTCAGTTTTCATCGTGATTCCTACAGTGAGAATTTTTTATGTGTGAGTTTGAACGTATGTATTTTCTTTTCATAGTAGAAGGGGAAAATGTTACATTGCACTGAAAAAAAATTACTTGGGGAAAAGAAGTTTTCAGAAGTGATGTTTATTTCACCATCACTTCTTAAAAACTTGATAGCTATCTTTCATAATTAAAGTTTGTTCATTATCTGGTTTTACATCAGGCAGAATTTAAAAAAATAAAGGGTGTGGGGCACCTTTCTATTCTTAATTGAACAGTTCTTTTAAGTCTGTAAAATATTTAATGAGTGGTTTGGGAATATTGTTGGTTTGCTTTTGATTATTTTGATTTTTTTTTTTTTCTTTTAAACACATTCCTCTCAGTAGGTTATCTTCACACAACTGGGAGGATAGTTCTAATACTTACAGTCTTTTAAAATGTTTGCAGTTCTGGTAAATTAGTAAACTCCAACTATGTAAGATGATCTTAAAGATCTTTTCTGACCTAAATGATTCTATGATTATAGAAAAAGTGAAACAAGAGCATGTTAAATAAATAAGACAAAAGGAGAAGATAAACAAGCTGGCAACCATGGTCTTTAAAGAGGACATAGTTGACATGAAAACTTGTGAACTGTATTTTGAAAAAGAAATAGTCATAATAAGTAGTAAAAGTTGTTTTTGAGACAGCACCTGCCCGAAGTTGCCTGCCAATTAGTGTTTTGTAGCAAGTGTCACTACACGGTAGCTGGATGTCTTTGTGCAGTGTGTCTGCAGTTACAGAAGTTATGAATCAACAACTTCACTGTGTCAAACAGCCAGAAATTTTTCTTCTCTAATGTGTTACCCTTATGGAGCTTATAAATGTTGACTGTAAGAATAGCAAGTGTGAAACAAAAACAAAAAAAAAAAGAAGCACACAACATGGGTCTTAAAAAGGAAAAAAAACCTCACTACCTTGAGGTATAACTATGTTGGAGTTTTGTCTGAGTAAAGTCAGAAAGATGAGATGCTTTGTTTTTTGAGTTGCTTAGTTCTCCTCTGTCTTATTCTTCAATTTCATAATATATATTCTGCTTTTTCTGAGAAAGAAACCAGCTGTGATTTTGGAGCACTAGGCTAAATTCATCCTGATCAATCCAAGTGGAATTGAGGAAGCGTTTGGCCCAGGCTTTCTGAATATACTGAGAGAGCAATTATAATATAACCTGCAAGGAAAGCATGGAAAAATCTGAAAGAGCACACTGTTACCAACAGCATTTCTAAAGCACTTTTGTATCTCTTCCCATTATTTTATGTTGATTACAGTTGTGCTAATTACATATGTTCTCTCCTTCTTTCCTGTAGATTAACCATGGAAGGAGAAATGTATTTGCACACAAATATATTTACAATAGAAAACTTTGTCATCCATTTTAAAGAAAAATCTATGTATTGTTTACAACTATTTTTATCAGATCTTAAACATTTTTAAATTGAAAGAAAATATATTTGAACTACTAGATTTGATTTCAGCTTAGGAAGAACTAAGATAATAAAAATAGACTGTATTTGTTTGTCTCTTCTATGCATATCCCATATAAAAAACCACAATAGTATAGAAAGTTCAGATAATGTCTCAGACTCAGTATTCCTTACCTTCTCTCTACTGGCTTTTATAGGTTTGGACATGTCATTTAGATTCTTGGTGCATCAGGTCATATCGTCAATGGGATCTGTAGAATGAATATAAATGTATCTTCCTGGAGGGTGTTTTAAACATCTGGATCAAGTTGAAAATCACTAGTACCAGTGTAAGTCCATATCTGGAGCATCCCTGTTGCACAGGGATGCTCCAGGGTCTCTCTAGCATGACTGAGAGGAAAAACCATTCTACTGGGCTCCATCTAAGAACTGCTAGATTTGATTCACCTTGCACTTGCTCTGTTTTCTAACCGTGTTACCTCTGTGGAAGTTATGACAGTATAAAACTAGTGTTCTAGAATGAGCTCTATGCCATGAAACACTGCTCATTGACAGCGCATACGTTCAGTTTGGCTTGGCCAATGAGTGCTGAGGTTTAACATCCCAGGAGAGAGTTGAGGATGTCAGCTGCCGTCCTTGCACCATGGTCCCAGCCCTGGCTGAACTCAGCAGCAGCTGCATCCTCTTAGCAGGTTAAACTGCACTCAAGTTCTTCAGCCAAAAAACCCCCCCCACACACACATAAAAAACCAAACCCAACAAAGTAAATCTGAACTGCTATAGTAAAATGTTACGGTAGCAAAATATTTTTAAAATACTGCTTCAAAAGGAAAAAAAGATCTGACTTCATTAACAGTACATGACAGAAATTACATCTGTTAATAAGAATTTAGCCAATTGCTGGTTTCGGGACCCACTCAGAAGAGTGACTTTCGCTGTCATCCTTTTAGCAAAGCTAAACCAAATGGGATCAAGATGTTCTTGTTCCACAGGGGGATACCCACAGCTGCAGTTCTTCAGGATCAACAGTTGTGCTTTAGTTTCACATCCTACCTTGATCTGAATTAGTGTTCAAGTCCAGGCAAGTACTTTCCTTGGAGGAAACAGACCCTGTTAAAGCAGACAGAAAACCAACTGTGTGCTGTATGTGATTAAACGTTAAGTTAATTTCAACATAAATCCACCCACACAGTGATCTTGCTGTTACCCAGAGTTCATAAGACTTACCATTAGAAAGTGGAAACGTTGCTATCCCAGCCCTGCTTGTTTAGGGACACAGCTTCATGTCTGAGCCTGATCCCAACCCTACCCAAGCTCCTTCATGACCACAGCCAAGCCTTGGGAGCAAAAAACCACTACTCCAGCACACAGATTTGAGATGCAGCAGCTACCAAAACAAATTGTGACACTCTGCTTTCTGCAGCTGTGCCCCTTTGCAAGCCCCATCACTGTCTTGCTGATGTGGAGGGTGCAATGCAGCAGCCCCGCAGCACCTGCTTGCCTCTGTACTTGAAACTCTTCCTTCCTCTCCCTCTCCCCCCCTGATGTGGTGTCAGAGCAAGCTGCAGCACTGCTCTGAACTTGTTCTATCCAGTTTATGTATCCAGCCTGTTCCTAGAGATACATTCCTGTGGCTGCCTGAAGTTTCACAGGAGGAAAAACCTTCTTGAGCTCCCCCCATGCTTCCCAAGCTGTTTTATATGCAAAGGTCAGATCATAATTTCTTCTGCTGTCTGTTCCCCAGTTTCACACTGTCTCTTGTGGCACGACTCGGAGGGGAAAAAAACCCGACACCTTTTATTTAAATGTGTGTTTATAAGGGAAGCTGTGGAATGAGAAAGGGTAGAATTAATCTTCCTCATTTTTAAAAATGTTTCCTTTCCCTAATTAAACATTTTTAGATAACCAAACCAAATCAAATCATCAGAATAAGAAGTGAGCAGAAGATTTTACAACTCCAGCTATAACTTTATTTAAGAATGCAGAATTTTTTGGAGTTCCATGCTGTGGAGAGCTTTGTTAGCTTAGGTTGTTGATAAAAGCAAAACTGTATTAATAGCACACGATCCAGGATAAGCAGATGACAGCTCCATTAACTAGCAGCACAAATGGCCTGGGACATGACTAACCAACAAGGGATCATGCTCCCCAGTAGCCCTCCTGGAGGACTGCTGGTGTAGGAAAGAATACTGACCAGATCAGTCAGGGCTAGGGGAAGATGGTTTTATCCTCAGTTCCTCCTGGTTTTTAGGCAGTCAGGTCATGATGATAAAGCACCCCTCGTTCCTTCATGTTAAGATTATTCTTCTGGTCTGCACTGCTGTGGAACTGCTTACACTGCACTCATGGAGGGCTGTGAGAATTTATGCCTACAGAAAAATAAAGATAGTGACTCAGCAGGCCTTACTCAGTGGAGATTATTGGAAAGATCATGTATCGTGTTCACAGCTCCATGCGAATAAATGGCTTGAGAGGTATCTGTATCCCAGAATTAGGGTGCTGGGTGTTTCAAGGCAACCACAGACAGGTAGCTGGAAATACTTGCTCAGGGAGATTGTGTATGAAGGTCAGTCAGTGTTGATGAACGAATACAGTTAAAATGGTGACAGCTGTGTTCTCTGGTAAGAAAGCTGCTGAGAACTGTAACTTTGGAAATGATACACAGATGCTCAGTGCTAGGGCTTAATGCTGCTCTGAAGCCTGCAGAATTCAGGTTCTGCTCCTGGGTACGCTCATGCTGGTGGCTCACTTTCTCTGCAGAAGTACCTCACTGAGGGACCAAATCCTGTTCCCCTTCCTCACTGACCTGGTGGAATTGCCGCAACAAGGAAAGGTGGAGGGAAGGGAGACTCCGGGAGTCTCCGCCCTGTAGGGAGCAGAGTTGGAAGTATGGAGGTCAGATGTGAAGTAGCTCAGCTGGCCGTTTACTCTCCGAGGCATGGAAGAATTGGGGCTCTAGGACATCGTCACAGAGGCTGCAAAAGGCTCTGCTCTGTGTCACGGGGAGGGAAGGTGTGTTGAGCGCCCGTGTGCCTCCTTGCACAGCTGTCCTGGGCTGTGCTTTGGTCAGTGGTGCCAGGCAGTAGAGGGACATGTCAAGACATGATATTGCTTGGGACTGTGCCAGTAGTGTGCATGTTCCCAAGTACCTGATTCCTTTCCAAATCATCTGTGGGAGCTCTGGTACCCCAAGAGCAGTTATTTGTTAATGAACTGTAAATGCTTTCCTGTTCAGAACACTCCCACATAAGCTTAACAGCATCTGCTTCAGAAACCTTCCTCTTAGTGTCTTTAATGCTTTGGCTGGAAGAGTTTAAATCTGGGAATGTAAGAGGCCTTCTCTTTCTGGGTCATCATCATCTTGGCTGTCTGGGTGTGGATGACCTTTCCACAACAGACAGATCCCTCCTTGGTTTGGTGGAAGAGACACCAATAAGTTGTGTTGGCTACTCACTTGTCTCTCAGTGAGATTTCAGTCCACACTTGGCTTAACAGCTTTTCTAAAATGCCTGCACCCCTGAGTAACAGAAAGCAGGGTCCTGAAAAGCAAATTGGTTCCCCGGTATTCAGAAACAGTGACTAGAAACCCAGCTCCTTGCTGCAAGGGGAGATGTGTCCTGCCAGCACATGGTCAAGATGTCAAAGGGGGTTACCCTTTCAGTATCCATCACATACCTGCAGTCTTGGCTTTACAGAGACCCTGTGGTTGGCAGAGCAGCCCAATGCACCCCTCAGTTGTACCTTTGCCCTTTAGCATGAGCTCTATCCTTCTCAATGCCGCCACAGTGTAAAACCAGGTCAAGTAGTTCTCTCCTGAGGCTGAGGCACATTAGTCCTGGATGTAACTCAAGCACAGTGAGTAAAAGTTTCCCCAGGAAATAAATTGGATCCTTAGTAAGCAGGTGTGTTATGAGCTGATAAAAATGATCTCAAAGGCCAAGAATCAGCCTCACAAGTGGAGAGAGCAGAAATGATCAGTGGCTGTTTCTCCTACTGTGAGTCAGAAATCAATCTGAGGGTTTAATGCAAAGAGGGTTAAAACACTTGTAATTCAGTGTCTGCCAGTTGGGAACAATAATAAAGGCTGCATTTCTGTGTTGGTATGGGGCAAATGCTGCAGAAACAGGAATTTTATTATATAACTGTGCCTCCTAAGTAAAGCTTTGGGGGGGGGGTGAAGCTAGCAGGACTGTGTGTCATTAAAATGACACAGAATATGCTGCCACAATCAGAGTCCTGTGTGTGTTCAGGACTGTATGATATGCACATATTCCTTGTGGCCTTGCCACATCCATGGATTTCAGTTCGCTTGGCGCACAGCTGGGAGGGAGGAGGCTGCCTGAGCAAAACATGCTGTGCTTTCTGCCATGGAAATGGAACGTGAAAGCGTGGGAGGAGTGTTGTTGTTTGTTATTTTTTCACCAAAGATTTAATTAAATGACTGAAAAGAAAGGGAGGAAAAATGCAACTCATAACTCAAAAAATGCTGAGCTGGGCACACTGCCTCTTAGGAGCAGGGAGGCTCAGGAGCACTGCAGGGTCTGTGAAGCTCTTCTGGATCATATGTGGTTGTTACGTGGTGGCCCCTTTTCCTTCTGTAGGAGTGCTGCTCACAGACCCTGGTGGAAGCTGCATTCAGCTGTTGTCAGGTTGAGGTGGTCCACCCACAGTAAGAGACCAGGAATGATACTTGGAGACTTGGGGGAAAAAAGGAGGTCCTGGTAATTTAAATATTGGAGTAAAGAGGACCCTTTATCTCAAGGTGCTGCATAAGCAACAAATCATATTAATGTCTCTTAGGATGGATTGAGCAGCATTTTTCCTGTTGTACAAGTGAAAACTCTGACGTTGAATAATTGTAATTCTTTCCCAGAAATGGCAGCTCCATGGATTTTCTCTGAGCATATGCCTAATGGTCTGTCTGATGAGATTTGTAAGTCTTTTCTGTTGTCTGCTTTTTCTTTAAGATCCAAAGCACAAAGTTAAGAGGAAGTGAGAAGATATTTCTGGTTTTGTGTGTGCTGTCAGCAAGCCACCAATGCAGCCATGAAGAGCATTCTTCTGTCTAATTTTTCAATCCTATGTAAGCCAAAATTAAAGCATTCTTTCTGTTCTGAAGAGCTGACAGTTAAAGGGTTTCATTCAGAAAAGTATTTAAACCATCTGTATTTAAATAGGTATTTAAACATTTCTTTGGATTGTATCCTAATAAGGAGGCTTAGCTGAATGGGGCTGAAATAGAAAAACTGAAGGCAAGGTGTGTATTATATTAGTGAAAAACCTGGGGATGCCTGGAAAGCATTTTGCTGCTTCCATTTCTGTTTTGCTTTGTTTTGATTCCATTTTTGTTTAGTGGATTGGAGGGAGTCATGCAGACATAGCCCCCGTGGCATAGGGCAGGGAGAGGAAGCAAAAGGGTGATGTAGGCGATATACCCAGGGTTGTTGTACAGGGGAATGGCGGAGGTGTGAATGAAAATTAACTTCTTTTTTTTTAACATACAAAACAAAGATCTAACTATTTTAGCTCCCATATGGTTGGGAGGAATGAAGAGCTGGGCCATTAATATTGGATTCCTCTGGGTGTTTATTTGGCTGTTGATAACTCTGTGGGGGATAATCATGTGTGACTTCTATCAGTACTGGGGGAAAAAAAGCCAGCTCAGAAATAATGGGTTAAATTCTGACCCTTACCAGTCCAAGCAAAGTTAATGGGTTTGCACTACCCTAATGAGGAATGCAAAGTTTTAGAGGTTTTTTAGTTACTGGGCCTGCAGAGATTTCAGACAGCATGACATAATTTGTATATCACAGGTATATTTTTATCACTACAGTCATGATAACATATGTCATGCTGCCACTCTGCCACTGTAGATGAAACCTTTCAGTTGGCAGTCTGTGTGTTGTGCCACAGCGTGCTTCTGGGTAGCCTCCCACTTTTTCCAGAGGATCATGGAATGGTTTGGGTTGACAGGAACCTTTAAAGTTCATCGAGTTCCAACTTCCCTGCCATGGGCAGGGACATCTCTCAGTAGATCAGGTTGCTGAAAGCCCCATCCAACCTGGCCTTGAACACTTCCAGGGATGGGTCATCTACAGCTTCTATGGGCAACCTCTTCCAGTGCCTCATGACCCTCACAGCTCTGTTGAAACCCAGCTTTTGTTTTGCCATCTCTATGTTTAAGGATCTCTTCCTTCTGTGTGTGTGCAAGGCCCCACAGATGAGCACATCAGAGCATCAGTACAATATGCAAGGCTCCCAGACTGCAGTGCAGCTGCTCCCAAGGTGAAACCACAGTCGAGTCCCTCTGTTTCAGGAGATCTTTTTATTGCACATCCAGCAAGTTGTAATTATTCATTTCAATGACACAACCAAGGCTTTACTCCTATTAGCATTGCTATGTCGGTAGAGCAGCACTGCTGGGTGTCTTTTGCCTGAACACAACAGTCAGGTGGTTCTAGCCCTGCTAAGTCCTTGCTAGTGGCTGTAATGCAAGAGGCAGAGAAAAGCAAACTTCCCAGTGGATCTGATCTGTGCTGAGCTGACAATAGCAGAGGTTGGAATCGATCAAAAATCATTGAGAGAGAACAGAAAGGCTGACTTCGTTTTAACCCCATTCTTCAAGTGCTCTCTCTGCCTGTCTTAACATGCAAAATCCCAACAGCCCCACTAAGGTCAAGGAACAAGAGTGAATACAGCAGTTTTGTCTGCCTTATCTAGAGAAAGCATTTCATGCCTGACTGACCTGGGTGTGCCATGAACGAGTTACTTGATTATAAACTGAGCATATTAGAGGCAGAGATGTTTTATAAATCTCCCTGTAAGTCTGCAGCTAACTTAAAGAAGAGGTCAGCAACATTTTTTAGCAGCCAAACAGTTTGCACAGCCTGTCCAAGTATAAGCTGCCTTTGTAAAGTCTCTGCCTACACAAGGCAGGCACAAGGAGGCCTGTTCCATGTTCATAATGTTTGCTGAACCTTTCTAATGTAGTGTTAAATACTGAAATTAGCCTGCAGTATTTTAAAGTTGTTAAAAAACTAGCATGGCTGGTAGGATGTAAATGGCTCAATAAAGCCAAGAAAATCCTGTGCAGAGGTGAAGTTCTGGTGCTGCTGAAGAAAGTGGCAGGCCTTGTGCTGACTGCAGTGAAAGGCAATTTTACAGTTTGCAGTGGCTAGCAAGTTGAGAGTCAGGCGTTAGCTTGTGATTGTTTCCCATTTCCTGTCACCTTCCTTGTGAGAAGACAGATGCAGTTTTATTTGTCTTGCAGTTACGGTGAGCTGAGAGGAACAAGAGAGGGCTGAGGGTACATGAAAATAGCCTCTAAATAGTCTGTGCAGTTACATATAGGAATATAATATGCAAAATACCCATGGCATGATTTACACATTAAAATCACAACTTGTGATGTGTTACTAGCTATTAGAAACCATAAAACTGTATACAATAAACATCTCAAATTACTCTTTGCTAAAGCTTATAATGCAGAACACACGAATTCTCTCCAAAGACCCTTACAGATAGAAGGTTAGAGGAAAACAGGCATGAAGATGTAGCTGAATAAGCCTGAAGCTACAGTGTGTTTGCCATCAAGCTTTACACAGTTCTAGTCAAGTGCACCTGTACTGCAAACAGACCATGTCCTATTCTTTGTCTGACACGGCTGTGCTTGTCCGCACGACACGGTATTCCTGGGGTCAGCCCAGCATCATATGACCTGTTCTCAAGCATTTCCTTTCCTTTTGGCGATTAATGAATTTGAGTGACTAGTTTTTCAAGTGACAGACTTTCCCAATAGTGAACTTGTTCCCCTGGATTATGAAACAAAAGAAAAATTTAATCTACAAATATTGAAAGGTATGGGAGGCTGAGCGCTTCTGTGTTTTGTAAAGCACCCTCTGCTCTGAGATGATGTCCCACTATTTCCAGCAGTCGTAGAGTTCAGAGATCCTCACTCGTCGTGGGGCAAGGTGACTCAGAACTTACCTTCATGCCCAGGACTGCCTGCTTTTTGTTGGTCTTTTGCTTATATGAGAATGCCAAGTGTGAAGGATCCCATTTCCATTCCTTCTTCTGCAATTTTCTGATGGCCAGAATGCAGCCAAACTCCTGAAGGATGGTTGAGGTGATAGGGCAGATAAAAATTCCTACAGACAGGATAATGAAACGATTCAAAGAATTCCACTGGGCAGAAAAAGGGGATTCAAGTTCAGTTTTCATAGACCAGAGATGCCAGTAAAGTTGAAAAGCAGATTCTGTTTTGCATTATCACCACCCACTTTTTCCAAAGATGTTCTAGTTTTTAAGCAACCTCCCTATTGCTGTAGCTATAAATAAGTATATAACTGTACGTATGTGAGAGATTCAAGTTTAAGCTTATATTTAAGCTGAAAGGTTATATATAACAGAACTGTATTAAAGATGACGAAAGCCTGTTATGATCCAATTGTTGTTAAGGTT
>VZRV01001289.1:0-12187 GCA_013398115.1 Falcunculus frontatus | reverse complement strand
ATGGGAAAAGCCATGGAATGTGCTCATTGGGGCAGGGGAAAGGCCATGGAATGTGCTCATTGGGGCAGGGGAAAGGCCATGGAATGTGCTCATCCCCATTTCCCGTGCAGGTGAGGGCCCGGTGCCAGCACCTGCCCGTCAAGGAGGAGACCCTGCAGAGGGTGAGTCTCTACATCGACACCATCATCGGCTCCCTGCCCGAGGACCTGCAGGCCGTGCTGCACCACCCCTGAGCCTGGCAGGGCTCCTGGAGCCACAGAACCTTCCCAGCTGCTCCCACCCCGGCGTTTGGAGAGGAGCTCCTGCCCTGATCCAGCCGGGACCGCACCTGGGGGGGTCACTTGGAGCACACGGGCACTGCTCCCGGAGCTGGGCTGGGAATTGTCCCCTGGGAATTGTCCCCTGGGTGGCCCTCAGCAGGGCAGGAGTGACCCCAGGGCGCGTGGGGCCCGCTCGGACGCTTCATCCACGCTTGGATCCTCGGCATTCCCACAGCCCCATCCCGCCCGGGAGAAGCAGGAGCAGCCCTGGGGGGGCTGTGCTCAGGACAGCTCCCGAGGAGGATGAGGAGGTGACAACACCGTCCCTGTCCCTGGACAGCTGCTGGGAGCAGGAGGAGGAACTGCCGGACATGGAATGCTGCTCTGTCTCTCCAGGGCAGAGCCAGAGGAGGGGCTGGAGCATCCGCAGGGATCGGAGCTCCCCGAGTGCCTGGGAGCGGCTGCTGGCAGGAGCTGGCCCAAATCCCGTTTGTTCTGCTTGGAAACCCAGCCCGAGCTCCGGGGACACGCAGCGGGGCTGTGCCCGAGGCACTGCGGGTGCTCCTGGCAGCCCCTTCCCAATAAATCCTGGAGAAGCTGATTCCTGCAGCCCGTGCCGAGCAGGATGGGCCCTGCTGCTCCACCCCTGCTCCAGAGGCAGCTCCTGTGCCTGGGATCCCCTTCCCGCCTCGGGAATGGATTTGCTGGGACCAGAAACTGCACCTGAACCACCCGGGGGCCCCCCAGGGATGGAATTTTAGCCTAAAAAAGGTTTGGGAGGGATGTGGGAACCTGGAGGGGTCGAGCCCAGCACCTCTGGACAGGGCAGGGTTGTGGGAGTGTCCTGCCCTGAGCTGGGGCAGCTCCCAGTGCTCCCAGTGGAAGCTGCACCGTTTCCATCGGTCCCTGCCTTTTCTTGGGGTTGGGGGAACTTTTCTTCTAGTTGGGGGAACTCAAAGGGGGCTGAACTCTTCCTGAAGTTCCCCTCTGGAGCCAGGCAGGAGCGGCAGGAGGCCACTGGAGCCTCGCTGGAGTAAGGAATTGTGTGCAATATCCTTAGGGACGATGTGAATCCCGTACATGATCCGTGTGTATCCGTACAGGCCCCAAACCCTCCTGTGCCGTAGGAAATCTTAGTTTAAAAAACACCCTGGAGCCAAACTGGGTCCTGGTTTGGAGTCTGGGGAGGTTTATTGGGTTGGGAAGGGTTGTCCCTGCTCTTGGTCACTCGTGGCCATCCCGGTTTTCCGGAGGGTTCACAGTGCCCAGCCTGGCACCTGCGGGTGGCTGTGTCCCTCTGCCCTTCCCAGGACATGGAATCACGGAGTCGTGGAACCATTTGGGTTGGGAAAAGCCTTGGAGCCCATCCAGTCCAACCAGTCCCAGCTCTGCCAGGGCCACCGCTGACCCTGTCCCCAAGTGCCACGTCCACAGGGCTTTGGAATCCCTCCAGGGCTGGGGACTCCACTGTGGTCTCGTAGCTGTTCCTCAACAGCCCAAACTTCCTCCTTCAGGAATTCTCCCTCAGGGATGTAATTTTAGCTTTGGGTTCCTCCCAAGGAGGCCAGACCCCATCTGCAACCCCAATATCCTGATTCCTGGAATGGGTTGGGAGGGAAGGGCCCTCAGAGCCCCTCCAGTGCCACCCCTGCCATGGCAGGGACACCTCCCACTGTGCCAGGCTGCTCCAAGCCCCAATGTCCAGCCTGGCCTTGGCCACTGCCAGCGATCCAGGGCCAGCCACAGGTTCTTTTCCAGCCTCAGTGGCTCTGGGATTCTGTGCTCCATCCCTGTGGATCTGCTCTCTGCATGGAGCAGGGAAGGGAAGTTGGGGGTCTCCAGCAGGGAGGGGCTGTGGGTGCCTCCAGCGCTGTGGGACCTGCCCAGCCCCACCTGAGCCCTCCCCACACTGCTCCAGGCACGAGGGGCTGAGGCCAGGGGGGTCCTGATGGGACACTGGGAGCTGTGGGAGGGGTCCCTGCCATGGCAGGGGGGGCACTGGAGGGGCTTTGGGGTCCCTTCCCACCCAAACCATTCCCAGATTCTCTGAGCTCCTGGGAATGTGCAAATCCCGCGGGGGCTTTGAGCAGCGCCCAGGGAATGGGATGAGGTGGGAGCTCAGGGAGCAGCCCCCAGGGAATGGGATGAGGTGGGAGCTCAGGGAATGGGATGAGGTGGGATCTCACGGAGCAGCCCCCAGGGAGTCGTCGTAGAAAGCCTGGATTCCCCCGGGGGGCTGCAGCGGGGGGCTCCGGGGCAGCACCTCCCTGCGGAAGTTCTCCCTCATCCAGCCGTAGACCAGGCTGTGCAGGAAGCCCTGCAGGGACACGCTCAGGGCCTGGGGGACACGGGGACACCGGCTCAGGGCTCCCTGTCCCCGCAGGGACAGCCCAGGCAGGGTGGCACAGGACACGGGGCACTTTCCTCTTGCTGTGGCCGATTAAAGCACGTCCCGGGAAGAGCCAAGGGGTGAAATCCCAACCCAAAAACCATGGGAAGAGCCGGGCTGGGCCCAGGGCTGTGTCCTCACCCTGCCCGGGGTGTCCCCAAGGGCTGTCACAGCTCTCACGTGGGATGGGGACAAATGCCCAGCCCGGGAGCCCTGGCAAAGGGGCTTTACTCACTGTGGACACGTAGAGGACAAAGAGCGAGACGGGGCTGATGTTGGTGAAGGAGAGGATGGTGAGGAGGAAGGCTGTGGGTGGGACACAGAAGGACATTCCTTGGTGGGGCATCCCCAGTGTGACCCTGCAGTGCTGGGGGGGCTTTGGGACACCCTCGGTGTGACCCTGCAGGGCTGGGGGGGCTTTGGGACACCCTCGGTGTGACCCTGCAGGGCTGGGGGGCTTTGGGACACCCCCCGGCCTTGCCTGGTGTCCAGCAGAGCAGGAAAACCAGCTGGAAGCACACGGAGGCTTTGCTGACGCTGCGGCCGCTCCGGCCCCCGAAGCCGCGGTCCCCGTCCAGGCTCAGCAGCGGCAGCGCCGCGTTCCCCCGGCACCGGAGCCGCACCCGCCGGTACAGGAGCTGCGGGGGGGAGTCCGGGGGTCAGCGGGGCGCTGGGGACCCCCCCGAACCCCCAGAGCCGGGGCCTCACCGAGCAGCAGCCGAGCACCAGCAGCAGGTACAGCAGGAAGATGATTTTCTCCTCCAGCCCCGCGTTCTTCCCCCCGCCGGACTGGGACGCAACGGGAAATGAGCGGGGCCGGGGCCGGCGGCCTTCGGAGCCCCCCGTGGCCCCTGGAGCCCCCCGGGGAGGGTGGGTGGGCAGCGAGGGAGGGGCAGCGCCCACCTGGGAGCAGATGTCCCGGTTGGGGTGGATCAGGAGGAGGCAGCTGGAAGGACAGAGGATGCTGCTGGTCCCAAACCCCCGGCGGAGTCCCGGGGGCCGCAGCGATGCCCAGGCAGGGCCGGGGGCGGAGGGGCCGTACCTGGAGCAGTAAAGGCTGAAGGTGTCGTTGGAGCCGCGGCCGTCCCAGGGCACCACGGGCGCGATGTCGGTGGCGGAGGTGCCGCGGGCGAGGAGCTGCGCCAGGAGCGTCAGCGCCGGCACCAGCCTTGGGAAGGGATGGATGGGACAGTCCCGGGACACCCTGGCGCGGCCGGGGCGCTCCGAGCGGGGCGGGCCGGCGGCGGCACCTACCAGGCCACGATGTAGGGAATTCCCTGCCAGGCGCGCTCCAGGCAGCGGCTCCGCTCCTGCGGGAGAAGCGCCGTGAGCCGGGGCTGGAGCGGCGGCCGCAGCCGAGGAAACGAGGGGAACCCCGAATTCCCGGGAAAAGGAGCTGCCCTGGATCGCCCCGCCGCTCCCTTGTCCTGACAGGGCCGTGCGTGGCCAGGACCATGCCCCGCTGTGCCCGGGCGGGGCACGGACCTGCAGCGCTGCCGGGGGCCGGGCTCGCCCCCCGAGGACGGTGCGGTGCGACTCGAACGCGTAAACAACGACCATGAGGAACGAGACGGAGTAGGAGGTCTGGGAGAGGAGAGGGAGAGGAGGGAGAGAGGGAGAGGGGATCCTGCTGTGTCCAGCGCCGCCAGGGCACCTTCCACCTTCCCTCTGCACCCCGATATCCTGCTGTCCCCTGTTCCCTCCCCTCATCACGCTCCGCACCCCGACACCCGCCGGCCCCGCAGACCTGTCCCGGTGCCCACCCCGCGGAGGGAACCCTGGGACAGTGTCCCCAGGACGCTCCAGCCGCAGACAGGTCCCGGCTGTCCCCAGCAGTGTCCCCTTACCGTGGTCAGCATTCGCCCGTAGGGACAGGCGGCGTAGGCGGGCACGGAGAGCGGGGCTGGCAGCAGCGGGATGGTTCCTGTGCCCAGCAGCGCGGTGGCAGCCAGGAAATCTGCCAGGGCCAGGAGGAACAGGGGCCGCAGCTGGGGACAGGGCACCGCGTTAGCTCTGCTGGCAGCAGCCCCGGCAGCGACCGCATCCCCCGGGAGCTCCCACGGCCCTTCCCAGGCTGGGCCCGGCTGCTCCCCGGGGCCGGAGCGAGGGCCGGGCGTCCTGCACCTCCTGCCCGGGGCTTTAAACCCGGTGTTGGCCCGGCTTTGCCTCGGGCTCAGCTGGGGCCAGACGCAGCCCTGTGCCCCTGGGAGCCGGTGACACCCACCTGGGTATGGCAGCACTGCCAGGAGCCAGGGACACTCACCTGGTGTGGCGTCATTGCCTCTGCCAGGAGCCAGTGGCACTCACCTGGATGTGGCAGCACCGCCGGTGGCACTCACCTGGATGTGGCAGCAGCGCCCCTGCCAAGAGGTGACAGCGAGGACGGATCCGCTGCCCAGGAGGCTGGAAGGGACGGGGCGGGTGGTGAATGTCCCCTGCCATCCCCGGGTGCCAGCCCAGGGCGAGGGACAGGGGACAGGACCCACCTGAGCAGCGCGGCCGGGAGGGTGACGCCCGTCAGCGCCAGGACCTGCGGGAGGCACGGAGGGAGCGGGGGCTCGGCCGGCCCGGAGCGGGGCCACCCCGAGCTTCGGTCCCCCCTCGGCACCGGGGACGGGGGAGCCTCGGCACCGGGGATGGGGACCCTCGGCACGGCCGGACTCTCTCCCTCGGCACGGCCGGACTCTCTCCCTCGGCCGTCCCTCCCGAAGCCGTGCCCAGGACCCCCAGCAAAAGCGTTTCCCGTCGCTGGTGCGGGGAATGGAGGGGCCAGGGCCGGTTCCTCCGCAGCCCCTCGGCGGTGGCTGCACATGGAGGGGTTTCCCTGCTTCTTCCTCCCAAGTTTTCCTGCTGGGATCTCCTCAGTTTTCCCCGCCCGGGGCTGGGGAGGGCCGAGAAGCCGCGTCCCGCCCGCGGCCGCGCTGGGAGCGGCTCCCGAAGGCGCCGCTGGAGCCGCCGCCGAGGAAGCGGAGCGGCCCCGGAGCCGCCGCGTCCCCGGGCCCGGGAATCAGCCGGGAACAGCGGGGCAGGAGCCTGCGAAGAGCCGCTCCGGGCCCAGCGAAGCCCTGCCCGGCTGTCACCTCTTGGCTGGTGGCCGTGGCCACCTTGGGCTGCTCCCCACAGCGCTGCCCCAAATCCCGTGTGGGGGGAGCCCCCTCGGGCAGGATTTGTTGGAACGGGAATGCAGCGCTCAGCCGAGCCCCTCCCGGCTCTCCGGAGCGCTCCCGCACGCCTTTACCTGGACATCCGACAGAGCCGGGGGCCGCTCCTCTGCTTTGGCCATGGCCGGCGGCGGGAGCCCGGAGCCTCCCCGGCCTTTCCCGGGGTGGATGCGATGGAAGCTGGAAGCAGCTCCCGCTGCCGCCCGGGCTCGCCCCACGCCCGTCTGCGGGACACGGCCACGGCGCAGCCGGAGGAACCTGCCCGGCCGGGGCAGCAGGAGCTTCCCAGAGGAGCAGCAGCAGCTTCCCAGAGGAGCAACCGGCTCCGTGCCAGCCCCGGCAGCGGGGCGGGATCAGCCCCCGGCGCGGGAGAACCCAAATGAGAGCTCGGATACCCTTGGGCACACTGGGAATGAGAGAACAACGTCGGGAGAGCAGCCGGGAGCTCCCTGTCCTGCTGGAGAGTCCAGAGGAGGCCCCAGAATTGCCCCCAGGGCTGGAGCCCCTCTGCTCTGGAGCCGGGCTGGGAGAGCTGGGGGTGCTCAGCTGGAGAGGAGAAGGCTCCAGGGAGAGCTGAGAGCCCCTTGCAGGGCCTCAAGGGGCTCCAGGAGAGCTGCAGAGGGACTGGGGACAAGGCACGGAGGGACAGGAGCCAGGGAATGGCTTCCCAGTGGCAGAGGGCAGGGCTCGATGGGATCTTGGGAATTGGGAATTGCTGGCTGGGCTGGAATTGGCAGAGCAGCTGTGGCTGCCCCTGGATCCGTGGCAGTGGCCAAGGCCAGGCTGGACATTGGGGCTTGGAGCAGCCTGGCCCAGTGGGAGGTGTCCCTGCCATGGCAGGGGTGGCACTGGAGGGGCTCTCAGGGCCCTTCCCCCCCAAACCATTCTGGGATTCTCAGTGCCAGACTCCATCCACTCACCAGCCAAACCCTGACTGAAGGTGCAGGAATGAACCATTCCCGTTCTCACACTCCCAGGAACCTCAGGAAATGATGGGATTTCGTCATTTTGTGACAATTTTAAACCCAAGGATGTTCCAGTATCCACCAAAAGTCCCCAAGCAATGCCCGGCCCCGTCCCAAGAGGCACCAGAGTCCCCTCAAACAGGAATTTTACCTTTATTTCAGGGATATTGGCTGAAAGAAGAGAGGGAAGAGGGAAGAGGGAGGGAGGAACGTGGGAGAGGGTGTGAGGGAAGGAGGGAGGAGGAGGGAGAGGGGCTGGAGGGGAGCAGAGGAGGGAACAGCACCGGGAGCTGCAGGAGGGTGGCAGTGACACGGAGCTGGGCACTCCTGGGGATGTGCCCACAGCTGCTCCCTCATCTTCCTCTGCCAGGGACAGACAGAGGGCACAGGGATGGATCCCACCTTGTCCCCCCTCTCCCAGGATCCCACACTGATTCCCTGCTCCCAGCTGGGTCCCACCCTGTTCCTCCCCCGAGCTGGCCCCACACAGATCCCCAGCACTCCCGGGATCCATCCCTCGGCCTGAGCAGCGAAGCCGCAGCAGGAGGGGGCCTCACCTCCCTCCGGAGTTGTGGGAATGGCTCCAGGGAAGGAGCTGGAGCCATCCCTGTCGTTCCAGAGGCACCACTGGATTCAGCCTTTCCAAACTGGGAGCAGGCGCTGGGCTCTCCCCTGGCTGAGCCAGCACTTTTATCCTGAAGGAGAGTTTCAAACACTCCAGGGACAAACCCTCCCATTCCCACCCAGCTCCCTCCATCCCTCCTGGATCCTGCTGTTCCCAGAGGGAAATCCCTGGATGGAGCCCCAGGAAGGGCTCGGCTGCACTCCCCTCTCAGCAGGGACAGGCTCTGCCCGGGACACGTTTTCCCTGAGGATTTTTTTGAGGAGAAATTGGCACCAAGGGCTGCACTGGCCAGAGGGGAATCCAGGGAATTCGGCTGCTGGCAGGACCAGGACAGCCAAGGAGGAAAGGAGGGAAGGTGCAGGTCCCCGTCCCTGGCAGTGCCAGGGGTGGCTGCAGCATCCCAGGGTCCCTGTCCTCGTCCCTGGCAGTGCCAGGGGTGGCTGCAGCATCCCAGGGTCCCTCTCCCAGGATCCTTCCCAAGGCTCTCTGGGCAGTGCAGCACCAGGAGCTGCTCCCAGACCTGCTCTTAACTGGGCTCCAGGAGCCCCTGGGGTGTTAATCCAGACCTATCCCTGTCTGGGCCGGGGAAGCTGAGCTTTAGCAGCTGGGATTTAATTCCAAACACAGGAATTGTGCCTGTGCAGGTGAGGAGGCTCTGGGGGATCCAGGGGAGCAGAGCTGGGAGGAGCTGGATCCAGGGCTGCAGCTCTGCCAGCAAAACATCCCAGGGCATTCCAGGATGTCCTGGCTTCCCTGTGTCACCAATTCCCAAGAAATCAGGGAAAACCTCCAGGTTCCTGAGCCCTGGCCAGGCTGTCACTGTCACCAGGGTCACTGCCCAGAGCTGTCACCTCCTGTCCCTCGCTGCTGCTCCCACCCCAGCAGGAGCAGCCTCTTCCTTCCCAAATTGGCACCACAGAGCGGCCAAACTTCCCTGGAACCCCCAAAAAGCAGGAGCAGGGCACCCATTTCAGCCTTCCCTCTGCCTCCTGCTCCCAGCCAGGGTCAGGGGGCTCAGGTTCCTGCTTGGCAGCACCTGGGGGTGGGAATCGCCCACAGGGAGATCCCTTCTCCTTCCTGCAGTCCCTGATAACCCCAGAGAGGATCCCTGGGAAGGAAGGAGGGCCTGAGCCCCCGGATGAGCCTGGAGCTGCATCCACTGGTCACATCTGGCTCTGGAAAAGACCCTTAGAAAATGCCCAATATTTCCTGCACTGAGCCCAATCTCCCTGAGCCTTCCACGGCCTGGTGCTATTTTAGCTCCACCTAAAGTGCTTCCCACCTTCTCTTTCATCTCCTGAGTCACCAGCCTGGCTGGAGCTTGAAGATCCAAGTGAATTCCACTCAATCCCACGCCTGACAGGGAGGGATTGTTTTTAAACCACCTTGAAAAAAGCTCAGCATCTTCAATTCCGTGGTGTTCAGATCAAGTCCCAACTCGGAGCAAATTCCCACCGCAGAGGCTTTGGGGCTGGAAGAGTTGGCACAATCCCACTGCAAATGAGTGCTAAAAACACCAACTGGAGCCCAGATCCTGGAGAGCTCCGGGCGTGGCTGGGACGAGGTTTTGGCCAGTCCTCAGGAACAGGTTCTTATGGAAAAGGGAATAAAACCCAGCCCTCATCTCTTCCCGTGGAGCCACCAGGAGCCGTGGGCCGAGCTTTTGGCGATGCTCAGCTTCTCCTCGGGGCTGAAGTGCAGGATGGCCAGGATGGCCGTGAGCGTCTGCTGCCGGCCCCGCGCGTCGGGCAGCGTCAGGAACCGGTACACCACGTTCTTCAGGTACTCCAGGTTGGCTCCTTCCCTGCTCCTGTCCCTGCAATTCTTCTGGATCTCGCTCCGGAGCGCCGCCACCTCCTCGCGGTGCTTGTCCTCGTCGGCCAGGGCCCTGCCCTGGAGCTGGTGCAGCTGCATCTCCAGCTGGTGCTTGTGCTTGCGCAGCGCCGCGATCTCCACCTCCTTGCGCGCCAGCTGCTCGGCGTACAGGAAGAAGGTGGGCTCGGAGCCGGAGCACAGCTGGAGCGCCTGCGGGAGGATCTCCGAGGAGTCCTGGACGCTGGGAGCGTCCCCGGGGGCTCCGTCCCGGGAGCCCTTGGGGCCGTGGGGCAGCGTGAGGGCGCGGAGCCGCTCCAGCTCCCGGTCCTTCTCGGCCAGCACGGCCAGCGCCCGGTCGCGCTGCTTGTGCATCTCCTCCTCCAGCCGCAGCGCCCGCTCCCGGAACTCCAGCTGGCACCGCTCCAGCTCCTGCCGGTGGAGCTGCTGCAGCTGGGACAGCTCCTGCTTTCTGGCCTCCAGCTCCTGCCGGTGCTGCTTCTCCACGTCGTCCGCGGCCAGCTGCAGCAGCACGTGCTTGTCCCGGAGCTCCGCCAGCTGCTCCCGCGCCTCCTCCAGCTCCTTGGCCAGGCCCACGTCCTTGCTGGCCTTGCTCTTGAGCACCTGCTGCGCCCTCACCTTGTAGCGCTCAAACTCCTCCTTGAGCTGCCTCAGCTCCTGCTGGCAGTGCCCTCCCGGGGCCTTGTCCCCGTTCCTGTCCCCGTCCCCGGCGCCCGGGGGCGGCTCCGGCTCCCGCGGCTCCTCCGCGTCCGGCCCCGCCGGGTCCTTCCCGGCCGCCGCCTGCAGGAGCTTCCGCAGCTTCTCCATCTTCTCCTTGAGCACGGTCACGTCCAGGGTGGCCTCATCCACGGCCACCTCGCCCAGCGAGCGGCTGGAGGCGGCGATGGCCAAGGTCTTGTTCTCCAGGTCCAGCTGCACGATGCGGTCCTTGAGCCTCTGGATGGTGCCCTGGTCCCTCTGCTTGGCCTTCTCGTAGGTGCCCAGCAGCTCGGACGCCTGGGACACCTGGGCCTCCAGCTCGGCCACGCGCTGCTCCTCCCGCTGCGAGCGCTGCCGCAGCTGCTCCTCGGCCTGGGCTGTCTGCAGGGACACGGGGGGTTAGAGCAGCACGGGGACACACAGGGGGACACAGGGGGACAGCCGGGGTCACACAGGGTCCCTGCTCTGCTCCAAACCAACGAGGGGCCTTCCCCACCCCGGCAATCCCGCCTGAGACACCTCCCTGTCCTGGCTTTTTGGTGATTTGTGTGTTTGGAATCCTGGAATGGTTTGGGTGGGAAGGGCCCTCAGAGCCCCTCCAGTGCCACCCCTGCCATGGCAGGGACACCTCCCACTGTCCCAGGCTGCTCCAAGCCCCAATGTCCAGCCTGGCCTTGGCCACTGCCAGGGATCCAGGGGCAGCCACAGCTGCTCTGGGCACTCTGTGCCATTTATTTCAAACCTCCTGGAATCTGAGGGATTGGGAAGGGGGATTTGTGCTACTCCAGCCCCATTCCCTGGATACATCCCACAGAGAGCAGTTCCCCAGGACTGTCATCCCATCAATCCAAGCCAGGACATTTTGGACTCTGAGAGACTGGGAGAGGGAATCTGGCTCCTCCAGCCCCAACCCCTGGCCACCACCCCCATTCCCAAGCAGGAATCACCTTCTTCATCTCCTGCACCAGCTGCAGCTGGAAGTGGTTCTTGAGGCCGGCCATCTCCTCCTGCAGCTCCTGGATCCGGGGGTCCGGCTTCCCGTTCTCCTCCCGCACCCCCCGCAGCTCCCTCCGGAGCTCCTCCAGCTCCTGGCTCAGCTGCCGGACGTGCTGCTCGTAGCCCAGGGCGCGCTCGGCCGCTCCGGCGCTGCCGGCCAGCGCTTCCCGGGACTCCTGCAGCTCGCGCTCGGCGTCGCGCCGCGATTCCCGCTCGGAGCGCAGCAGCTCCTGCAGCTCCCGCAGCATCAGCCCGTGGTCGCCCTGCTCGCGCTCCCGCTCGTGCTGCTGCGTGATCAGCCGGGCCCGGGTCTCGGCCAGCTGCTCCTGCAGCCGCCGCAGCTCCGCCTCCTGCCTGTCCGCCTCCTCCCGCGCCCGCCCGGCCGCCTCCTCCAGCTCCTGCTTCATCTGCCGCCGCTCCGCCTGGTACGACGCTTCCATGCGGGATTTCTCCTGCGTGACGGTGGCCAGGGCGCCGGTCAGCGTGGCCAGCTGGGCCTTCAGCTGCAGCAGCCGCCGCTCGGACTCGCCACCGGCACAGAGATCCCCGCTCTCGGAGCCGCTCAGGTCCTCGGCTCTGTGGGAAGGGGGAGCCGCGGGTTTGTCCTCCTCAGGTGCCGCATCGCCCTTGGCGCTGGTCACGCTGGTCACGCTGGTCACACTGGCCGCAGTGTCCCCACTGGTGGCCGTCCCCACGCTGTCCTCGCTGTGCTCTGAGCTCCGATCGTCCGGGGAGTCCCCAGCTGCGGGAGGTGGCACTGCCAGGTCCCCCTCGTGGGACACGGAGAGCACCTTCAGGCTGGCTTCCAGCGCTTCCTTCTCCTTCAGGAGGCTCTTGTAGGCGCGGACGACGTCCTTGAGCCGCGCCTGGAAGCGCAGGAGCTGCTGCTTCTGTGTCTCGATGGTCTCCAGCAGCTCCTTCCTGCTGGGGCCGCCCCCAAAGTTCATCCCGAACTTCTCCATGGCGGGGGGACCTGGGGGAAAGCAGGACAAGGAGAAAAGGCACCTTTGGGATGGGCAGGAGCAGCCTGGACCCAGCAGGACACCAAATGGGCAGCAAACATCACCCTGACCACCCCCTGACCACCGTCCTGACCCCCCCAGGACCCACATCCTGACCTGCCCAGGACCCCCACACTGACCCCTTCGGGACCCCCATCCTGACCCCCTAAAACGCCCATCCGGACCCTGCCAGGACATGACCTTGACCCCCATGGGACCCCCACACTGACCCCCCTCGGGACCCCCATCCTGACCCCC
>VZRV01001288.1:46798-88556 GCA_013398115.1 Falcunculus frontatus | reverse complement strand
AAGGAGCCGAGGGGAGCAGAAGGAAGCAGAAGGTCAGGAACGGGTCCGTCCCGGGCTGTCCCGGCCCGGCAGTGGCGCTGCGGGGCCCGCAGGGGGCGCTGGGGGGCGGCCGCGCCTCCGCTCCCCCGGGACGGGGGGGGACAGAGAGAAACCCCCGGGACAGCGGGACACCGAGAGACCCCGTCCGGCATCCCGGGACACAGAGCATCCCGGGACACAGAGCATCCCCCGGGACACAGAGCATCCCCTGGGACACAGAACATCCCCTGGGACACAGAGAATCCCGGGACACAGAGCATCCCGGGACACAGAGCATCCCCTGGGACACAGAGCATCCCCCGGGACACAGAGCATCCCCTGGGACACAGGACATCCCCTCCCAACGTCCCGAGCATCCCCGTTCAGCATCCCGGGACACAGCACAGCCCAGCCAGGCTGGGAGAGCTGGGGGTGCTCAGCTGGAGAGGAGAAGGCTCCAGGGAGAGCTCAGAGCCCCTTGCAGGGCCTAAAGGGGCTCCAGGAGAGCTGGAGAGGGACTGGGGACAAGGGCTGGAGGGCCAGGAGCCAGGGAATGGCTTCCCAGTGGCAGAGGGCAGGGCTGGATGGGATCTTGGGAAGGAATTGTTCCCTGGGAGGGTGGGGAGGCCCTGGCACAGGGTGCCCAGAGCAGCTGTGGCTGCCCCTGGATCCCTGGCAGTGCCCAAGGCCAGGTTGGACATTGGGGCTTGGAGCAGCCTGGGACAGTGGGAGGTGTCCCTGCCATGGCAGGGGTGGCACTGGATGGGCTTTGAGGTCCCTTCCAACCCAAACCTTTCTGGGATTCCAGGATTTTATGAGTCCAAGAGAGTGAACACAACACTTCAGAACCTGAGAATAAAACCCAGAACTCGTTGCTGAATTCTCTCTTTTCCTTGCACTGCTCAGGAGGGATAAAAAGGGGATTGAGCCCTTTAAAGGCTTCCAGGGACATTTTAAACCCTTGAGTGGAAGTGACAGAAGGAGTTCTGCAGGAGAAGCACGGCCAGGAGTGAGTGAAGTGTCCAGGAATGGGTGAAGTGCCCAGGAGTGGGTGAAGTGCCCAGGAATGGGTGAAGTGCCCAGGAGTGGGTGAAGTGCCCAGTACCAGATGGATGTTCCCAAACAGACACCAAACGCTGGCTCTGGTGTGGTCCTGGGTGAGGATTGGATCCTGCTCTCTTTGACCTTCTGTTTTCCATCTGCAAAACCTGAACAAGGATTCCCACAGCTGCTGTGAGGATAAATCCTGTTGGGTTGGACAGTGCCCACATGGCCCTGGAATGGGGATTGGAGGATGGGGATGTGTGATTCAGCTGTGGGCTTCGTGTGCTTTTGGCTCCTTGATTTCCAGCCCTGCCTCACTGCTCAGGGACCCAAATTCCAGGATGGGAGCTGCATCCTCAGCTTTGTGCCAGGAAGTTGCTGCAGGAAAGCTCCAGCCCCTGCAGCAGCAGATGCTGGGAAGGAAACTGGACAAAGGGAAGGTAGGATTCCTTCCCAGGGGTGGTTCTGCTTTGTCCCTGGCAGTGAAAAAGTTAAAACTCATAGGGTTATTCATGAATTCCGCTTTTTAAAAACATGTCCCATTAAAATGCAGATTTAGGCTTCCATTTGCAAAGAACATCGTTATTTCCAATTCTGTATGGGAATCCTTTTTGTATTTGTATCTTTTGGGGAGAAAGTCCAGCTGCCTCTTGTGAGATTGCACATATCTCTTCAGATGTCAACAAATCATTGAAAAGTGTCAGAAAGGGGGAAATGAAAGATAATTATTCAAACCATGGAGAGCTGCTTTGAAAGTGAATAGGATCTGTCAGATAGGCTTTGAGAACAGCAGTTGGCTGCTTGCATTGGATATATTAAATGGACATATCCAGAGGCAAGGGATGCTGTTTTAGATTCAGATCAGTGGAAGCTGGAGGATTTTTTGGGTGGAAGCAGCTGAAACCACCAGGAATTACTGAGGGGAAATCAGATTTTTTGGGTGGAAGTAGCTGAAACCACCAGGAATTACTGAGGGGAAATCAGCTGGGAAGATGTTTTATAGAGTTAGGGTGAGATGCTGAAGGCAAGAGAAAGGTCTTGAAATAAAGGCAAGGAAAATGAAGCTTTAATATTGGTCAGCTCTGGTTTGGGATTAAGGACCAGGAAGATTTGGCTAAACTGAACGTAAATGGGGTGGTGTAAAGGGGAATATTCCCCAAAGTCCCACCCCAGCAGCACCAGCATCACCCCAAACCCTGTCCCCAAGGGCCACTTCCAGACTCCTCCTGAACACTCCCACAGACAGTGACTCCACCACTCCCTGGGCAGCTCATTCCAAGGCCTCACCACTCTGCCAGGGAAAAATTGTTCCCAATCTCCAACCTGAGCCTCCCCTGGTGCAATTGGAGGCCATTTCCTCTCCTCCTTTCCCTTGGGACACGGCAGCAGAGCCCCACACCCCTCACTGCCCCTCCTGTCAGATACTCAGGCTGGGCCAGGGGAGGCTCAGGTTGGACACCAGGAGCAATTTCCCCATGGAAAGGGAGCTCAGGCCTTGGCAGGGGCTGCCCAGGGAGGTTTGGAGTGCCCATCCCTGGAGGTGTCCAAGGAAGGGCTGGAGGTGGCACTCAGTGCTCTGGGCTGGGGACAAGGTGGGCATCGGGCACAGCTTGGGCTCCATGGCCTCCGAGTTCTGTGCACAAACCTGAAACCCCCCGAGGTATTTCCTCATCTCTTTGGGTCCACAGTGCCCAATAAAGCAATTTACCTGGAGGCTTCTAAGGTAGGACGCACTATCAGGGAAGTGAACCTTGCAAGGAAATGTGCTTTTTCCTGGGAATTTGCATGCCTACCTCAGACCTCATCTTCAAAGCAGGGGCAGTGCTCCAAGAGAATTGAGAGGGACTTTGGACAAGGGCTGGAGTGCCAGGATAAAGGGGAATGGCTTTGCAGTGGCAGAGGGCAGGGCTGGATGGGATCTTGGGAAGGAATTGTTCCCTGGGAGGGTGGGGAGGCCCTGGCACAGGGTGCCCAGAGCAGCTGTGGCTGCCCCTGGATCCCTGGCAGTGTCCAAGGCCAGGTTGGACATTGGGGCTTGGAGCAGCCTGGGACAGTTTGAGGTGTCCCTGCCATGGCAGGGGTGGGATGGGATGAGATTTAAGGTCCCTTCCAACCCAAACCATTCCCTGGGACACTGAAGGTCTGGAGCTGCAGTCTGGGAGAGAATCAGCTCCATGCCAGGTGCCCTTTATTTCCCAGGAATGGCCAATCCCCCAGCCCTGTGGGAGTGCAGATGTTGTGCTGGGAGCTCTGCAGAGCTGGGGGAACACCCAGGGCTCCCATCAGCTCCTGCTGCAGCTCAGGGGGATTAAAGGGAGACACAAACAGAAAGGGAAGAGCTGAAATGAAAGAAGTTTGAAGAAACAAAATAAAAGGTTGTCTTTGGGGAGCTCTGTCCTCCCTCCAGGGAGTTTTCCAAGGAAATAATCTTTGAGATGCTGGAACAAGGTATTCAAATCCCTGATTCAAGACAGGGAAAGGAAGAAGAAAGTAAAGAGGCAACAAAAGGAAAAGGTGCCTTTTTTCTGTCAAAACACCATCTACCTCTTACTTTGGGGGAAAAAAAGAACTTGCTCTGTTTTATTGATAATTATTTCTCCAGCAAATGGGGTTTTAAATTTAAATGGATTTTTCTGCTGAGGGGACAAAACGTGGCCTTGGAAATTCTTCTTCTTCCAACATGATGGTGTTCATATTTATATCTATAAAGTAATTGGGTTTGGGATTATTTTTAGTGGGATCTGTTATTATTTTTAGTGCTTTTTAAGGGGATCTGTGTCCTTGCCTGTAGACACCAAAGGACCCAACCCCAAAGAAGCATCAGTGAGAGCTCCCTGCAGGTGCCAGGGCAGTGTCACTGTCACCACGCCCAGGACAAGCTCCTGCAGTGTTTTCCAGGGATCCAAGGAAGTGTGTGGGGTTTTCAGTGCCAGGTGTGTGTGGTTGGGGCCTGGCACTGCAGACCCCTGAGGGTCACATGGGGGCCAGGCCAAAAACACAGCCCCATTTCCTGATCTGAGATGGGGAATTTAATCCCTTGGGTGCGAGGTTTGTAATTCCACAGAGGATTAGGAGCCTTTGCCATTGAAAACTCCATATTGGGGACCGATTTATTTACCTTTTTTAAAATCTTTTGGGCCTGCAAAGTGTATTTTCACACGGAAAGATGGAGTTTGGGGTTCAGGTGTTCGCTCATACAAAGGAACTTTGTGCCTCAGGGGGGAGAAATGGGCAGAGAGAATTTCTGCTAAACGGAAAAGGGAGCTTTGAGCTGGTTTGAAATCAGCTCCAAAGAGCCAAGATAAAGCTGGGCAGGATGGTTTGCTCCTGATTTTGTTTTTGTTTCACTGTCGGGACAGTTCTGATGCTCTGGTGTGAGGGAGGAGCAGGTGCTGCTCCAGGGAGGTGGAAAAAAGGAGCCTTTTTGTGCCCAGCACAAGGTTTGCTTTCTATCCCGGGAATCCCAGATTTATCCAAGTCATTGCAGTGAAATAACTCACTGGCAAACTGAAATTATTCTCCATTTTTATCCTCTCTGGCCACCTCATGCTCTCAGTGCCTGTGACCCCATGGATCCGAAGGGATGCGGGGACACCCAGAGCTCCCAGAGCCCCTTCCAGCCACGAGCCCGGCGCTCCTTGGGGTTGTTCAGGGCATTCCCACGGCTCCATGAACACCCACACACGGGCACCATTGTCCCAGCAAGGATTAGCCCCTCTCATCCAATCCCTCAGCCCTTTCAGGAGCGTTTCTCTCGGAGCTCCCGGCGACGATCAATCGCCTCCTTTGGGATTCGCTCCCACCGTGGATCCAGAGCCTCTCCCGGCTCCTGGTGGTGCCCCATCAAGTCCCCATTCAGGTAGAGCCGTGCTGAGGGCGCCTTGTTCCCGCTCAGACGCGATTTGTGAGCCCGTGGCACGGTCGGATTTTCCGACTGGCACGGAGCAGAAAGAGGCACTTGTTCGCGGGGGGACGGGAGCAGGGCCCGCTGCAGGTGGTGCCCCATCAGTAAAATGTTGTTGGAAGAAAAGCTTGCAGGTGCTGGAAAACGCTTCCTGGGCCCGGAGCGAGCTCCAGAGGCTGCCAAGGCCAGACAGAACCGCTCTGTTGCCTTAAGAGTGCATAAAAAAAGATGTTTCAATGCTGTCGTCGGATCTGGGTGCTTTGCCACGGAGGACAAAAAGTCTCCTGTAAAATTGGATTTAAATAGTCCTATCTCACTTGTGCTCTGGGGGAGCAGATTCCATTGTGCCGGTGTCCCCTCTGCAGTATGATATCATAGCTTCAGAGGAAGCCTTTATTCCGAGGTCACATTAGTTTGTCCTGGGGATGCAATCATTTTTTGTGTCACGGACAATGTTTTACTGTGGAGATATGGGCCAGATGGCTCAGCCACTTGCAGTCCAGAGTGAAACAGGCTCTTTATTGTGGCTGAATAAACAGAACCTATTGTCCCCCGCTCGTGAAACTCTTGTGGCCACGGCCGGGCGAAGATGAAGTATGAAATTTTCACGGCTGAGGGAAGAATATGTAAAACAACAAGCAAAAGGGGTGTGGGCTTCCAAAACATTTCCTCATTGTCCCTTCTGTTTTCCCCCTCGGTAAAGATGAGGTATTTCCATGCCCTGTCATTGTCTGGGGTGGTTTCAGCACTCGCTCGGGTCCCCCCCTGTCCTACCCCTCCTGCCCCACTCGGGAGCAGCATCCCAGGATTTCCTGCTCCTGGCCCTGGCCAGGTGTGTGCCTGCACAGGTAGAGCTTTGCCAAGCCCGTGTCTCATTATTTATTTATTGTTTTACAGCCCTGAGGGCTCCCCCTTGGGCCGGGCTCTCCCGTGGGCTGGCAGCACAAGGAGCGATGGTGAGTGAATAGGGAAAAAGAGATTTTCCTCCACGCCAAAGAAACGAATTCCTTTTCCCCCCTATTCCTTCCCCCCAGGGCTGACATAGCAGCTCAGAGGGGTTTTTTTCCCTAAAGAAAAAGCCCATTTTCCTTTTAAACTGCCCCCATCCAGAGTTTCCTCCATGGCAATGTCAGAAGTGTTCCTTTCCTCCCTCTAATTGCAACCCAAGCCAACCTTGACTGGCAAGGAGAAAGTCCCTGACAGGTTTGGGCTGAGTCCAGACCTTCTCAGAGAGTCTGTCAGGCACTGTTTGACAGCATGCAAATGTATGCAAATGAGGGGACACTGGCCGAGCACCTGCGGAAAGTGTCCATCCCCTCTCCCGCTCCGCTCTACCTCCTCCACACGTGGGGCTTTGGAATGCTGCTCCATCTCCGTGTGCCAGAGCATTGTGCCCCCGTCAGCACAACGCGGGGCCGGGCAGAGCCGCGCTCTTTGTCCTGCCGGGAGCCGCAGCCCCTGCGCCAGGGCCGCTGCCAGGAGCGGGGCCGTGGCTGCGGTCCAGCCCTTGTGAATCCTCCTTTCTGCCCGCTCGGACCTTCCCTTCGGCATCCCGGCCCTTTTGGGGCTGCCCGTGTCAGGCAAGGCCGTCTGTTCGCCGGCAGCGGAGGCGCCGCGGCCGCGGAGGCGCTGCCAGACAAAAAGGCAGCAGCTGGAGCGGGATGCGCACGGGAACCTGCGGCAATCCCAGCGCCGGGGGAGGCGGAGGGGGAGGGACGCAGGAAGGAGGAAGGAGAGGCACCTTGAGGAAGGCAAAACTGCCAGAGAGAAACTCCGGCCGCCGCAGCCGTGGGGAGCGGCCGAGGGTCTCCTGGGTGCCCCCTGGAGCAGCCCCTGGAAGGCCGGGGGGCTCCTGTGCTCAGGGATGTGGGAGATTTCCTGCCCCGGAGGGTTCCTGAGCTCAGGGATGTGCGGGATTTCCTGCCCCGGAGGGTTCCTGTGCCCAGGGATGTGCGGGATTTCCTGCCCCGGAGGGTTCCTGAGCTCGGGGATGTGCGGGATTTCCTGCCCCGGAGGGTTCCTGAGCTCGGGGATGTGAGGGATTTCCTGCCCCGAGGCTGCACAGGGGCGAGGAGAGCGAGGGAGGTGTTGGAGAGCTCCTTAAACAGAGCAGGGCTGCGAACTCAGCGACGTTCGGCACCTGAATTCAGACCTGGCATGGGAAGAGCAGCTGGGCTTTGAGAATGAGCTGGTTGGGTCAGACACACATCCCACACCAACTTCCAGCCGAAATCAGGGGAGAATCCTTCCAAATGCCCTGTGGCAGCCTCAGTTTCATCCAGCTGAACATCCCAGCCGGGGGTGACCCTGTGAATGGTCCGAGGGTCACATGGAGACACAGGACAGGGCACACGGCTTCCAGGCAGCTCCCTGGGGGCTGGATCCCAGCCTGGGGCACCTGGGAATGCTGGCAGGGCTGGCAGGGCAGAGGTGCCTTCCCCTGAGCCACAGCCTCAGCTGGAATCAGAGGATCGCAGGATCATGGAATGTCCTGAGTGGGAAGGGACCCACAGGGATGATCCAGTCCCAGCCCTGGCCCTGCCCAGACCCCCCAACAATCCCAGCCTGGGCATCCCTGGCAGCGGTGCCCAAAGGCTCCTGGAGCTCTGGCAGCCTCGGGGCCGTGCCCATTCCCTGGGGAGCCTGGGCAGTGCCCAGCCCCCTCTGGGGAAAGAAGAACCTTTCCCTGCTCTCCAGCCTGTGCCAGTGGAGGCAGGATCCTCACTTGGGTCCATCTCTCCCACTAGGAAAAGCCAGCTTGAAAACCATGAAAACATCCATAAAGATGCATGAGGCAGCACATGGACACCACAGCCAGGTGTAGGGCCGAGCTTTGAGAGTCAGAGACATGACAAAATATGGGAAACATACTTCAGGCTTGGGATAGCAGTGATCTGGGAAATGCAGGCGGCTTCTGCTGGATGCCAGGTGGATGCAGAGGGGTTGGAAGTTGCTCCTGGGGCTTTATCTCTGGCTGGGGACGGGTAAGAACCGGGCCTTTGTGCAGGGATGGGGATGCACAGCCAGCAGGGTGCCTCCAGGGCTCTCCTGGCACCAATTTTGTCACCCACCCCCTGAAACAGCACACCCAGAGGGACCTGCTCCAATTCCCCCTGCTCCGTATGGAAATCAGCCCCCGCTTTCTCCGGAGAGAGAAAATCAGCGCTGCTCCGTCCGGGCTTTTTTGTTCGGTTTTTTTTTCTTCCCACTTTGCAGCCCAAGGTAGCTGCATTTAGCAGCTTTATGTCCTTTCTTTGCCGCTGCGGCAGGGTTGTGGTCACTCAGGCAGCAGTAACTTTGAAAAAATGACCCGTCTACACCCAAACAATAACAGAATCCCCCTTTTTATGTTGGCAACGCCCAGCGCTTTCTCTGCCCTTCAGGACTCCCCACGTAGACGCAACTGTTTGCCCAGCCCTCTTCTGAACAACTTAATTAAGCAAAAGAAAAAGTGTCACTTTCTGCCGGGCTCACAAAAACAG
Source organism: Falcunculus frontatus (assembly GCA_013398115.1). Classification (NCBI taxonomy): domain Eukaryota; kingdom Metazoa; phylum Chordata; class Aves; order Passeriformes; genus Falcunculus; species Falcunculus frontatus. The sequence goes on along the minus strand of VZRV01001288.1, from coordinate 80,108 downwards.
AGCTGTGGGGGTAAGGAGGGGACGCGGCAGCAGCCCCGCATTCCTCGGAGGGCTCGGAAGGGACCCGGTCCCCAGCCCGCTGCTGTGGCACTGCTTTGTCCGTGCTGAGCCTGTCCCTGGGTGCCAGGAGGGGCTGGTGGCACCCCTCTGCCCGTGCTGGGCGAGGCCAGGAGGTTTCCAGCAGTTTTCCAAACTTTATCGAAAGGGGAGCAGCTTTTTCCCTCTTGGGCACCAAACGGCTCAACTTTCCCATCCAGGGCAGCTCTGGAGGCTCCCGAATTTCCCTGTATCCACACCGGGAGCCCGCTGGGAATACGTGGGATGTGTGCACACGAGGATCTGTGGTGATGGCAAAGCCTCCCTCTGAAGTGCAAGGGAACAACGTTCATTTCCTTGCCTTCGGAGACTGGATCTGCTCTGGGAGCATCCCAGAGTCTCCTTCCCAGGCTGCTCCGTGCTGCTCCAGCTGCTCCCTGTCCAAGGAAAGGGATGAGGCTCTCACCACGAGTGCTTCAAGGGCCTGAGCTCTCAGGGCTTTTTTTATTTAACAAGGGGGAAAAGTTGCTCTTGTGCAAGCAGGAGAGGCTGGAGCAGAACTGTCGGGCTGAGTTATGTTCTCCCCTTCTGCCTTTATCTCCATTAAAGGAGCATAAATTCATTTTGGGCTCCAGCTCTGCAGAGGTCAGGGGCTGCTGTGGCTCTGCACGGCCCCAGATCAATGGCCCGGCTGTTCACATGGGGGGCTGTGAGGGACCAGGGCTTGGGGGGTTCTTTTCAGATAAAAAAGATTAAAAATAGTGTTTTGCCCTGTTCTCTCCCATCCCAGCCACTGTTTTCCTTTAGTTATCCCTGGCAGTAGGAGCCTGTGCTCTTCAGAAATCCTGCAGTCCTCAAAGCAGACCGTTCAGTCTTTAAATAATGAAAATTAACAGAGTCAGACAGGCCCTTAAATGCTTGGCAGTATTTTCTTGGGCTCTTCCAGTTCTGATAAACCCCTTTGATTTAAGAGGAAAGGAAGCCAGGCAGCAGGAGTTACATCCCCAAGCAGGGAAATCTCTTGGGATGAAGGTGTGATATTCCCTTTGGAATTCCAAGGTGGGAACAAGCACAGCAAATTGGGGGGGGGGACTGGAGGGGCAAAGCTCCTCTCCAGATGTGGGGCAGCACCAGCACAAGCCTCAAATGCCACCCTTGGCATCCTCAGACTTCCAAAACTGCTCCACACGTGCATGATCACTCACACAAACACGGAGAACTCGTGGAAGGAGGAATTTCCCCATGGAAAGGGAGCTCAGGCCTTGGCAGGGGCTGCCCAGGGAGGTTTGGAGTGCCCATCCCTGGAGGTGTCCAAGGAAGGGCTGGAGGTGGCACTCAGTGCTCTGGGCTGGGGACAAGGTGGGCATCGGGCACAGCTGGGACTCCATGGGCTGGGAGGGCTTTTCCAGCCTAAATCCTGGGATTCTGGGATACAAACACCCCCAAACAGACAGGGAGAGGCCAATCCTGATGCCACCTCAGTGCCTGGGATGCAGCAGCAGCTGCCCCTGGCAGCCACCACGACTTTGGGGTGCAATCCCTTGGTAATTTTACCCCATTCCACAGCCACGAGGGGACTTTTCCCAGCGGAGCAGCCGAGGCTGTGTCCTGTGGGAGGCAGAGCAGCCCCCAGGATGAGCCGTGCTGGGTTCCAGGGCGTTCCGAGCTCCTCTGCTCACCAGCATCGCTGTGGAATCACAGAGCTCCAACATTAAAGGGTAAAGGAGGGAGAAAGCTCCTTGTGCAGCCTCCTCCTGCTCCATTCTCCCGGCACAGGGGTGCAGGAGCGGCCCTTTATTGTGATTAATATCTGGGAAGCTTCTTAACAAGGCTTCGCTTGATAGGTGGCTCTTGTTGGAGGAAATTTATGGCCTGGTACTTCCTCAGTGAGACTTCCCACGTTGAATTGTTGAACATTACTGACCCTGCTGCCCAACACGAGGGGGTGGGGATTTACACAGATGTCTGGTAACTGTGGAAGGTGCAAAAATCCAGAAGAACAACCTGCATTACATCCATTGGAAGCGGCTGGTGAACAGAGGTCAGGGGGAGGCCCGCGCCAGCGTGTGAGCCGCAGTGTTTTGGTGCAGTTTGTTTTTTGATTAGTGCAGTTCATGACCGGGCCATCCCACCTGAATAACAATCAGCGCGATTCACGGCGGGCCGGGAGAGGGCAGGGCCGCCCGCCGCGCCGCCCATATGGAGCCGGCCCTGGGAAGTGCGGAACCTTCCCAAACCCAGATGGTTCGGTTTGACGGCTCTGGCACGGCCCCAGCAATAACCTCTGCCGATATGAAATCATCAAGATCTTGACCCCTCCTCCTCCTCCTCCTCCTCCCTCTCCCCTGCTCGCCCCCTCCCGCCTGCCTCCCACTGTACTTATGGCAGCGGAGCCATATGGGATCGGGATTCACGGGCAGCCTTGGGATGGCACCGGCCGCTGAACGATGCTGGCGCTAAAACCGGCCTCTGCACCCACTGCAGGTTGTTTTTCCCTTAATTTTTTTATGGTGTTGGATTTTTCCATTTTGCCTGATGCTGTCTTTGCCTCACACAGACGAGGGGAGCAGTCGGGGGCCAGGCTGTGAGGAGGTGAATTGATTTAGGTTTTGGGAACAGGGAGCTGCTGCCTGCGCCCTTCTCTGCTGCTCTTTCTGCTGCTTGAGGGGGGAAATCTCCTCCTGCGATGACAGTTCCAGTCACCATGGACAGGATGAATTTCTCGGGGTAAATCCCAGGATCCCTGAGGCTGGAAAAGCCCTCCCAGCCCATGGAGGCCAAGCTGTGCCCGATGCCCACCTTGTCCCCAGCCCAGAGCACTGAGTGCCACCTCCAGCCCTTCCTTGGGCACCTCCAGGGATAGCAACTCCACCACCATAAGATAATTGCAATAACCAGTGGCTGGAAGAGACAGAGTGACACCTTAGAAATAAATAAAACTAAGTCCTGACCACTCTGGCCACTGAGCATTCACTGCTTTGGGGTGGGATGCATTTGGGAGGTGTTGGGTGCTCAGGGTGGGCAGGGCAGGAGCTCTGCTGAGTTGTCCAAGGTTTTTGAGGGAGCTTGGGGCCAGGATTTGGTTTGCTGCCAGCAGCCAGGACACCCTGTGGTGGAGGGGACAGGCAGGAGCCTCTGGGCCATCTGGTTCTAGAAAGACGCTGGGCAAAGGTTGGACTCGGTGACCTTGGAGGTCTTTTCCACCCTTACGGCTTCTGGTCTTTGATTTTACACCTCAGAGCAGGCGGCCCGGGGTGAATAAAGCAGGTGGCTCCAGGAAAAGGGAAGTTTGAGCCCAAATGGGAGGGGAGGAGGAGGAGGAAGCACTGCTGAGAAACCCCGAGCCTGAAGAGCCCCAGCCCTGCCTCCTTCATCCTCCCAAAGGAGGGCACTGATTTCTCCCTCCCGCTCCCTAATGCCCTGTGAGTGAAAATCCAGGCTCAGGACATTAAAACTGCAGCTGAGAGCTGGGCATTCCTGGCACTGTCCCTGTCCTTTGGGGTACAATAATACAGAGAATTGCTATTTAGTGTATTACTACTTTTAAACGAATTCCTCCCCTCATAACAATTGAATCCCTAATCCCAAATTTCCAAACAGACAAGATGAGAGCTGCTAGAAGGAATCATTTACACAAATAGCTTGTACAGAGTCCTTTGAACACCGTGCTCTAAATCTTTTGAGTCTCATGAGTATTCATAGTGGTTTTCAAATAATTTGAAAGCGATTTCTTAATGAAGGCTAAAATATCCCTTTTAAACTTCTAAGTGATGTTGTTTTTCTTTGATCACCTCTATACATCCCATATTCCCGTGCCCTTCTCTCTGCTGCATATTCATATCCCTGGGATGATTTCAAGGCATGTTTGGCAGCGATAAATAAAATTCATCCATCATCGAGCAGAACCTCTGGGGAAAATGAAATATCCCCAGTTCCAGCACCGTTCTCTCTGCACGATTCTGAACCTGATCCAGAGCTGGTGGAACCCCTGGCAATATTTAAGGAGCTGGCAGAACATTTATTCCTGGTTAAAAAGGAAGAAAACTCCATGCAAGTTCCTTTTGGCAGCTCCAGACCCTGGGACATGGCCCAGCCTTGCTCCACCTTGCTGACAAACACCGGGATTTGCCCCAGGTGTGCCCTCGGTGCAGCTCCAGCAGAGGAGGGATGGAGGCTCAGGGCTGTGCTCTGACTCACCTGGGCAAGGTGGGAAGTTTATTTGCTCGTGGGATATAAATATAGTATTTTTTGAATGCCTTTTCAGTGGTGTGAAGCCGTTCCAGCTCGGGACACTGTGGCTGGAAGAGCCTCCAGAGATCCCTGTGCTCATCCCTGAGGTGCTGCTGCTCCTCAGAAATGGAAATTCGACCTCTTTACCAGCAGCCCTCCCTGTCCCGGGTGTGACACTGGTCCCAGCACTCCCAGGAGCTCTCTGATGTGGCAAAGCAGCATTGGAGCTGGAATTCAGTAGGAGAAGCAAAGGAGAAGGGGGCGTGCACCAGGAGCACACCAGGAGAGCCAGGAAGGGCACCACGGCTTGTCCCAGCTCCAGTTCTCCCACAGAGGTTGGTCCATCTGAAACTGGGGAGGTTTAGGAGGGAATTCCACCCCAGCCTCGGCCCAGGCTGGCTGTGTGGCACTGAGCCCTGCCTGGCTGCTGATAAAGCCCAGTCAGGGTTTATCTGGGGAGGAGGGAGGCACCACTTTGGGGTGGGGAAGGTTTTAGGGGCCTGTTTTCCCAAAACCACCCCAGCAACCAACTGCACCAGTGGAAGGGGGCTTGAAATCCTGTCAGTGACTCAGTGCTGGGATGCTTTTTTTTGTTGGACCCTGCCCATCCTCACATCCCAGCCCAGATGGACTGAAGGAAAGTGAAAACTTCCTGTGGCAGGAGCCGGGGTGAAGCCACACCTTGAGCCAGAAGGAGAACACAGGGCAGGATTTATCTCAGCTCCCTCAGGGCTCCTGTGTCCCCTCGGTCACTGTAGGACAGGTGCAGGGAAGGGTGGCTGCATTTGCACCTCCTGTAGGGGCCAAAAACGGGTCAGCACGGCTGGTTTGACCCAGGCAGGTCATTTGGGGCTGGTTAAATCAGGTGTGGTGGGCACAGAACCCTCAGGTGCGAGGGGCACAGAACCCTCAGGTGAGATAAGGACAGAGCCCTCGGGTGTGACGGGCACAGAACCCTTGGGTGAGATAAGGACAGAGTCCTCGGGTGTGACGGGCACAGAACCCTTGGGTGAGATAAGGACAGAGTCCTCGGGTGTGATGGGCACAGAACCCTCACCCTGCTCTGGGGGAAGATGCTGTGCAGAAAGGAGACGCTGTGGATGCCCCAGGCAGTGATGGAGGAGCCGCGGTGGGATCCCGGAGGGCTGTGCCCAGCCGGGCTGAGCCGTGCAGCAGCAGGAGGAGGGCAGGTAGTGGCACCGGCACGTAAATCACGGCCGGGGCTCCCCGGAAATTTACGGCCGGCCGGTGAAAAATGCACAGCCTGACCTTTCCTTCGGGGCTACAAAGGCTGCGCTGCCGGGCGCTGCTCCCTCCGGCCCGGCCGCGCCTGTTGCCATAGCGGTGACACTCCCCCCATGGCGGTGACACTCCCCCCATGGCGGTGACACTCCCCCCATAGCGGTGACACTCCCCCCATAGCGGTGACACTCCCCCCATGGCGGTGACACTCTCCCCACGGCGGTGACACTCCCCATAGCAGTGGCATTCCTCCCACGGCGGTGACACTCCCCCCATAGCAGTGTCACCCTCCCCATAGCGGTGACACTCCCCATAGCAGTGACACTCCCCCCATAGCGGTGACACTCCCCCCATAGCGGTGACACTCCCCCCATAGCGGTGACACTCCCCCCATGGCGGTGACACTCCCCCCATGGCGGTGACACTCCCCCCATAGCGGTGACACTCCCCCCATAGCGGTGACACTCCCCCCATGGCGGTGACACTCTCCCCACGGCGGTGACACTCCCCATAGCAGTGGCATTCCTCCCACGGCGGTGACACTCCCCCCATAGCAGTGTCACTCTCCCCATAGCGGTGTCACTCCCCATAGCAGTGTCACTCCCCACGGCAGTGTCACTCCCCATAGCGGTGACATTCCCCATAGCAGTGTCACTCCCCATAGCGGTGTCACTCCCCATAGAAGTGTCACTCCCCACGGCAGTGTCACTCCCCATAGCGGTGTCACTCCCCATAGCAGTGTCACTCCCCACGGCAGTGTCACTCCCCATAGCGGTGACATTCCCCATAGCGGTGTCACTCCCCATAGCGGTGTCACTCCCCACGGCAGTGTCACTCCCCGTAGCAGTGTCACTCCCCATAGCGGTGACATTCCCCCCGCAGTGCCGCAGACACCCGGAGCCGCCGGTCCCGCTCTCAGCAGCCCGTGTGGCACTCGAGATGTTTCTTGTGCCGCTCCGGGGCCGCGGCCGGGGGTTAAGACCTTGTCCCGGATTCTGTCCCCTCTTAGCGCGATCCCTCTTCAGCGCTCTCAGGCGGAGCGGGAGATGCTCGTGTTTGGTGACCTGTCACGGCAGCACTCCAGCCTTTTGTCCCGCGAAATTGGCCTTCCTCTTGTGGCACTGAGAGGATTTGGGCCGTGTCCTGGGAGCTGTCGGCCTGCCAAGGTTAAGGGAGCGAGGAGGGAAAGCGGGACTGGGAAGTTTCACCTCCTTTGAAGGCGAAGTTCCCGTCCCAGCGGCACCAAAGGCTGGGACTGAGGGGACTCTGCCGCTCCCGCTGGGTGTGGCTGCTCCCTAAAATTCATGGGCATTTTCCAGACCTCCACCCCGAGTGTCACCACCTCGGGACATCAGTGACTGACAAAGAAAAGGGGGAAAAGTCGGTCTTCCCCTGCCAGCCAGCGCTGTAGGCTCTGTTCCTCCTTTACTCTGATGTCCCTCGGCAGATTTTGGCTGGAATGTTGATGGGAGCAGGAGCAGGGATTTCAGGTCCCCGCTCTTAGAGGGTTGATTTCAAAGGCACTGCTGCCTTTCCTGCTGTTCCCAGGAGGAATATCAAACAGATTCCGTAAAATCCTCTTGAACTGTGGCATCTCGAGGAATCCAAGGGAAAGTTTGGCCAGCTCGGACTCAGCAGCTCGTGTGGATTTTATCCAGAGGCTCTGCGGGTGGGAGCACTCAGGAGAAGGGATCTGGGTGGTGTGAGACAAGGGAAGCAGCCAAGGACACAGAGCAGGGCTCAGGCAGGTCCTCAAGGGAACAGAACCCCATGGGGCTTGGGAGGAGGAGACTCCAGAGGAGCTGCCCTGGGGAGGCTGATTGTGGTCATGGTGTTGGGTCCTTGGCCACCAAAGCCCCTGGTTCTGCTGTGAACTGCTGGAAGAGAGTTCCTCCATTTCTTTCTCTTTTCACTCAACCCCAGGATTTAGGCTGGAAAAGCCCTCCCAGCCCATGGAGCCCAAGCTGTGCCCGATGCCCACCTTGTCCCCAGCCCAGAGCACTGAGTGCCACCTCCAGCCCTTCCTTGGACACCTCCAGGGATGGGCACTCCAAACCTCCCTGGGCAGCCCCTGCCAAGGCCTGAGCTCCCTTTCCATGGGGAAATCCTTCCTGAGAAGAAATCTGTCCAATTCCCATCCTTGGGGAAGGCAGCCCAAGGGCTGGGGGCAGTGAGTGAGCAAAGCACAGGGATCCACCTCAGTATTTTTGGGATGGAGCTGAACTCCAGGCTCTGCACCATGAGGCTGCCTTGGATTCCTTGAGCTGAAGGAACAACCTTCCTGAGGGGACCTTTTAAATTTCAAAGTGTCTTCCTAAAGGTTCCTCCCAGGCAAGGTGGGTTGGAGCCTGCACAAGGACTGGGCCAAGCTGCTGCTCCTCTCTCTGTGAGCTGCCTTGGAGCATTGGAATTTTAGGACTTGGAGTTGTCTGGTTGGTCTCAGTTGGCTCCGTGGCTCCTGATCCTTTTCCTCCAAATTCTTTCTGCTGAGGGTGCTGGCGAGGCTCTGCCAGTGCCACCCAGCTCCGAGGAGCTGTTCCCATTCTCCTATTCCCATGTTCTCCACATGCCAGGCTCTGTTCCAACCCTGCTGCTGTGCCAGCCTTTGAGGGGAGTTCTGTGAGTGCAGGAAGGCTCCTACCCAGGTCCCAAGGATGAGTGGGCTTTCCACACGGAATCATGGAATGATTGGGGTTGGGAGGGACCTTCAGGATCATCCAGTGCCACCCCTGCCATGGCAGGGACACCTTCCACTGTCCCAGGCTGCTCCAAGCCCCAATGTCCAACCTGGCCTTGGGCACTGCCAGGGATCCAGGGGCAGCCACAGCTGCTCTGGGCACCCTGTGCCAGGGCCTCCCCACCCTCCCAGGGAACAATTCCTTCCCAAGATCCCATCCAGCCCTGCCCTCTGCCACTGGGAAGCCATTCCCTGGCTCCTGGCCCTCCAGCCCTTGGAAATTGGCTCTCTCCATGGTTCCTGCAGCTCCTTCAGGCCCTGCAAGGCCACACTGAGCTCAGCCCAAAGCTTCTCCTCTCCAGGCTCAACAATCCCAGCTCTCCCAGCCTTTCCTCCCAGCAGAGCTGCTCCATCCCTCTGCTCATCCTGCTGCCTCCTCTGGACTCTCTCCAACCTGTGGAATATGTGGGAACGGGAATGTGCTGCCTGGTGCTCCCCAGCCCAGCCAAACTGGGAGTGTCACCCCAGGGACACCAGCTCCAGCAGGATTTGCCGCTCTTGGCCAGTCCCACGGTGGTGGCACCCCCAGGTGGGACAGGCCCAGCAAAACTGGACAAAAAGGAGCAAAGCAGATCAGGCACTGGCCCTGCTCCACTCCCAGTGATCCATTCCTCCTGGGGAAGGAGGGAACTGGGGAATGAGGACTGGTGGCCACACCTGGATGTGGCCAGAGTGACCCTAGGAGAGAGGGCAGGGAAGCTCAGGGACGTGGGAGCTGTGACACCTCCCTGGGCCAGCCCAGCAGCTCTCTGGGATCCCAGCCTGGCTGCTCCCCCTGACCCTTTGCTGTGGGCTTGGTGTGTTGGGTTGTTTTTTTTTTGTTTGCTTGTTTTTTGTGGAATTTCTTTTTTTTTTTCCTTGAAAGAATTAAAAAGTACGGCTTCCATGAATAAATATAACTCTTAGCTCCATCTTATTAACCAACAGCAATTTCGGGCTAAATACAGTGAGTGTTCACAAAAAGCCAAGAATAGAAAATTGTTTAAGTGGCCAAAGAAAGTTTCTCCCATTGTGCTGCGAGCCAAGCTATGCCAGCTATATGTAAATGTATGCAGTGGGCTCTGTGCATGTGTCCACTTTGAAGTTGCCATCTGAATTTAATTCTGCCTTTGTGATTAAATCAGGCCATTACGTTTAATCTCACTTAATAGTAAGAAACGCTCTTTGTTGTTTTCTATAGGCAACATATTCTGCCCCTAACATATACAGCTTGGCATTCACACTTCCCTATTAATCCCCGATGGCTGATAATTGCCTCAGCTCCAAGTTCTCTGTCCAATTCACAAGGGAACTGATTGCAGCCATTCTTCCCCTATACATTAATGCCCTGTTTTGGTCCCACTCCTTTGGCTCAGTGAACCCTATCAAGCTGGCCACATTTTCTGGCCATGTGGGCGTATTGTAAGATGTTAAATTAAATTCGGGGCTGACCCCCTAAACACCAGAATCCATTAGAGCTGCGAGGTAGCTGATTGACAAGTGGGGCTACTTTGCCACTCAAAAAAAAAAAAAAAAACAACAACCCTGACATAAAAAAACCAAACCCAAACCAGGCTAAATAAGGCTGAATATTTTTGTTTCAAGGTCTTCTGCCTGCTGTCTCTCTCCTTCCAGTTTCATTACTGCCCTCGTAATTATTGCCATCGTATTGTTTCATTGATCCTACATATGTCAGGCAGGGAATTTCTTTGGGAAAAAGACCAAGGATCTGGGAGATGTCTTTAGTTTGCTTCGATCTGGGAGCCCAAGCAGAATTTTTTTCCCCAAATGTAATCAATTGAGAGAGTTCGGTTTTGGGGGTTCCCTTTTCCTTACTTTTTTTTTCCTTCCCAGAAGAGGGGCCTAATTCCCAGTTACTGAATTATTCCCAAGGTGCCTCAGGCTGTCATTATTTTATTTTCCCAGACATGATAGAAAACCCAACTCCTGGCAGATTCCTGCAGGGAGAGGATTGGAAGGGACACTCAGACTCTGCAGGGACAAACACCAACAGCTTGGGTCCCTTTCCTTTACCAAAATCCTGCATTTAAACAGACCCAGAGGTTTCTAATCACAGGAAAAACAGACTGAGATGTCAAAAAGCACAAACGAACAGGGGCTTGTCACCCACATCACAACTTCCACAGCTCCTGAGCAGGGACTGCAATTCCATGTGATTACATGAGGGACAGGTTCACAGAATCCCAGGATCCCTGAGGCTGGAAAAGCCCTCCCAGCCCATGGAGGCCAAGCTGTGCCCGATGCCCACCTTGTCCCCAGCCCAGAGCACTGAGTGCCACCTCCAGCCCTTCCTTGGACACCTCCAGGGATGGGCACTCCAAACCTCCCTGGGCAGTGGGAGGGGCCTTAAAGATTATTTTGTTCCATGGCCAGGGACACCTTCCACTATCCCAGGTTGTTCCCAGCCCCATCCAACCTGGCCTGGGATGGGTTAAGGGAAAATTCTGCCAAGGAATGTGAGGCCCTGGCACAGGGTGCCCAGAGCAGCTGTGGCTGCCCCTGGATCCCTGGCAGTGCCCAAGGCCAGGCTGGACATTGGGGCTTGGAGCAGCCTGGGACAGTGGAAGGTGTCCCTGCCATGGCAGGGGTGGCACTGGATGATCCCTAAGGTTCCTTCCCATCCAAAGCCTTCTGGATTCCTGGAATTCCAAGAAGTGGTTTCTCTGAATCGCCTGGACTCAGCACAGAATCCTGGAAGTGTTCATGGATGGTTTGCCAGGGCCAGCACAAGGGACAGGTTCATGTGGGAAATGTCCCACCTGGAGGAGTTTTCTGCAGAAATTGCCCCAAGTACCCAACCGAGGGAAATATTTTGGAATTTATTTGAAAAGTGCTGGAACAAAAGAGAAGGATTTTAACAGCTGAGTCACTTGAAAAACACCCTCTGAGCCCAGAGAACCAGAACTCAGCAGCTGTTGCACAATTCCATCAGTCTTTGAGCATTGTAACGTGAAAAATATGATTTGAAATCCTTTTATAACCAGTTCTTAATGGAAGTGCTATAAAACAATCCCAATAACAGCCAGCTCGATGTAAGGGGGGTTTAATTCCAAAAATCCTGAGGAGCAGAAGATGATCTGAGCCTCATCTTTGGATTTGTTCCCTTTTTTTCTCCTTCCTCACAGCCCTTCAGATCAGAACCGAACACTTTCTTTGCTCCGGGTCCATTTTCCCTCCCATTTTGTTGTCTGTTCAGGAGGCTCCAGGTGTGGATTGATCAGAGCAGAACCTCTGGGATTTATCAGCCACTCCTGGAAAGGACAAAGCCACTGTGACCCAGAGGGCCATCAGTTTCTGCCAGCAACAAGCACAAACACAAAAGGCCCTTTTTTTTTTTTTTCAAATGTAGATGCTGCTCCCAAATCTGTGATTCCCAACGTTCACCTCCAAACCAGCATCCCTAAAACCCTGCACGGATGCCTTTTATTTTTAGCCTCTTTCAGCCTTTTTGTGAGGAGTTCTGTGGCCCCTGTGACGCATTTTAATTAATGAATTAACGTTGCTACCTTGCCTCACACTGGCCTGGACAAAAGTCACTTTATTTCAGAAGCTGCCCGTGCTGCTGCACTCTCTGATCTTGGGATGGAGACTCCGTGAGAGCAAAGGATTTTGTCCTGGTGGTTTCCAAGGGCCACTCTAAGGAGAACTGGTAGGGAACGAGATTAATGCTTTAATTAAAGGAGCAGGGAAGAAATCTGCTGGGTTTGTCTGAGCACTGATTTGTGCTGCAACAAAACCTTCAGAGCTCCCAAACCCCCCAGAAGTTGAATGGTGTTTAATAAATCAATAATCTGATTAAGTTATCCACCCATCCAGATAATGATCCAGCTTTATCGGGATTTTCTCTGGGCTGTGCCACAGCCTTACACTTATTTCCATTGCTTTGGACCAGACAAAGCTTCGGAGCGAGCCTTGGGAAGCCTGGCTGAGGTCTGGAGCTGGTTTTTCATCTTTCATTAGAACTCAGGTTAAATGTCAGCAGTGTGGGTGATGATGGTTGGGGAAACACCCACAGAAAGTCGAGATTGGCTTTGAAAACAACCATAAAAAGCAGCTCCAAAGCTGCTGAGCAATGACCCCAGCACGAAACTGGAAGTAGCAGAGTCACAAATACATTCAAAATTAATCATATTTATCCCTCCCTGTGTTTAAAGACCAGTTTAAGTTTTGACCTTCTCCCAGGCTGCCCAGCAGCTGCTTTGGATTTGTTCTTGGCAGGGAACAGGGGGCTGCTGACATTCCCAACCCAAGACCCCAGAAATTCCGGGTGTCTCCCTGAAGTCCGTTTGTAGGGATAGAGAAACCAAATCGTGCCAGCTTTAAAAGGACTTGGAAATCCCTGCAGACAAAACATGCAACAATTCCATCTTGTTGCCGTTGTTATTAACCAAGGCTGCAGCGTTTTCCTGACAGAACTCCCTGGTAATTCTGCTGTTAAAGAGGGGACCTGTGAGCAGCAGCACCTGGGGGTGACCTGTGAAATCACCCGAGCAGGACACGAAGGCGAGAGAGGCTTCCCCTGAGCTGGGCTCTGAGGAGCTGCCTTTCATTTAGAATTCAGAGCCAGTGTCCCACTGCAGCAAAAGGCTGCAGCTCCACTCCCGAGCCTTTTATTCCTGGGAGTGCTGTGATGTGTGCGCGGCCCCGGCAGCGCCCGGAGCCTCCCGAGCGCCCGGCGATGTCCTGCCCATACCAATGGTGCCAGGCTGGCCCTGAATGCTTGGCAAAGCTTTCCCGGGAGCTGTTCAAGCTGCCCAACCTGCATCTCGCATCCTGCAGCCACCCAAGTCGTACAATAACCATCTGGACTGGCCTTGGAGCTCCATTCAGTGCCCGGGACAAAGTCACTGGTTCTTTTCCATCGGCGCTGCCTCGCCAGCAGCGGGGCCGGCGGGCGGAATTCTTTGGTCTCCAGGCTGTTCCTGCAGGATGATCCTTTCTCTCCGGGACTCCGGGACTATCTCCGTTTGTCCTCATGGATTCAAATGCAGAACAACACCCCGCTCGTCCTGCTGCTGTCCCCTGGCAGGTTTTGGCTGAGTTATCCCAATGCTCTTTGCCGAGTGCCAAAGCTGGTGATGGGACATCCCCTCCCAGCTGACAATGCCAGGGCATGGCACCTTCAGCAGCTAAAGTTAATATTTACTATCTAATTATTAAATATTACAGGGTTAAGGCTGCCAAGGCACTGACAAAGGAGGAGGAGGAGGAGGAGAGGGAGTGGATCAGGACACTTGGAATGTCCGGCTGGAGCAGAGGAGCCTGAGGTCAGAGCTCCCCGGGGCTGCAGCTCCTCCCGAGGGGCAGCGCAGGGACAGCTCCGAGCTCTGCTCCCTGGGACAGGGACAGGATCCTGGCTGGAGCTGGGCCAGGGCAGGCTCAGGCTGGAGAGCAGGGAAAGGTTCTTCTTTCCCCAGAGGGGGCTGGGCACTGCCCAGGCTCCCCAGGGAATGGGCACGGCCCCGAGGCTGCCAGAGCTCCAGGAGCCTTTGGGCACCGCTGCCAGGGATGCCCAGGCTGGGATTGTTGGGGGGTCTGGGCAGGGCCAGGGCTGGGACTGGATCATCCCTGTGGGTCCCTTCCAGCTCAGGATATTCTGGATTCAAAGGCTCAGAGGTCACTCACGCACTGATGTCTCCCACCTCTGGCTCCCGCTTTTTGCGGGTATTTCTGCAGAATCCTTTTTCCAGGGCAAGTCGCGTCCTGTCAGACGCAGGATCCCGGGAACACCGAAAGCTCGGCGCCGCCCTCCCCACGGACACCGGGAAAGCCAAAGCAGCTGGGGCCTGGAAGGAGAGCGGCGGGAGGAGCCCCCGAGGCCGCCCCGCCCCGCTCGGTCCCCACCGCTCCCGCCTCCCCTTGGCCGGTCCCGAGCGGGGCCGGGGTCGCTCCGGGCTCTGCGGGGACTCTCCTGCTCCTCGGGGGGACCCGCGGGGCTGCGGCTCCGCAGAGCTTCCCGTGAGAGCCTTCAGTGGGAACCGGAGAGTGACGGCAGGAAAAAGCATCCCACCGATATTCACACATCCCACCCTCCTCTTCACGGATCATGGAATGTCCTGAATGGGAAGGGACCCACAGGGATGATCCAGTCCCAGCCCTGGCCCTGCCCAGACCCCCCAACAATCCCAGCCTGGGCATCCCTGGCAGCGGTGCCCAAAGGCTCCTGGAGCTCTGGCAGCCTCGGGGCCGTGCCCATTCCCTGGGGAGCCTGGGCAGTGCCCAGCACCCTCTGGGGAAAGAAGAACCTTTCCCTGCTCTCCAGCCTGAGCCTGCCCTGGCCCAGCTCCAGCCAGGATCCTGTCCCTGTCCCAGGGAGCAGAGCTCGGAGCTGTCCCTGCGCTGCCCCTCGGGAGGAGCTGCAGCCCCGGGGAGCACTGACCTCAGGCTCCTCCAGGCTCAACTGACCAAGTGACCTCGTGGGGCCCCTCCAGACCCTTCCCATCCTCCTGCCCCTCCTTTGGACTCTCTCTTGGGTCTCTCCAATATTGAGACACCCAGAACTGTCCCCAGCACTGGAGTTGAGGCTGCCCCAGCCCAGAGCAGACTGGGACAATCCCTCCCTGTCCCAGCTGGCGATGCTGCTCCTGGTGTCCCCAGGACAGGGATGTCCCTCCTGGCTGCCAGGGACTCCCCTGCTCTTGGGAGTCAGGGAGTGCAGTCAGGGCTGCCCTTGTTTCACCACTCCACTCTCACAGACCCCAACCATTCCCATGCCTTGTGTGGGGTTTTCCAGAGTGGGATGCAGGAGGGGGAGGTTTGCAGGACTCTCCTGAGTGTTCAAACCAGTGGGACATCATCCCACGGCCAGTGATGTCTCAGGCTCACAACACACAAAATCCTTCTGAGGAGCAAACTGCAGCTGAGGACAGAGCTGTGCATGAATCCTGGAAAACCCACGGGTGAGGGAATGTCAGGGACCCTTCAACAGCCCTTCCCCACTGCCAAAATTCCCTCGTGCTCTGACAAACACTAAATTGGAAGCACTTTCTGCTGTTTTCCTGCTGGTGGAAATGTCAAGATCCGTGAAGAGGAAAGAGAACCTTCCTCACACTGTGAGGAGGCAGAGGCAGAGCAAACCTCACACTCCAGAGATTTGTGCTTCCAGGGTTCAGAGCTTGTTTTGAAAACTGGAACAGACTCCCCATTCTCCTGGGGCTCCACATCAAAACCTGTGCAGAAATTTAGCACAGAGGAAAAGTTGATAAACATCCTGCAGGGGAGAGAAAACACAAAGGGAATCTCCTCGGGAATCTGCTGGGACTGAAGTTCCCAAGGGTGGTTTTTTCATTGAATCGTGGAGTGGTTTGGGAGGGACCTTAAAGCCCATCCAATTCCACCTCTGCCATGGGCAGGGAACCTTCCATTATCCCAGGAACAAAGTGTCCATCTGAGCAGTGAACATCATGGACAAACCTCCCTTGGACAGGAAGAGAAGGCATTGGGGTGAGGGAGGACTTTGTAGGGTACCAAGGCTTCCCTTTGTGGGTTCCTGGTCAGAGGAAGTGGCACCAGGACCTGTGGTGAGATGGTTTACTTCTTGTCCAAAGTGACGCCAGAGAGGTGGTGAAGATTTGAGTTTTTTCCTGATCTTCTTTTCCTGTTTCTGTGTTTCACACCTTGTTCACAACCTCTTCTCCAGCAGCAGCAACACCCCGAGGGTCCCAGGCAGGGTTGGGGTCTCCTGCTGTGGGAGAGGAGCTCTGGGCACTCACAGACCATTTTTCCTTCTCCAAGGGAATTACAGGAGTAAAAACACCGCACTTAACAGTGGAAGTGCTGGACTGATGATTGGACTTGATGATCTCAAAGGTCTCTTCCAACTTTGACGATTCTGTGATTCTCCTGCTCAATGCAATGCACCAGGCTCAAAGCTGTAAATGACTGCTGAGACTTCATAGAATCACAGAATATCCTGAGTTGGAAGGAACCCACAAGATCATTGAAGTCCAACTCCTGCTGCACTGCAGGGGTTTGATTGTTTTGCTGGGTTTTTTCCTCCTGGGAGGGTATTTTTCATCCCTGGAGAAAAAAAAAAATACATTAAACCCCAAAAGGTTTTAGTTATTGTTGCGAGAGTTCAACCCTGGTCGCCACCATCCCTTCCCTTTCTTTTCATTTCCCAACTCCCCGAGAGGAAAAGAGACAATGAATGAAAGAAAGGCAGAAAAGCCCTCGGAAAGAAGCAGGGGTCTCCTCCCGGCCCGCAGAGCTCCTGGCACGGTGCAGCCGTGGCACGGAGCCGCCTCTGCCGGCACAGACTTGGCACGGCGGGGCCAAGCCTTTGTGTCCCAGTCACCTTCTTGATTACAGCGAGAAAAGGCGTCTGCGGTGGGCGAGCGGATTGGCCACCCCACCAGACAGAAGGCAGAAGGGGAGAAAATAGGGAAGAAACGGGGAAATTGGTGTGGGGGGAGAGGGGACAACGACACCAGGGAGGGAGCGACATCGGCCGGGTCCTGCTCTGGAGTCAGCTCTTCCCTGAGGTTCTCTGGGGGCTCCTAAAGCCCGGATCCTGTTCCAGCTCTGCCAGCAGGGACACCCCCGAGGGGTGCCACTGCTCTGGGGGGCACTCACAGCTCTGCTGAGGAGACTCGGGGACCCCCCAGCACAGCGGGGCCCGAGGCTCCTGCACCTCGTGTCACACCAGAGCCACCCGAACTCACCCAGTCCAACACCTGAGCCCAAATCCTTTGTGCTGTGTCGGGAACAGGTGGGAATTCAGCAGCACGAGCACAGCCCTGACAACCTCTGCAGGGGTTTTAGAGGGTGATGCATGTGATGGTTGTGGTGGATTCTTGGTTTTCCCCCTGTTTTCATAGCAATAATCCATTTTCCACGTGCAGGCAGAGGAGCTGTGCAAGGGTTGGATTGAGTCATTCCTGATTCAAACTCAGTTATTGTTTCTGTCCAGTGCAGCCACTCAGAAAGCAAACTCAAATCTCACTTTCAAATAATTCTGTCGAGTGAGTATTTATATTTTGCTGCAGACACCAGGAACTTCAGTAAAAAGTACAACAGAGTAACTCGAGTGCAAATACCTGTCCTTGTAGCAGTTGGCTGGACTCTGCTACCCCAAAACACCTCAATGCAAAATGCAGTTACCCACAGTTTTAACTCACTGAAAATAGACGAGGACCTAGAGAGTTTTTCTTTGTCAAACACCTTGAAATGAGCAGTCAAATGCTCATTTTAGCAACGCTACACGATAGAAAATCAGTGCAAAATAATTTCTAGCCTTCAGCAGCAAAGCCGTGCCAGCGAGCTGTGAAATCCCAAAGGCCGGTGCATAAAACCCCTTTGAAAGCCTTGGCTCTCCTCACGAGAGCGAGGAATATCCTTGGAGGCTCTCCGGAGTCAGCAGCCAAAGCCAACCACTCTGCGGGGCTTACACCGATCCCATCCAAAGGGACAATTTGCTTGGAAGCCTGTGCCTAATTTGGAGCACAATGCCCGATGTCACGGTCAGCGGTGCTGCCCAGAGCTGGCAGCTCGGCCCGGCCTCTCCCCGCTCCCCAAAAGATGGGAGCGCTCCCGGCCGGAGCCGCGGCGCTCCCGGGGCGGCCCAGCGCCTTCAAACGGCTCCTTTCATAGCGACACACGGCCAAGAGCGGGCAGAGAAACGAGGCGACGAACAAAGGTGGCTCTGAAGTCATTTCCCAGCCTCGATCCAGCCATCCGGTTTCGCTCCTCGCCCATTGAGGGGGCAGAAAGCGGCAGGAAGAGCGCGGCTGAAAGGGAACAAACCGGGGGGAGGCAGCCGGGGCCGGGGCCGCGCCGGGCGAAGCTCCCATTCTCCCTGCCCAGAAAGGGATGAATGATTAATTAGAGGCATCCAAAAGGTAATGGATGTGGCCGGGGGGGCGGGCGGCGTCCCGCGGCCAAGTTCCTCGAGCACCTGCGAGGACAGGGACACAAAGCGGCCCCGGCCCTTTCTGGGAGCACAGAGCGCCTCTGTTCCCCTTCACCTGGGCTGCGTGCTGCTGGCACGGCCGAGCGGCGCCGCTTCCATGGCCGCTCGCTGCCTGCAGGAAGCAAAACCCCTCTGTGTGCAGAGAAAGGAGTCGGAGCCATCCCAGATGCCAAAAAGGTGAGGGGGGGTCTGGGATCCGGCCCCGGGCCCGAGGATGCAGAGCTGAGGTGCCAACTCCTGTCACCCTGCGGAGCCTGGCAGGGGCACGGGGCTGCTGTGTGGAGGTGCAGGAGCTGCGAGTGCCAGAGGAACCTGAGGAGAATCAGACACTGATCCCGCTGTAATTAAACCCAGCAGGGCTGATGGGCTCCCTGAGGCACCTTGGAAAATCCCAGCCTGCTCCATGGATCCAGCAGGGCACAGAGGAGCTGCTGAACTGAAACAGGAGTTGTATGAACGGAGCGAGTGCCCAAGTACTCCCAAACTGGGATGGAAACGTCTTTGTCCCTTTGGTTTTGTCAGCAAGTTTGGAAAATGCCCTGCACAGGTGGCCCTTCCCCAGGGGTCAGAGGTGTAGGTGGCTCAGGCGGCCCCGGTGGAGAGCAAGGAAAGGAGTTTTGTGTCCAGTTGTGGCTCGTGCAGGAGAGACCTGGAGGGGCTGGAGCGTGTCCAGGGAAGGGAACGGAGCTGGGAAGGGGCTGGAGCCCCAGGAGAGGCTGAGGGAGCTGGGAAAGGGGCTGAGGCTGGAGAAAAGGAGGCTCAGGGGGGACCTGGTGGCTCTGCACAACTCCCTGACAGGAGGGGGCAGCCGGGGGGGGTCGGGCTCTGCTCGCAGGGAACAGGGACAGGAGGAGAGGGAACGGCCTCAGGCTGGGCCAGGGGAGGCTCAGGTTGGACACCAGGAGCAATTTCCCCATGGAAAGGGAGCTCAGGCCTTGGCAGGGGCTGCCCAGGGAGGTTTGGAGTGCCCATCCCTGGAGGTGTCCAAGGAAGGGCTGGAGGTGGCACTCAGTGCTCTGGGCTGGGGACAAGGTGGGCATCGGGCACAGCTTGGGCTCCATGGGCTGGGAGGGCTTTTCCAGCCTCAGGGATCCTGGCATTCCCTGTGTGAGATCTACGGGATGTCTACAACAGGAAGCTGGTGCTGAGTATGGAATTCACCTGGCAGATTGGTGCCATCACTGCAGGCCTGCACATGGCAGCTCTGACTGGTTTCATGGGAGGGAAGAGTCAGCAATGAGGAACCTTAAGTGCTCCAGGCACTTTGTTAAATGGGATTTAGCTCCCTGAGTTGTTCAGGTTTTGCTGCTCAGTGGAATGACACCCAAATTCCCCCTACACCCATCCCTACATGGTCTTCTGGGGCGTGAGGCAGTGAAGCCCCTGTGAGAATCTGATGGGAGGAGTAAAGTTGGGGAGCAGTGCAGGCAGCACAGCCTTTGCCTTGGAAAACAGGAATTACTCCTGTGCCTGTTTGGTGGGGAAGCTTTGGCAGAGCAGGAAAAGCAAACACCAAACAGTGGGAATGACCAGCCCTGTGTTGCTGCTGCTGTAGCTCCCTTTTAATCATTTCCCTCCTTCTGTTTCAGTTTCCAACCTGTTCATGCTCACAGAGGGGGAACAGCCAGGCCGGGGAGTGCTTGGACAGGGAGATGCTGGAAAAGTTGCTCATCCATCGTGGTCTGGACAAAGCTGTCCTCACCAAACCCCTCCTGCAGGAGAGAGAACTCAAGTGGAGGCACCAGCACAAAGCAGCACCCCCGAGTGACTCCTGTGCAGGGCAGGGGATGCAAAACACCCCTCACTCACCGCTATCTGCCACTGATCACCCCAAACAGAGTTAAAATCGCTGTGAATGGTTCAAATCACTCAAGGCCTTGTGTGGGGGTGAGGAAGAGGAGGCTCCCAGCCCCCGGCACCGCAGCAGAGCCCGGCGGGACCGAGGGAAGCGCCGCTCCCAAACCCAGCCTCTGTCCGTGTGTCCCCGGAGCCCTCCCGGGGCGGTGCCGCTGCTCGGTGCCACCTTGGGAACGAGCCATCCTCATCCTCGTCCTTGTCCTTGTCCCCCGCGGGGTGGGAAGCGCCGGGATGCGGCTGGAGCGGGCGGGGGCTCTCCCAGCCTGCCTTTTCCAGATGGTTGCCGTGCCCGGCGAACAATAGCCAGGACGGCAGCGCCACGGAAGCTCCCCCTGCATACAGAGCAGCCGGGCCGCGGCCCCCGCCCCGCTCCCGGCAGGCTCAGCCCGTTCCCAGCGGGATGAATTCCCTCCCTGTCGCTCCGGAGGGATGCTCGGCCAAGGGCGGGCCGGACGGGCTCGGGCCGGGATTAAGTCGCAGTCTGGCCTATCCTTTGTCAGGATAAACAGGACAGTTTTGTTCCTCCGAGAGCAAACCTGGAAGAAGCGTGTTTTGGCCTCTGGAGAGGGGGCTCTGGAGGATTTGGGATTCTGGGTGTGTGAGCGGGGAATGAAACCCACAGTGAAACGCCTCTGACCTGGCACAGGCAGTGCCCAGGAGCAGGGATTTGTTTGTGCTGCTTCTGATCGGCTCGGCTCGGATCTTCCTGGTTTCAGAGTGCTAAAATGGCATTAAAATCGTCAGTGTCAAACCCTTCACTTGCCTACAGGACTGCTCAGCTCCCCAGAGCTCCTGGATCTGAGGAGGCTCCAGGGTGACCCAGTTGTGGCCTTCCAGGATTTGAAGGAGCTCCAGGAAACATGGAGAGAGACAATTCCCAAGGGATGGAGGGCCAGGAGCCAGGGAATGGCTTTGCAGTGGCAGAGGGCAGGGCTGGATGGGATCTTGGGAAGGAATTGTTCCCTGGGAGGGTGGGGAGGCCCTGGCACAGGGTGCCCAGAGCAGCTGTGGCTGCCCCTGGATCCCTGGCAGTGTCCAAGGCCAGGTTGGACATTGGGGCTTGGAGCAGCCTGGGACAGTGGAAGGGGTCCCTGCCATGGCAGGGGTGGCCCTGGATGATTTTTAAGGTCCCTCCAACCAATGCCACTGACCAGAGGCCAAAGAGGGGACACCAGAAGAGAAGTTCTGGTGACAAAACCCACCTGTGCTCCCCCTCCACCTGCCAGTGTGGGGCTCATCCCAGTGTGGGATTGTCCATGATTTCTGTGAAACTGGGATCCACCCTGGGGCCTTACAAACTCCTCTGGACTTTGGGATTGCTGCACTCCCATGTGTCTGTGTAAATCTGCACTGCCCAAAAGGCTTTCAAAGCACTGAGCATTTTATTCTCTTTAAAATAATAGAGAAGTATTATTTTAATAATAGAACTAAAAGTCCTGCCACGAATTCAGCTGAACATCCACCTTGGAAAGCGTTATCCAATGTGGTATTCCAGGATTATCACTGCAGCAGGGTTTTCTCCATCTCTCTGTGTCCAGCACTGCTGGGATGACAAAAATCCAAACTGCTGCCAACAGCCAGGCTGGGAAGTGTCCCTTTGGTGGCCTGTGGCAGCTCGTGCTGTGCCTGTGGGGTGGGCAGAGGAGTCCATGGGGTGGACAGATGTGGCTGTGGGGTGGGCAGAGGTGTCCTTGGGGTGGGCAGAGGTGCCCAGCTGCTGTTGGGGGGGGGACTCCATGCAAGCCAAGGGCAGCCCTGAGACACTGCCAGGGAAATTCTCAGCCTGAGTCTGTTCCTACCTGCTCTGAGCTGCTGCATCCGGACCCTGAGGCTCTGCTGCAGGAGAGCAGCTCATTAATCCCGCTCATTATCCCACCCAATTATCCCAGCCAGGCTCCTGGTGGATGCAGGGCTGCTCTCCCTCCCTGCCCACCTCTCAGGTGATCAGGTCCTGTCCCGGGCTGCTGTGAAGGCATCACACGGCTGGGAAGGTTTGGCAGGATCCACTTTTGGATGAAGCTCCCAGTGGTGCCAGGGGAAACGAAGCTGCTGAGCTGCTGGAAGGGCTGGAATTTTGCCCACTCCAAAGTGGATGTGTCCTGTTTGGGGGTGTTTGTGCTGTCTGTGTGGATCACACAGGGATGGCAAAGACCATTTTCCTTGCAGGTGTCCAGGTGCTTGGACATCTGTGAGGAAATATCATTTCCATAGAATCCCAGATTGGTTTGAGTTGGGAGGGACCTCAAAGCCCATCCAGTGCCACCCCTGCCATGGCAGGGACACCTTCCACTGTCCCAGGCTGCTCCACGCCCCAATGTCCAACCTGGCCTTGGATACTGCCAGGGATCCAGGGGCAGCCCCAGATCCCTCTGTTCCATTCTCACCCTGCTCTGTCCTCAGACCCTGACTCTGGAGCTGCCTCTGCTCTGAAATCCTGGCCTGGCTCATCTCACTCACTGTCAAATCTAAAATTCTTTCATTTTGCCCAGATCAGGCTTTGGCTCTCCTGCTGAGGGAAAGCAGGCAAGAGGGGGGTGAGCAAATGTCCCAGGTGATGCCAGCTCAGGGATGGTCCCCGGGCTGGGATTTGGGAACCTGAGCTCCCTGGGTGTCACCGGAGCCTCCTGAGCTGCACGAACGAGGCAGCCGCAGCTTCTGGGGCTATCTCTGCTTCATTTTGGGCCACCTCGTCCGACCTCAGAGCCCGAACAAGGAGAGCGAAGGAAGGGGGAGGAAGAGCCGAGCCCATTCCCAGAGCGGCTGTGCCGCGGCGGCAGCCGCAGGTGACAACTTTAACGAGAGCGCAGGAGCAGATGAGGAGTTTATGGGCTGTTAATAAACTGTAACCAATCGCTGAATGCCGGCGCGTTGTGTTCAAGCTGTTTGGGGCCACAGGTCCTTGGGAGAGCTTGCACTTGCTCTGCCTTTATTCCGACGTAGCAGGACATGAAAGGCCGTGGCAGACTCTTGATGTTTGTTCCCGTGAATAGACATATGTCCCTCACACTAGCACGGGAATATCTAATTAAGGCACACAATGCTGGCTTATACCCAGGGGCAGTGGCAAACAAGACGCTGTCACACTCTTAAGAACACAAACAAAATGAAAATTGCCTCTTTATACATTATAATGAATATGTTCTCCATGCATTAAAAGTTCATTTACTCCCAGGCTCTGGAAGGCCGGCTGCATTTCAGTTAATATCATCTTTTTTCAGAGGGTTTGGTTGGGATTAGGGACAGGTTTGTAAATGAAGCTACAGAGGATTTTCCCCCATAGACATGAAAAAGGAACAAAATCCGAATTGTGTTTATTGTGTTGTCTCAGGCAAATCCCTCTCTCCACATCCCCATCTCAGGAGCGACTCCTCCCTTCTGCAGGACACGTCAGCCATGGATTTGTGTCTCCCTTTCTCCCACTTCCCCTCTTCTTCACAAGCTTTCGGCATTTCTGTGGGCAAGAGGCAGAACCTGGAGCTGGATGGTTCCGGGGGCTCTGTCCTGCACCTTCATCGGGAATGTCGGGTGCCAAATTGCAGGGTGTGCCCAGGGCTGAGTCCTGATCTGGTGCAGCTTTTCCTGGGAGCTGGAGCTTCCCTCCTCCCTTCCCCATCACTTCCGAACACTTCAAGCCCTGTGGAGGCTCCTGGAATGTTGCAGCCCCTTCCCGAACCTTCCCGAACCTTCCCTTCCCGATCCTTCCCACCAGAGCATCCCAACAAGGCATTTTTTCACTTTTTCTACATTTCTCCAATTTAATATCCAATCAGCTTTTGCAACAATTGCTTGAGCAAAGGCTGCAGGTGGGGAGAGCTGTGGGGTTTGAGGCGGTGCCCCCAGACCTCCCCCAGGCCTCGGTGGGAGCAGTGAACCCTTCCCAGACCCCTGGAATCCCAGGATATCCCAGCCCACAGGGATCCTCCAGTCCAGCTCCTGGCCCTGCTCTCCAGGCTGTCTCTGCTCAGAACAGCCTAACGTGGCTCATGTGGCATTCCCAGGATATTTCACAGGGCACAGGTGATTCCCTGAGCCACCTTCAGGCACTTGAACAGGGGCTGGGTTCCAGGGAATGCTGGCACAAAGCTCCAAATGCGAGCTCAGCCTGAGTGGCTTGAGCTGCCCGTCCTGGGAAGTGAGGAGCAGGCAGAGAGGGTCCTGGAAGGGCAAATTCCTTCTGACAGCTCCTCTGCTGGTGCCTGGCAGAGACACAAACCCTGCAGGAAAACCTGTCCCAAAAGCAGATCCCAGTGAGCACAGGGGAAGGGGCTGCAGTTCCACGGCCTCTGCTCCGACACCTCGAACACAGAATCCCAGACTGGTTTGGATTGGGAGGGACCTCAAAGCCCATCCAGTGCCACCCCTGCCATGGCAGGGACACCTCCCACTGTCCCAGGCTGCTCCAAGCCCCAATGTCCAACCTGGCCTTGGACACTGCCAGGGATCCAGGACACTCTCAGCTTCCCCAGGCAGGTGAGAGGAGGCATCTCAAGAGCCACCCCACGTTTTTCTGAATGCAGCTCCTTTCCCCCTCCACCTCCCACATTTTCTGCCCTCTGTGCCTGAAGTTCTGACTTGGAAAAGGATTCTCCCCATCCCTTTTGGGGCTCTGGAATGGGCTTGGGATAGGGAACAGTTCCTGCAGTCCTGGTGTGCTCAGCTCCCTGAGCCACCCATGGGGGAAATCTTTCTCTGTCACTGGAGCAGCAGTAAATTAAAATGGAATTATTTCTGGGAAAGGAGAGAGGGAGTGGGGAGAGAAACTCCGTGGGCTGTTCAGCACAGCCCCAAATGAGGGCTGAGCACAGCAGGGGGGGCTGATTCCCTCCTTGGAGGGGTTTCCTTCTCTAAGAAAATGCCCCAGCTCCACCCTTTGGAGAGAGTCTGGAGTCTCCCAACCCCTGTGGGACATCTCCAGCCTCCTCTCCTTAGGCACAGCAGGCCAAACCTTGCTCCACTCCCTCAGGAGGAACAAAACAAGATCCCCCCTCCCAAAACTCTGCTCAGTTTTTACTCAAAAGGATTTTTCTTATAAGAGCGATTAACGCTGTGGCTGCTTTTGGAAAAAAAAAATCCACACCAAAAAAAAAACCCCAAAACCCCAAGAACCATGTGTGTTTTTCTGGGATTTTTTTTCCCCTTTTTTCAAGCAGACAAAGAGGTGTATAAATGTGTCTTATACATATATGTATATGTCTTTCTGAAAATAGCATTTAACAAATGCCTGCTGCATCTGCAGGATCCTCCAACAATCCTGACACTGTGATCAATCTGCAGCCTGCTGATGTTTGCTGACAGTGATTGATTGATTTTCCCCGCTAATAGGATCAACATTGGGAATATATTAAAGTAAAAGGCACACTCCTGGCTGGCAGGGAACACCCCCGGTACTGGGCCTGATCCAATTGTGTTGGGTTTGGCAGCGGGATGCGATGATTGATGACAGGCGGGGAATGCGGGGCTGCGGGAGGAGCCCGATCCCCTCCGAGCTCTCCCCATGTGCATGACACTGCTCCCCTGCCGGGACGGGGACGGGGACAGCCCTGGCAAGGGACAATGGAGCAGGGTGGCCCGTCCAGATAACCCCTTCTAATGCATATGGTGAGAGCTGACCTGGCAGTTCAAGGAGAGCAGGCCAAAAGCTGATGGGAAATTAATTCTCAGGAGTTTGTCAAGACATCTCCAACAAGTGAAGATAAATGGCAGAACAAAACTTCTAAAGCCAATCCCAAGAATGGGCGTGAATGGCAAAGGGAAACAGTCTTTTGCATTTACATCCATCTTTTAGGGGAAAAGCCGCGGGATGGGGCCGAGCTTCCCGAGCATCCCGACCCCGGGCTGTTTGGAACTCCCGAGGGCTGGAGCACCCCCGGGGCTATTCAAGCCCTGCATTTCCCCCTCTCGCTTCCCTCTTCCCAACAGCATGGACCGGGAATTGGCAAAAAGGTTTTGGGTCCAGCCGTGTTGTCCCAAAAACCCCTCTGGAAGCACCGTCCCAGGAGGGGAGCAGCGGGTGGGGGCCTGGTTGGATTTTCAAAGGCTGAACCAGGCAAGGGGATCGTGGAATCATGGAATCATAAAATCATGGAATCATGGAATCATGGAATCACAGAATCACGGATTCATGGATTCATGGAATCATGGAATCATGGAATCACAGAATCATGGAATATCCCGACCCACAAGAACCACCAAACTCTGACTCCCAGCCCTGCACAGGACAGCCCCCCAAATCCCACCAAGTGTGGAACTTTGGAGAGGTTTTTAAAAGAAGAGAGCATTTTCCTAGTGCTCCTTAAAGCCCAGCTGAGTTCCCAGTTTTCAGAATGAATAAAACATTCCTGGCATCAATTAATGATCCATATTTGTAACCGATTGGTCTCTGCTGTGCTGACCAGGACCAGCACTGCTGTTCTTATTTTCCTGTCAGGAAACAGCCCTCAAGTGAAGGATCTGCTGAAGATTCTCCTGATTCCAATAAATTTTCCAGGAGAATGCTTTTCCAGACAAAAGTGCCAAGATATTTTTATTCAGTTTATCTTAATGAGCTGCCTTTTTTCCTTATCATAACTTCCGATAATACATAATTATAACTTAGTTTGATGGAGACTTCATGAAATTCCATGGAAGAATCTCCTCATTTCTAAACACTGAAGAGAATTTATCTTTTCATTCTGGTGTGGGCTGGGGTATTCACGCTTTGTTTTGCTCAGTGATATAAACCCCACATCTCTGCAAGTTTAAAAAGTGGGCAAAGTACCACAGGTTTTTTTCGAAGTATTTGGACCTCATTCACTCAAGAGAGGTTTTGAGATGTGCCATTATGAAAACTGATCCATGCAATGCTGCAGTTTCCTTGTTCATCCAGTATTTAAAGCTGGATTCTTCCTAATGAATGAATTTTGGGAGTTCTGATCCCAACCCAGAAGGACTCGAGCACTTTGTGCCCTTTTGCAGAGGTGGAGCTGTCACAGCCTCGTGGCCCCACTGCCATCATCAGTCACTGTCTCCCCTTGATAATTTTAGCAGAAATATTAAAATATGAAATGCCTGCAGTGGAAAATTGATTTTGGGTGAGCCGTGATGCCCAGAGAGCTGGCAGAGCCCAGGGATTGCTTTTAACCTGCTCCTGCCTGGCTGCGAGGTTGGAAAGGGCTCTTGGGGTGGAGTGAGGCTTTGGGAAAACCTCCCCACCTCAACTCCTACATGGAAAACCAGGTTTGCAGGGCTGGGTTAGGGGGGGCTGAGGGTTCATGGAGATGTTGGTGCCAGAGGATGGTGCCAGTGACAGGACGAGGAGCAGTGGCCAGGAACTAAAACACAACAATTCCAGCCCAGCCTGAGGAAGAACTTCCCTTCCATGGAGGGGCAGAGCCCTGGAACAGCTGCCCAGGGAGGGCCTGGAGTCTCCCTCTCTGGAGACATCCCAAACCCCCCTGGACACGTTCCTGTGTCACCTGCTCCAGGTGACCCTGCCTGGGCAGGGGTGTGACTGGCTGATCTCCAGAGGTCCCTTCCAACACCAAACTCCTGGAATTCTGTGGTAACTCTGGAAAATCTGGCCCTCAGCTGCACCTGAGCATTTGGAATAATCTGGGCAATGCTGAATCCCAGGCCTGGAGATCCCTGTCCCACACAGGGATGGAAAAGCCACTGACAGGACATCAGAGCTCTGCTCCAGCACTGTCCTGCCACACCAAGAGCTGCTGGCCTCCTCTGAGGCTGTTTGTCACAGCAGTGTCCCCCAGGCCATCAGTCAGCACAAGGGACACCAGCCTTTCACCTCTGGAAGGGTAAAAACAAGAACAGACACCAGGACCCCAGGATTGTCCATCCCAGGGCTGTGCCATGGCTCTGCTCCCTGGACTGGCACCTGGGCAGCCCTTGTCACACCCAGCACCCTGATCCTGCCGTGGGGACAATGTGGTGATGTCCAGGGGCAGTTTGGCCCCAGAATATCAGCGAGATGGGGCTTTCAAGGGGAAAAATGAGTATTTTGTGTGTCCAACTTGTACCTGCAATGAGGTGTGTGTGCCTGTGAACCTCACCCTGCCAGGGTCTCCTGGTTTGTGTTACTGGGGAGAGGTTTGGAGCTCAGAAAGAACCACGTTTTTCTGTGGAGGATTGATTTTAGGAAGCTTGAGGGAGCTTCAGATGCTAACTCTGAACACTCATTCCAGTGAGAGGGAAGGGATCTTGCAGCCCCATGTAGGGGCTCTGGCAGATCCCATCCCACAGGACTGGACTGGCAGGAAGCAGAGCCCGTGCCCTGAGGAAGAGAAATGCCTGAGCCAGGGTATTGCAGCAGATTTTGGTCTCTTGGGCTTAAAATTTTCCAGGCAGAGGCTGAAGACATCTCCTGTTGAAGTGAGACGTGGACAACCTTTCCCTTCCTCTTGGATTTCCTGGATGCCTTTTGGTTTCTGCCTGAAATGTGCTGATTGAACCCCAGAATGGTTTGGAAAGGACCTCAAAGCCCATCCAGTGCCACCCCTGCCATGGCAGGGACACCTCCCACTGTCCCAGGCTGCTCCAAGCCCCAAGGTCCAACCTGGCCTTGGGCACTGCCAGGGATCCAGGGGCAGCCACAGCTGCTCTGGGCCCCCTGTGCCAGGGCCTCCCCACCCTCCAGGGAACAATTCCTTCCCAATATCGAACCTAAATTTCCCCTGTCTCAGTTTGAACCCCTTGCTCCCTGTCCTGTCCCTGCAGTCCCTGAAGCTCCGGCTGCTCCTCTCTCCCTTTCTGTGCCTGGGGCTCGGTGAGGAGGAGAAGGAGAAAAACGGAAGAGAGAGAAAGGGGGTGTGGGCAAGGAGGGAAAGAGAAGGGAAAAGTGGGGGAAAGAGGAAGGAAAGGAGTGAGGGGTGAGGAGGGAGCCGGCTCAGACTCCGGGATGTGCGGGCAGGGGCTTCCTCCTCCTGTCGGGACAGGTCGCGACAGACCCGAGTGCGCCTAAGAGCGCCAGGAGGAGGGTGAAGGGAGGGGCCCGTGCGGGAGCAGTGCGGGTCCCTGGGGCTCCGGGCAGGTGACCCGCGGCAGGAGCCCCCCGGAGCATATGGGCCGCCCCCCCGCCGTAACCTTATCCGGCTCCGGGAGGGGCCGGGGGCCCGCGGGGCTCCCCTTGGGGCTGGGAGCATATGGGGAGCTCTGGGGGGGCCGCAGGACGGCCGATTTCATTGGCAGGTAGCCGTGAGGAGGGGGCCGGGGCGCACAGGCCCGGCACGGCTCGGTACCAGCCCGGGGCTCCTCCGCTCCCGGGCGGGATGCGCGGGCTCGACCTGACGGGCGGGGGGCATTTGGGGTGGGGGGATGCTGCCTTCCCTGCTTCTGTGCCGCCGCTGGGGCCGAAACGCCCCCGCAGAAAAGCCGGGTCCTCGCCATCCCCCCCTGCCCGTCGGGGCTCCCCGGGGCCACCTGTTAGCGACAGGGACAGCGACAGGGACAGCGACAGGGACAGCGACAGGGACAGGCCCCTCCGGGCGCGAGCCGGGCAGGCAGACGAGCAGGATTTACCGGCTTCTGGCCACTGCCGACTTTTGCATCTGTCAGGGCGCTAATTATTGCCTTTAATAGAGACAAAGAACAGCTCCTAATGATGCTCCCTCTAATTCTCACCTGCTCCTGCCCTTCCTCCGCAGCAGCGCTCCCTCGCCGGAGCTCTGCTAATTGGGAAAGCTGCTCTGCTTATTGCGGCCTCCCCGCAGATGGGGGGGTGCAGGGGGGTGTCGGGCACCGCTAGCGGGGCTGCAGGAGCCGAACCGGGGCCGGGGGGCTGCATCCCTGACGGCAGCCCCGCATCCTGCTCCCGGAGCGGCTCGGCTCAATAGCCCCGGGCCTCCGGGGGCTCGGCTCGGAGCGGAGGGGACTGCGGTGGTCTTTGCCCCCTCTCCGGCCCTGCCCGGCCCTTGGCTGCAGCGGAGGCTGGCAGAAGGTTCCTGTCTCGGGGACCGTCCCAAGGCGCCCGCAGACACCTGCCCGCTCCCTGGTTTGGGCTTTCTCCCACGGCGGGAGGAGTCAGAGCCGGGGGGCTGCTGCCGCCAGGATCGCCTTGAAAGCCGCAGAGCGGCACAGAGCCGACACCTGAGGCGGCCCCTACAGCCAGGGGCGGTCCCGGAGCCTCCCGGGGCAGGGAAAGGCACCTGGGCAACCAGCGCGGTGCTCGTGGTGTGTCCCCGGGGCTGCGTCTGTCCCAGCGCCACACGGGCTGTGCTGGGAAGGGGACAATCTCCGCGGGGGCTGGGGGCGTTTCCACGATCACTGCGGGGATGCCGGGGTGGGGGACACTCCTTCCCCAGCCCCGCTTCCCTCTCCTGGAGGGGCTGGCGGAAGGATGGAGCTCGGAGGGGAGGTGGCGCCGGGGGGACCCCGGCCCAGCCCGGCCGCCGGGGACGGCCTCGGTTTACACAGCAAAAAAAACCCCAAACCAAACAAAAAGTCCCCTGGGGCCGGCCTCGCTCTCCTTCCCCGCCGGTGTCTGTGCGTTCCGAACTCCCCCACGAGCAGTCAGGGTTTATAAGTAATTGTGTATTTCTGCGGACGCAGCCCGTTCGTTGTTTTCAATAAATGTCCTGCCGTTTGTCAGTCTGCAGAGAGATGGGAAGGGGTTTGCCCCCGCGAGGACTCGGATCTTGCGGTCTCCTGCCCACCCGCAGCCCGAGAGCATCGTGGGAACCTCAGCCCGTCCCGGAGCCCCCCGACCTCCTTTTCCTTAAAAACACCGGAGCCCTTTCCTTGGGGTGTGCGAAATATTTCCTGCCCCAATACCTGCGTCCAGAACCGCCAAAATCCCCCCGGGCCACGGACACGAGCGGCTTCGGGAGGGAAAAAAATTAGGAGGTTGTCCCCAAATAATTTTCTTTTCCGTGGATTTTCGTTTGGCGGGTTTTTGGTTGAAGGTCAAATGCGCAGGAGCCATCGCAGTGAGAGAACTCCCCAGCGCCAGGCTGAAGGTTTCCTCTCCCCGAATTAATATTTAATGAATATTTCGCTTTTGCCAAGCGCTGGATTCGACAGACAGAAATTTTCACGTTACCAACGCGGTACCGGTCGGTTTTTCCTTGCCGCCCTGATTCTAAAGGGAACAAATGAGGAAGGGAAAAAAACCAACAAAACCCCCAAACCCAAACCTTAAACCGTTTCGATTCGCCGGCGAAGAGAACTGACAAAAAACTTCGCGAAAACACAAGGATGTACCCAAAATATTCCCATCCCTTCCCCATCTGTCTCCTCCTCCCCGGGACAGAGAGGAAGAGGAAAAGGACATTTATTAAAAATGCTTTTCTCTTTTTATTTCATTTTATTTTTTTATTTAAAATCTCAACAGTGGATCGCTTTTTTTTTTTTTTTTTTGCAACCAAACAAGTAATAAATATTATTTAGCAACTTTTTTTCTTTTTCTTATTTTTTTTTTTTTACAAAAATAAACAGATGATAAAATCTCTGCAAGGGGCAGCGATAAGAAAAGTTGTTATTTCAGAAACAAGCCCAAGTTCTCAGTATTGCAACACGGACAGTGTGAAAGTTCCTACACAGAAAGAGCATTAAAGAGTTCAAACTTTGTTAAAGGTGGCAGGAACGTAAAAAAAGAACCAAAACAAACGTGTTATACGCTTAAAAGTAAAACAAGCCAACAAACCCCAAGAACCCAAACCAACGAAATCAAGGCAAACCGACCCCTTTTTCACTCATGAGGCTGACACAGAACAAGTGCACGGACGGAAAGCTCAGGCAGAGCGGACTCGCGTCGTTATCGGTCTATTTACAAATCCCGAACCGGAAAGAAAACCGACCAAAACCCCCGGCGGGCTGGGGAGCGGGGAAAGTGGGGAACGAACCGACATTCCCGGCTGCGCTTCCACCCGGAACGCCGCTGCTCCTGCCGGCCCCGGGAGCCCCGGGATGGGCTGTCCGGGGAGATGTGACCCAGGAACGGCTCCAGAGGCTCTACGTGTAGAAACGAGACCGGGAGAGGGGAGGGAACGAACAAACAAACAAATAAACGAGCCTCTGCAGTTTTGGTTCCTCCGTTCGCGGCGAGCCCGGGCACCGCCGCCCTCCCCCGCTCCGGAGTTCTGGGCAGCGTCGGAAAATTAAAAATACAGGAGGTGCGCGGGGCTTTACTCGTGCCGGGGGCGTTCCCCGGCGTTTGGGGAGCAGGGCAGACCCCGAACCGAGCTCCATCCCCTCCCGCCGCCCCTCCGGCGGCCCCGGGAGAGGAGCGGGGAGATCCCGCTGCCGCCGGGGGACAGCGTTTGTAGGTCCTGGAGGTGCCGGGGCGGCGGGGGCGCCGGGGGGCTCATTTGGTGTCGGTGGCTAATCTGGGCAGGCTGGCGGTGCCCATACCGGAGACGTGGTGGTGCGGCGGGGCCGACACCTGGCACATGCTGCAGGGGCACGGCATCCCCCCCCAGTGCTGGAAACCGCTGCCCAGCGGGGCGGCGGCGGCGGCGGCGGCGGCGGCCGAGGGCGACTTGAGGAGCCCGTGCGGGGGCCGGATGGAGCTGACGGCCGAGAGGCCGGAGCCGGGCAGGGAGGCGCTGGAGACGGCGGCGGGGGGCAGGATCGGGTGGTGCACGGGGTGCGAGGCCGGGTGGCCCGGGTGGCCGGGCAGCGGCGCGGAGTGGGCGCCCATGCCGCCGGGGCAGGCGGCGGGGTGGAAGCCGGCGTGGTGGCCGCCGTAGATCTCGCTGACCAGGCGCTTCATCTCCTCCAGGGAGTTGGTGAGCATGAGGATGTAGTTGCGCGCCAGGAGCAGCGTGGCGATCTTGGAGAGCTTGCGCACCGACGGGCCGTGAGCGTAGGGCATCACCTCCCGCAGTCCGTCCATGGCGAGGTTGAGGTCGTGCATCCTCTTACGCTCCCGGCCGTTGATCTTCAGCCGCAGCTGCTGCAGCTCCGGCTCCGTCATCTGCTTCTTGTCCTTCTTGGAGGAGGAAGAGGAGGACGAGGAGGAGGAGGACGACGAGGACTTGAAGCCCAGCTTGTCCACCACCACCACCCCCGCAGCGCTCATGGCGCTGCGCAGCTCGGCGCTCAGCTCCGGCGGGGAGTCGCTCTGCGTGGAGCTGGACACGGTGCCGCCCGTGAAGCCCCCGCCGCTGCCTTTATTCCTGGCCGTGAGGAAGAGGTCATCGGGCTCCGGGGAGGACGGGCGGCTGGAAACCAGGCTGGCGTCCGAGTCCATGGCCCGGCGGGCGGGGCGGCGGCGCGCACCGGGCAGCCTGCGAGGAGGGGAGAGAGCCCGCGGGCGACCCCGCGTCAGTGCCCGCCGCAGCTGCCAAGGCACCGCTCCCGCCCGCCCG
>VZRV01001288.1:16892-46527 GCA_013398115.1 Falcunculus frontatus | reverse complement strand
CGGGGGGGGCGCGGCGGGGGGGAGGGACTTTTGTGAAATCCATAATAAAACGCAACAATGACAGCGCCGGGAACAGCTGTTGGGGGGGCGGGACGGGACGGGGACGGGACCAAACAGCCCCCGGCTCCCACCAGCACGTCGGTGTTTCCCGGTGCCCGGCCCGTCCGCCCCGCCGGGAGCGCTCGCACCGGGCAGCGCTTCCCCGGTCCGGTGCCCCCTCCTACCCCGAGCCCGGGCGTTATTCCCCCGTCAAGTGCTGCAAAGAGAGGCGGAGAAAAGCGGGATTTCGTCCTCTCCGTTCCACACGAGCGAATTTCCCCCAGCATCTCCCCGCCCGGCAGCGACCTGGAGAAGTTCTTGGAGCGGCCGCCTGAATCTCCCAAAAAAAAGCCTTCAGCGAGACGGGAGCGGGAGAGGGGAGAGAAAGAAAGAGTGAAGGACGTTAACAAGCAAACAAAAAATGACCTTCGGAAATGCCTCCCGCCTTCCTGCGCTGCTCGCCCGGCTCCCGGCGAATCCCCTCGCCCCGTCAGCTCCGCGCAACAGGGTCGGAGCTTCCTCGCGCTGGGGTAAATCCCCCGGCCGCCCCCTCCCCGCCGGCCCCCCCGGCCCCTTTGCCTTTGTTGTATTATTTTTACACCCGTGTGTTTCCCAGCTGGCCCGGCAAGCCTCAACCATCCGTTAAATATGTATTTAAAACGTTAAGAAGTGAAGCGTGGAAATGTGTTTCCCAACGGTTGCGGGGATGATCCGTAACAGGTCAATTAGGAAAATCTGTCCCCGCGACAGCCGGGCCCGCCGCCCGGCGTGTGTCCCGCTGCCGCCCGGCCCGGCCACCGGGGACGTGCCAGGGCTCCCGCCGGGCCCCGGGGCCGCTCCGTGGCTCTGTGCCCGCACCCGGCGGGGCAGGGGGGGACACCCCGAGGATGGGGGAGCTGGGGCTGAGCCCCGGGGGCGCGGAGCGGGACGGGGACTCCCGTCCGTGCAAAGTTTGCGTTTATTCCGTGCTGGGGAAGCGGCAGCAGGAGCCGGGCGCTGCCTTTGCCTGGTGGCTCCGAGCGCCGCGGTGCTGGAGCCGTAGGAAACAGGACAACAACGAGCACAACGAATTAAACCCCGGCGCCTTGCCCGGCTCCCGGCACGGCTCGGCCTGAGGAGGGGGAACGGGCCCCGGCCAGGCCGGGAGGGGCGGCGGGGCGGGGGCGGTCGCCCCCAGGGCAGCGGTGCTGGCGTGAGAACGAGGAAAACGCCGCATGGCTCTTCTCCTGCCGCCCAGGGCTCGGTCATTTTCCTTCTTAAAGGCTGGGACCTTTCCTTTGGAAAAGGTCGTGCCCGTCAAACGCACGGGGGGTCCCGTCCTCCCCGTCGGGTTTGCGGCAGCCGCGGCTCAGCCCCGGGAAGCGGCTGAGCTCCATCAGCCCGGGACGGGACGGGCCCCTTGAGCCTCCCGGGAGCCCGGCGGGGACTGTGGAGGTGGGGCTGGAGCAGAGGTGGGGGGCACCTGGAGGAAGGGACAGCGGGGAAAGGAGGGGAAGCGCCTCCGGCCCTGCCCTGAGCAGCGCAGACGGACAGAGGGGATGGACAGAGGGGATGGACAGAGGGGATGGACAGAGGGGATGGACAGAGGGGATGGACAGAGGGGATGGACAGAGGGGATGGACAGAGGGGATGGACAGAGGGGATGGACAGAGGGGATGGACACTGGGGATGGACAGTGGACAGCATTGCAGGGGGCAGCCAGAGCTCGGGGCTGCTGCATCCTGAGGCCGTTCTGGTATCACCCTGGGGGGGCCGAGAGGGAGAAATGGGCAATGGACTGGCTCCTTTTCCTTTTCCTTTTCCTTTTCCTTTTCCTTTTCCTTTTCCTTTTCCTTTTCCTTTTCCTTTTCCTTTTCCTTTTCCTTTTCCTTTTCCTTTTCCCTTTCCTTTTCCCTTTCCTTTTCCTTTTCCTTCGTCTTCCCTTTCCCCTCCCCCTTTTCCTTCCTCTTTTCCTTCCTCTTCCTTTTCTCCTTTTCCGTTCCCTTTTCATCTTTTCCCTTTTCTCCTTTTCCCTTTTCTCTTTTTCCCTTTTCTCCTTTTCCCTTTCTCCTTTTCCTCTTTTTTTTGGTTTTTCCTTTTTTATCTTGTTTTCCGTTTTTGGGGGGGTTTTTTTATCTTTTTTTTTTCTCCCCCCTGCAGAGAGGAAACCCCTCTTCGACTCCGCAGCAGAGCTCTCGGGATCTGAGTCCCTAAGGGAGAAGTGTCCTTGGTGACCACTGTCCATCCGTCTGGACACGAACTCTGCCCTGGCCGCAGCTCGCGGGGCCGCGGGGTTTGCGCGGGGCTGGGACTGGGATCGGGAGCGGAGTCGGGACCGCCCGGTGCTGCTCTGCCATCCTGTCAGGGGGGTGCGAGGAAGAAGGGGGACGATCTCTGCCGTGAGATGACAAATTAAATGTCGCACCTCCCCCTCCCTGGACTCGGGAAGGCTCCGCATCGCATCCGCCTCTCGCTGGAGCATCCCGGGAAGCGGCCCCGGAGGGTTCCCAGAGGAGCCCTTCACCCGAACTTGATTTTGACACTAAAATGTGGAGCAGAGCCCATTTTCTGGGCTATGAATATGTATTATTTTTTTTAATAGCGTCTGTAGACAACTAAGGCATGAATGAAGGCAATCAGGGAACATGATGAAGTGATAACTTAATAAAAACCAGACTATCTCTCTCATGCTGGAAATCACTTGGAATGTCATTAGGTTATTGTTGGAGGGGTTTATTGCCCGTGTTCCCCCCGAGCCCGCGGCCCGAGGAACACGCACAGCCCCGTTGGAGCTGCCCGGTCCGGCTGGGAGGAATCCGAGGCATCCGAAGGACCGAGGGCCGGGGTGGGGCCGCAGCTCCTGCAGCTGAAAACAGTTTCAGCGCTGCCTCGGAGAGCCAGAGCTGTCTGCCGCCCATCTGTGCGCGGCGCTGGGGGCTCCAGGCTGGGCTTCGCAGCTCCAGAGCCTCTGAAATTTCCCAGTTCAGAGTGGGATCTTCAGGGATGCACTGGGGTCACCACTGCCCCACCCCAAACCCCTCTGGAGCGCGAAGCTCAGCACCTGAGAGCGAGGACATGAGCTCGGGGAGCTCCTTGCTCGAAGGTGTGAGGGGAGACCCACGGAGAGAACAACTTCAGCATTCAGGTTTGTCCCTTTTTCCTCATTTTCTTCCTTTTTTTCTTCGCAATAATTTCCTTCTGGTTATATCTCAGTCAGGTACAGACGTATTTTGATGTTGGGACTTGCAGGTAAAGCCGAGCCCGCGGGTCTTAGTGCAGCTCCACTGCCCAATTAGCACATTTGATACCTGGGATCTCCAAGAAGGAAACTCGAGTTCGTCGAGCGGGGCAGTCGCTGTTTTTCCCTCGGGGTTCTCCTCTTTTCCAGCGCCGGGTTTGTTGTCGTTCACACTTGTTCCGTGGAAGTGTCACAGACACACGCTCTTTGCCAAAATCTCAGCATGTCTTCCCGTTCAATCAGAGACTGGGAAGGCTTCTCATCTTCACAGGAGTCACCCAGAGGGAAGTCTCAGAAATACCAGAGCTGATGTTTGTGATATTTGCAGGATTAAAAACATGCAGGAAATTGGCCATCTCCTGTTCTCATCCAGCAGGAAAAAAACCCCTTTATTTATAAACTTTTGACACTCAAGAGCCTGCTGTCATCAAGAGCACGATAATTAAATTGCTGTTTCAAACCCAAGCCGGATTCTGGGTCTTGTGTCTGTCAGGCTCAGTCGTCCCTCCCAGGCACGGCCAATCACTGGGACCGGTCTGACACCCCTGGGATTAACGGGAATGGTTTGGGATTGCTCAGCCTGGAGAGGAGAAGCTCTGGGGTGACCCCACTGTGGCCTTTCAGTGCCTGAAGGAGCCAACAGGAAACATGGAGAGAGAAAATTTCCAAGGGATGGAGGGCCAGGAGCCAGGGAATGGCTTCCCAGTGGCAGAGGGCAGGGCTGGATGGGATCTTGGGAAGGAATTGTTCCCTGGGAGGGTGGGGAGGCCCTGGCACAGGGTGCCCTTTGGCACTGGGAAGCCATTCCCCTTTATCCTGGCCCTCCATCCCTTGTCCCCAGTCCCTCTCCAGCTCTCCTGGAGCCCCTTTAGGCCCTGCAAGGGGCTCTGAGCTCTCCCTGGAGCCTTCTCCTCTCCAGGTGAGCACCCCCAGCTCTCCCAGCCTGGCTCCAGAGCAGAGGGGCTCCAGCACTTGGGGCATCCACAGCATCCCCTGGATCCATTCCACGTCTTCCTTCCCATATAATGCAGTAGGAATTTTTAGTTCTCATTTAAGTTTCCTGACCAACATTTGCAGAGCTCTTTGTCACACCTTGCCACTTGTCTGGGTCACTCTTACACTTCCCTTCTTCTCTTTTCCGCTTCCCATGCCCTGAGTTTGGCTGGCAGCTCCTTATAAATGAGCCAGCCCTGACAAAGTTTTAGTGCTGAGAGAACCCAGAACCATGGGTGTGTTTTGCTTCCCATGCAAACACTCAGTGAAAATCAGTTTTCCCTCAGGTTATCCCTTCATCCTGCCCCCACCCTGTGCTCATGAGGAAAATTCCCTAAAATTCCTGATGCTAACAGGTGAATGCAGCTGTCTGACCGAGCTGCAAGGATTTTGTTGCTGCGGAAATGATCCCTCATCCAGAGGCGGTGGTGCCTTCAGAGTGGGTTTGATGTGGAGGCAATGATTGGGCTCATGTGGAAGCGCTCCCTGGCCATGGGCTTTTCACTGCCAGCGTTATGGGAGGTCTTTGGAATGGAGAAGTTTGAATTATGGAATATCCTGAGCTGGAAGGGACCCACAGGGATGATCCAGTCCCAGCCCTGGCCCTGCCCAGACCCCCCAACAATCCCAGCCTGGGCATCCCTGGCAGCGGTGCCCAAAGGCTCCTGGAGCTCTGGCAGCCTCGGGGCCGTGCCCATTCCCTGGGGAGCCTGGGCAGTGCCCAGCACCCTCTGGGGAAAGAAGAACCTTTCCCTGCTCTCCAGCCTGAGCCTGCCCTGGCCCAGCTCCAGCCAGGATCCTGTCCCTGTCCCAGGGAGCAGAGCTCGGAGCTGTCCCTGCGCTGCCCCTCGGGAGGAGCTGCAGCCCCGGGGAGCTCTGACCTCAGGCTCCTCCAGGCCCAACTGACCAAGTGACCTCGTGGGGCCCCTCCAGACCCTTCCCCATCCTCGTGTCCCTCCTCTGGGCTCTCTCTTGGATCTCTCTAATATTAAGACACCCAGAACTGTCCCCAGTACTGGAGGTGAGGCTTCCCCAGCCCAGAACAGAACAGGACAATCCCCTCCCACGAGGTTCTCACTTGATTTGTTCTTTAATATGAGGAAAAAATCCACCACGAAAGACTGGAAAGCAAAGTCTCTATTAGAAATCTGGTGAGATTTCTCCTCAGTGTGCTGAGAGTTTTGGGGGACTGGAGCGTTCCCGGGCCTGGCATTCACGGGGGAACAGCTGAACGAGGCGTTGGGAGTGAACAAATCAAAGCCCCGCGCCGGGAGGACACCAGTCCTCGTCGGCCGTGATGTCAAAGGTTGCGGCAGTGTCCCCCCCGCCCTCGGGGTGGCTTTGTTCGGCACAGTGGCCCCAGCAGATGGCCCAAAACCCGCACCCCGGCCAGCAAAGAGGGACCACATGTGACGAACCATGGATGTCTCATTAGCACACGGGGCGGGGGGGGCGGGGGGGGGAAGCAAGGATGAGAAAAAAAGATAAAAAGAATACACAAAGACATTTACATATTTACATTGTTTCTCCCTCATTTCCAATTCTCCTTTCGCTGGAGTGGCAGTGGGCTCGCTTTTCTCCTTCTGTTTGTGTGTTTACTTGTGCTAAATAGATTATGATAATCAGGCACATAAATGCATGCAACTGTTATTATGGCATTTTAATCACAGAGGTTTTCACTGGAAGCCTTCATTAGAATTCTCATAATCTCACTTGTTAGTGTAACAAACAGTAATAAATGCCAAGGAACTGGGATTAAGTCAGAGACATTCAGACATTAAAGGAGGAATATGGAAATGTTGTCAAATCTCCGCATTATTTATTGAAATGTCACATAAACAGTTCAGGTCTTTCAATATCTCTCTCATTAGAAGGAGAGGGTGTGCGGCCACCTGAAGACAGCAATTATATTTTTAGGGAGTGTGGAACCATATGTCTCTCCTCGACTCTTCCCAACTTTCCTGGGCTGCCCGGGCTGCTTTTAAGCCGTCGGTTCCTATTTGTCAGCTGCATCCCGGAGATTTTTGGGAGAGGGGAAGGTTGCTCGTGGATGGCTGGATGTGACACGGGAAGATGCCCAGAGCAGCTGTGGCTGTCCCAGCCCTGGCAGTGCCCAAGGCCAGGCTGGAGCAGCCTGGGACAGTGGAAGGTGTCCCTGCCATGGCAGGGGTGGCACTGGATGCGCTTTGGGGTCTCTCCCACCCCAACCCTTCTGGGATTCCATGATTCCAGAGGTGGCACTCCAGCTTTTATGTGGCTCTCCCAGATCTCTGCAGAGTGGTGCCCCCTGCACCCGCTCATCCTGGGGGTCCCCCAACTGAGCCAAAATTGTCCTGACACCTCCTTCCAACCCCTCGGCAGGAGGAGGGGATCCCGCAGCTATGTGGAATCTTCCCCTAGCGCTGGTCCCGTGCCGTGCCTCGGGCGTGCAGCTGGAGGAGCGGGATGGGACTTTGCCACTGCTTTTTCAGGTCATAAACCCGCGGCGCATCCCTGCAGAGCTGCGGGAATGTGGGATGATCCTGCTGGAGCGGCACGCAGGGCCCGGCCGGGCTGGGATGGGCTCCGCGGGCAGGGATGGGCTCCCCGGGCAGGGATGGGCTCCCCGGGCTGGGCAGGGATGGGGTCCCAGGGCCGGGCAGGGACGAGCTCCCCGGTCTGGGATGGGCTCCCAGTGCAGGGATGGGCTCCCCGGGCAGGGCAGGGATGGGCTCCCCGGGCTGGGCAGGGATGGGGTCCCAGGGCCGGGCAGGGACGAGCTCCCCGGTCTGGGATGGGCTCCCAGTGCAGGGATGGGCTGGCCGGGCAGGGCAGGGATGGGCTCTCCGGGCAGGGATGGGCTCCCCGGGCGGGGCAGGGATGGGGTCCCAGGGCCGGGCAGGGACGAGCTCCCCGGTCTGGGATGGGCTCCCAGTGCAGGGATGGGCTGGCCGGGCAGGGCAGGGATGGGCTCTCCGGGCAGGGATGGGCTCCCCGGGTTGGGATGGGCTCCCCTTGAAGGGATGGGCTCCCGGGATGGGTTCCCCGGTCAGGGATGGGCTCTCCGGGCAGGGATGGGCTCCCCGGGCAGGGCAGGGATGGGCTCTCCGGGCAGGGATGGGCTCCCAGGGCNTCCCAGGAGGGGCTCCCCGGGCCGGGATGGGCTCCCAGGGCCGGGATGGGCTCCCAGGATGGGCTCCCCGGGCCGGGATGCTGCGAAAGGCGGGGCGGAGGCAGCGGAGCCGCTCTCTCCGCGCTGCTCAGCCAAAGCCGGCCCAGCCCACTCATGAATACTCATGAATATTCCCCGAGCCCTCCCCACCCTCCCCGGGCCGTGGGGAGGGGGCTCCGGGCTGGTTCCCACCCCAACACCCCTGCAAGCGCTGGAGCAGCGGAGGTTTCACAGAGGTTTGGGTTCCCCCTCCTTCTCCTTTTGTATTTTTCCCTGTTGAGAACCAGAAGGAAAATTGGATATAAAAGAGCCGTGCTCAGCTGGGGTTTCCCATTTCCCACGTTTGGCTCGGGGTGGGGTGGCCTCGGGGCCCTCCCAGGTGTGGGACAGGGGCAGGAACAGGTGAATTTTGCTGGTTTTCTGTGTCCAACCACACGGTGGGAATAAGTTTTGCAGGAAGAGGTAAAATTGTCCTGTGGCAAATCCTGTTGGCCCAAAGGAGGGAGAACCTCCAGGAGTTTACTGGAAGTGTGACTCCCCTTTCCAGAGAAAAGACCCGTTTCAGAGGAGGCACCAGACTGTGCTTTATCAAATAAAATCCCAAATCAGCTCCCTGTGCAAGCAGGAGCTGCCCTTCGTGGGTCTGAGGAAGGCAAATCTGTGTGGCACAAGGAAAGAGCAGAAAAAGAGGCGTTCTCCAGAATGAAGTGCTGTGGAAATGCTGCATCCACCAGCATTCCCAGTCTGGATTCCAGCACAGGAGGCAGATGAGGGCTGTTTGGAGCCTTTGGATCAGCAGCTCTGTGGCCTGT
Organism: Falcunculus frontatus; assembly: GCA_013398115.1. Classification (NCBI taxonomy): domain Eukaryota; kingdom Metazoa; phylum Chordata; class Aves; order Passeriformes; genus Falcunculus; species Falcunculus frontatus. The sequence goes on along the minus strand of VZRV01001288.1, from coordinate 38,315 downwards.
GCCTCCCTCCCCTCCTCAAACACAAAGCACCCAAAGGGATTTATGTTCACAGGAGCTGCTCTCACACCACTTCCTTCCAACTCCCCTTCAGCTGGGGGGAATATTCCTGCGGGCTCAGGAGCTTCTTAGGATTTTTCCCGGCTGTCCCTCTCACCCCACGCGATGCTGAGGATCTGTTTGTGCCATCAGCCTCTCGTTCTGTGCCACACCCCTGTGCCAGGGCGGGGTTCCTGTGCTGGAGTGGCCCCCACTTCCCAGCGAGCTTCCTAAAGGATCCTCCCCGGGCTGTGGAGCTGCAGAGGGATGTTCTCTCTTGGCAGTGGGTTTTATGTGTTTGCTGTCAGGAAAAAACCCGAGGGGAGATTCCTCCCTTTTGGTAAGGCTCTGGCAGAGTTTTGATCTTTTTATGACATGTTGGATTTATTACTTTGAGTTCTTTGTGCTGTTTCTCCCTCCAAGGGTCTGGCAGGAGCTGCTCCCCTGACCAGAGCATCCCTGACCCATTCCCACCTGTGCCTGGGCTCCGGGGAGTTAAAGCACATCTGGCTTTGGAACAGCTGGAAGAAAACGGAAATAGGAATGCCTGGAATAAGGAGGTTTGTTTTAAGTCTCACATGGAGCCTCCCCCTGGCCCTGGATGTGAGTGAGGTCCTGGTGCTGCCCCTCAGCTGAACATCCTCCGAAGGCAAAGCTCCTGGAGCAGCTGGAAGGGTTTCCTTGCCTAAACCTCAGCGTGGCCAAAGCTCTGCCCTTTGTGGCCACCTCGGTGTCAGGTGCCTGGAATGGAGGTGGGAGCTGGGACCTGGAGCAGGGAAACCAGGAGGGCTCAGAAAGGAGGCAAAGGAGAGGCTCAGGCTGAGGGACCTGTGAGGGAAACGTTTGGGAAGGAATTGGAATCATCAGAGAACCCCAGACTGGTTTGGGTTGGGATGGACCTTAAAATCATCTTGTTCCACCCACTGCCATGGCAGGGACACCTCAAACTGTCCCAGGCTGCTCCAAGCCCCAAGGTCCAACCTGGCCTTGGGCACTGCCAGGGATCCAGGGGCAGCCACAGCTGCTCTGGGCACCCTGTGCCAGGGCCAAGAAATGCACGTTCCTGGGAGAGGGAAGGGGAAGGAGCAGTGGGTGAGGTGTTTCCCAGGGATGGGGAGCACAGGAAAGGAGAGCAGGGATGGAGCACTGGGATCGAGACCTCACAGGGCGAGGAAGAGGCGTGAAGGTGTCGGGGAGAAAGAAGGGCCAGGGTAGCAGAAAAACTGTTAAGAATTGCTTGGGGTTTTTCGGGAAATCCCAAAGATTTTCTCCATTTTTGTTGCCTGAAAAGGGAGACAATTCACAAACCCCACTCAAGCTGTTCTGCAGGCCTCAGAAAAGTCCCTCTGTTCAGAGCACGGATTTCAACCTTGCTCAGCTCTTCACAACACAAACAAAAATTACCCTGAAGCAAGGCCTCTGTATTTTGACCTGTACCTGTGTTGACCTGGACCAGCAGGTTTGAACCCAAAAAAATCTCATTTCCTCAAAAAATGCAAAAAAAAGTGTGGCAACATCACTTTGAGCTCCACCAGCCAGGACAGGGGTTTTGCTGGTTGTCCCAGTGATTTCCAGCTCTCCTTCCTCCCATCACAACTCTGAGCAAATCCAGCCTCTGTCTGATGTTGTGCCAGGCATGGGACACGTCCTGGTGATAGGATTTGTGTCTCGGGGGCAGGCAGCTTGGTTTGGCTCTGTTTGGCTCAGTTTGGCTTGGTTTGGCTCTGTTTGGCTCAGTTTGTCTCTGTTTGTCTCTGTTTGTCTCTGTTTGTCTCTGTTTGTCTCTATTTGTCTCTATTTGTCTCAGTTTGGCTCAGTTTGGCTCAGTTTGGTTCAGTTTGTCCCAGTGTGTCTCAGTTTGGCTTGGTTTGGCTCTGGTTGGCTTTGTTTGGCCCTGTTTTGCCCCATTAGTCTCAGTTTGGCTCGGTTTGTCTCAGTTTGGTTCAGTTTGTCTCTGTTATGCTCAGTTTGGCTTGGTTTGTCTCAGTTTGGTTCAGTTTGGCTCAGTTTGTCTCAGTTTGTGTCTGTTTGTCTCAGTTTGACTCGGTTTGGCTCAGTTTGGCTCTGTTTGTCTCTGTTATGCTCAGTTTGGCTTGGTTTGTCTCAGTTTGGCTCTGTTATGCTCAGTTTGGTTCAGTTTGTCTCTGTTAAGCTCAGTTTGCCTTGGTTTGGCTCAATTTGGCTCAGTTTGGCTCAGTTTGTCTCAGTTATGCTCAGTTTGTCTCAGTTTTGCTCAGTTTTGCTCAGTTTGGCCCAGCTCTTGCCCCAGTCCCTGGCCAGTGGCACTGGGACACGGGCTCTGTGTCCCTCGTGCCACCCCAGAAGGGCTCCGGGGGCTGTTCCTGGCCCCGGCCCCGCTCTGCCCTCCCACACTGGTGGCACTGGTGGCACTGGGAGGTGGCACTGGTGGCACTGGGAGGTGCCACCGGTCTCCACCGGGCACAGGCAAAGGTCAGAACCTCTCGGGTGTGCGCTGCAGAATTTCCCCTCTTCTTTCCCCGGGGGGTTTTTGTGCCATTCCTCAGATCCCTGGAGCGTTCCAAGGCTGGATTCTCCCTGTGGAAAGAGTTCACAATTCCCTGTCCGTGCGTCGCAGCTGTGAGGTGCTGGGGAAGAGGCAGGTTTTTGCTGGAATTAAGGGATTTCTGCAGCCTGGCAGCCGCAGGGACCGGGACTGACCCGGCTCTTTTCCCTGCTGGAGAGCTCTTGCCTTTCCCTGGCCAGGAGGCCTCTTTTTCCTGCCTCTGCTCCCGGTTTTCTTGGGCTTCCTGGGTGGTGCTGAAGTTGTGATGTCTTGAATACCAATAGTGAAGCTGAACATATGTGAACCTTTCCTAATCCTGCTAATCTTCCTTCAAAAACCTTTCTGAAAGTGGAGGCAACATCCAGATTTAAAAAAGGAAAAAAAAAAAAAAGGAAAAAAAAAGGGAAAAAAAAGGGGAAAAAAAAGCTCCTGAGCATTTTAATGACAAATAATCTTTGTGAAGGGGGAGGGGGGCTCTGCCTCAGCTGGAGATGGAGCTTATGAACTACAGCAGGTAGAAATAACTGCTGTATTACCTCATGTAATCTCCGCTATTCAGGGTCAGATTAGGCCTGAATGCGAGCCCAAAGAGACTTCTCTTGTCAAGCGGGGACTTTGTCCCCAGCACGGCTATTAGGCGCTAATTAGTTGTGACACAGAATTACCCGCAGCACAATGGCCACCGCAGCCTTACAAGTCCTTTGAAACTGCTCGGAGGAGCTCAATAGATGCTACTTTCAATTTTCAAATTCTGCTCGGAGGTGGGAATTATTTCCTGCGCTTCCGCGCCTCCTCCCTCCCGGCTGCCGTGGTCAGGCAGGGAGCTGGCACCGGGGGGAATTTGGGTGTTCCCGCTCCGGGACCCGGCGGCTCCCGCAGCTTTTGGCAGGAGGGATGAGATAACAGCTCCTCCTTTGATCTCATTAGCCGCGATGACTCCGGCTCGTGTCCACTCGCGGGATGCTGGGAGACTTCCCGCGGCTTTGGAGGGGAAAATGAGACCTAATGGAATCAGTCACCGGAGAGGGGGCACAGCCTGGGCTCGCCCGTCCCTTGGGGGCTCGGGAAAAGCCGTGTCCCTGTGCCAGCGGGGGTTTCCCGGTGTTCCCGGGGATCCCGGTCAGCCCCGGCCCTGGAACAGCCTCCGGGATGGGGATCTGAGCCGGGCTCGGTAACAGAGATTGCAGCCAGGTGTGAACCTGGAACTCTTTGGAACTGGAAAAGGAATATGGAGAGCTCAACCCCCACCTCCTCGCTGCCACCGAGGGATGAAGGATGGAGCTCCGAGCCCTCAACCTCATCAGCAGCCCCGGGGCAGCGCTCTGCTCGCTGTTCCTTCAGCAGTCCCTGACAAATGGCTCATTCCCAGCTCCAGTGAGGCATCCTGGAGGCTGAATCCCAAGGAAAAAGGAAATCTCCTTCCCACCTTGCCAGTCCCGGCACGGCTGCTTCCCTCAGCTGGGAATGGCCTCGAGGGAGAGGGAAGCTCATCCCTGGGGTTTGGGGTGCCCTGGGTGGTACCTGAGGGAGCTGGAGCAGCTCCTGGAGCCGTCTGGCCGTGTCTGTGTGCTCCCTGCTCCAGCAGGAGCTGCTGACCACACCCGGGGCTGTGTCCACTTGTGGCTCCTGCAGGAGAGACCTGGAGGGGCTGGAGCGTGTCCAGGGAAGGGAACGGAGCTGGGAAGGGGCTGGAGCCCCAGGAGAGGCTGAGGGAGCTGGGAAAGGGGCTGAGGCTGGAGAAAAGGAGGCTCAGGGGGGACCTTGTGGCTCTGCACAACTCCCTGACAGGAGGGGGCAGCCGGGGGGGGTCGGGCTCTGCTCGCAGGGAACAGGGACAGGAGGAGAGGGAACGGCCTCAGGCTGGGCCAGGGGAGGCTCAGGGTGGATCTTGGGAAGGAATTGTTCCCTGGGAGGGTGGGGAGGCCCTGGCACAGGGTGCCCAGAGCAGCTGTGGCTGCCCCTGGATCCCTGGCAGTGTCCAAGGCCAGGTTGGACATTGGGGCTTGGAGCAGCCTGGGACAGTTTGAGGTGTCCCTGCCCATGGATGAGCTTTCAGGTCCCTCCAGCCCAACCCGTTCTGGGATTCTGTGGTTCCAAAACTCACTTTTGTGCTGCCATCCAGGTCTTGGATGTGATCTCCCCAAAAGACAAGGACCTGAACCCTGCCCAGCCTGGAAATGCCCAGGGATCACAGACAGGGGCTCTGCTCTCGAAGATGAGGAAATATTTTCCTTCTGAATCCAGCACTGGTCCCTCTTCCCTGCCCCAAGCACAGTGCTCCTGACCGAAGGGGGACCCCAGCACCTCCCTGGCAGGAAAGGAGAGCTCTCACCTGGGGACCTGCTCCTTTGCACCCCGGGATGTCTCTTACAGGGCCCTCGGAGCTCATTGCCACAAGGAGACAAATCAGATCAGGCAGACGAATGAAAACCAAAACTCCGGGTTTTATTACCCTTCCCCACGCTGGAAGCACCTCCTTTGGATTTCAAAGCCAAACAAAATCTCTTGAAAGGGAGAGGAACAAACCCAGCAATACACTTGGGTACTCAGCGCTGTAATTTGTTATTCTCCCCCAGTAAATGAGGTAAAGTCAGCACCTTTGATGTGAGCACGTGATAATGGGAGACTGTTTTTTTTCCTTAGGTATCATTTTTACACAATATCCGAACTTCAGTGTTAATGGGGAGAAAAGCTTTAGTGTTTCTGGAAAGAGAGAAAATGTGTTGAAAATTATTGATATGATATGATATTGNTATCATATTTTATTTATTTTTTTATTTTTTTATTTTTTTTATTTTATTTATTATTTTATTTTATTTATTACATTATATCATATCATATTTTATTTATTTTATTTATTTTATTTTGTTTTATTTTGTTTATTATGTTATATTTATTACATAATATATAAACATTTTAAGCCCTGTTCCCCTTTTTAGCTGAGCAGGAATTTGCCCTCAGCCCCAGAGAGGGGATCAGGCCCCCTCTGCTCTGCCAACAAACTGGTCCTATTTAAACAGGAGCCCAAATTAAGGCCGGGATCAGGGGCTGGCCCAGGGGAACATCCAGCCCCTGGCCCTGACAGGGCTGAGCCTGGCCTGGTTCCAAGCCCTGTCCTGGATTTCCCACATGAACCTCCCGTTCGCTGCAGCTCCGAGGTGAAAGCAGTTTATTTATCACCTCTGCTGTTCCTCACCCTTTGGGAAGGGCTGTTCTGCCTCCCAAAGAGCTGCTGAGCAAACCCTGGGTGACTTTCTCGTGCTTTACTCCGAGTGATGCCTCCTGCAGCCACCCAGAAACAGAGACTAGACAAGAGGAAGGGAATAAAGACAGGTATTTATTTGAAGGGCCTTCAAGGTACACCCTGGGGGAGCCAAAGGCTGCTTCCAAAAATTGGACCCCAAGATGGACCCCAGGTCACGAGTTCTTCACACTTTTATAGGTTTGGATCATTTGCATATCAGGGTTAATTCTCCAATTAAAGCCCCAGTTTAACGATGGAACTCCCCTCAGCTTGCCCCCCTTAGAATCTTTAGTGTCCACATTTTGGGCCTAAAAACAGCCTGGCTGTCCTTGAAGGCAAAGCCTGGAGAGGCTTTGTTCTGTCTGCCCAGTACGAGAGAGCAGGAATTACAGGCTCCAAGGAACTTCAGAGTTACACTCTGAGCAGTTCAGAATTTGAAAATAGGAAAGTTAAAACCTAAGGCATCACGAGGTGCAGGGGCAGTGGGACTCTCCCAGCTCTCCTTGGCCCTGGAGGGCTGCAAACCCCACAGGCTCCAGGGCTCTGGTATTTAAACCACTGTGGGCGAGGGGCTGCATGGACCCCCCTGGCCCCCAGCCCCTCTGGGGGGCACAGACCCCGTGCTGGGGGTGGAGGTCAAGTGTCCTCTGTCCCAAATGGGCACTTGGATCCCAGCCCTGTCCCAGCCCCTCTCCTGGTGACTGGGGCTGTCTCAGCCTCCATCAACAGGTACTAAATATGTCCAGGACCGCAGCAAGAATTCGTGGATCCACCCTCAAAGGTTTGGTTGATTTATTCTTGCTATAAATCTGTTTCTTTGGAGTGATCCGAAATTGATTTCAGGCTCATTCCTGCTTTCCCCCATTTGGTTGTAATTTGGGATGTCAAGGAAATTGTGTTGAAAGCAGAAGATGAGCGGCTCTGAAAAGGGATTATCTGTCCCATCTGGGCAGAAGATGCTGCAGCGGGGGAGAAGGGAGAGGAGAATGTTGGGCTTGATGTGTTTGCACATGTGCAGAGCCGGGCAGGAGGGGCTTCCGAGGGAAAGGGAAATCAAAAGAGGACTTTGAGCTGCACAGAACCATCCCATGGCGAGTCAGCAGCTTTGTCAGGACCATCCCTTGTAGGGAGGGAAAAACCAGGCAGAGGGAACTTCTGTGCTCTATTTTAGTATTGAACTGATGCCTTAGGTTTTAACTTTTCTATTTTCAAACTCTGTACTGCTCAGAGTGTAACTCTGAAGTTCCTTGGAGCCTGTAATTCCTGCTCTCTCGTACTGGGCAGACAGAACAAAGCCTCTCCAGGCTTTGCCTTCAAGGACAGCCAGGCTGTTTTTAGGCCCAAAATGTGGAAACCAAAGATTCTAAGGGGGGCAAGCTGAGGGGAGTTCCATCGTTAAACTGGGGCTTTAATTGGAGAATTAACCCTGATATGCAAATGATCCAAACCTATAAAAGTGTGAAGAACTCGTGACCTGGGGTCCATCTTGGGGTCCAATTTTTGGAAGCAGCCTCTGGCTCCCCCAGGGTGTACCTTGAAGGCCCTTCAAATAAATACCTGTCTTTATTCCCTTCCTCTTGTCCAGTCTCTGTTTCTGGGTGGCTGCAGGAGGCATCAGAACAAGGCCTTTTCTGAGGACATGGGCACAGCTGAGGGGATAAACCAGATCCCTTCAGCAGCTCTCTGGGAAAATTAAGTGGGAAATCGGAAAAGTCTTTGTGACTTCTCAGTCTTTTTCATCTGCACTGACTCCAAATGAGAGGTCTCTGCTCACTGGTGCCAGTGACGGGGCAAGGAGCAGTGGCCAGGAACTAAAACACAACAATTCCAGCCCAGCCTGAGGAAGAACTTCCTTCCATGGAGGGGCAGAGCCCTGGAACAGCTGCCCAGGGAGGGCCTGGAGTCTCCCTCTCTGGAGACATCCCAAACCCCCCTGGACACGTTCCTGTGTCCCCTGCTCCAGGTGACCCTGCCTGGGCAGGGGTGTGACTGGGTGAGGTCCAGAGGTCCCTCCCAACCCCAGCCATGATGGATTTCTGTGATTTCTGAAGCTTGGGACAAACCCCTGGTGTCATTTTTTGCAGCTCAGGTGCAGAGTGACAGAAACTTCAGCCTGGCTCGTGTCCCCCTGTGGATTTTGTACACCTTGTTGAGATGGGGCAGCTTTGTCACCCGAGTCTGTCACATCTGGGAGCTCCCCTGCCTCCTGCAGTGCCTCCTAGAACGTGTGCATTTACTGCAAGCTGGACACAAAAAGAGGAGAATTCAAGGAAATGATAATATTTGCTTATAGCAGCTTGAGGAGCAAATTGTGAGAGTCAGGTGGGGCTCAGCTGGCTCTTCCCATGTCCAGCAGCTCCAGGTCCTGCCAGGACAGGACAGGACAGGACAGGACAGGGGACAGCTGTGGGATAACTCATTGCCAATGCCCACAGTGGGGTGACCCATGCAAGTGAGAGCTTGTGTGTGGTTGTGATCCAAGGGTTTTAATCGTCCCTGTCCCACATTTCCTCACTCGAGGGCAGAGTCCCATTGCCCTCTCTTGGGCCTGAAGACCTCTCTCTGCTCCCCACTCACCCATGCAGTGGTTGGTCTCCAGCCTGTTGGTGCCAGACATTTGGGGACAGAGGTGACAAGGTGCAGAGAGGGCTGAAGGATTCCCTGTTTCCAGGCATTCTCATTCCCTGGTACCCAGGGATGCCACCCCCCTCTAGGCACAGGGACCCTGTCCCCACCTCTGGGCACGGCTCCACCTGTGCAGTGCTGGAATTCACTGCTGGAGGCCAGCAGGAAGGGAAGAGGAGGGAAGGACTTGCAGCCTTGGCTTTCCCCTGGGAGATGAGACCCAGAGGTGACGGCGTTGTCCTGCTGGACACCCCACCACAGCTCCTGTGCTCCCAGGCTGGGAATGGCTCCCTGAAAAAGCAGCTTTGATGGACACACAGTGCCCGAGCTGGAATGGCCCAGCCCCATCTGTCCCCATGGCACAGTGCCCACTCCACCTTGGGGACAGGGCACAAACCCCGAGTGCCCGCGGGGGCACCGTGAGCAGCCAGAGCAATCAGCTCAACTCCTGCTGTCCCTCAGGACCACCACGAGGCTGCAGCCCTCACTGTCACAGCCTTGGCAGCTTTTCCCAGCCCTGGAAATGTTCCAGGCCAGGTTGGACATTGGGGCTTGGAGCAGCCTGGGACAGTTTGAGGTGTCCCTGCCATGGCAGGGGTGGCACTGGATGGGCTTTGAGGTCCCTTGAACCCAAACCAGTCTGGCAGCAGTGCTGGTACTGCCATCACCAATTCCTCAGCTTCCCTTTCCCAAGCTTGCCAAGCTTAAAGGAAGAAGCTGGAGCAGGAGTCCAAGCACAAAAATGTGCTCTTCAAAGTCCCCTGCAGCAGTGGCTCTTCCCTGGGGAACCTCAGCTTCATTCCCACTTTATCTGGGGAATAATAATAACCTGGAGAAATCTGGGACCCTCTGGGTGTGTGTTTATTCCTGAGCAGGAGCTCAAACCCTCAGCCACCAGTTTGGTAAAGAGTTCATCCCAAAGGGGGATTTTCAGGGCTGCAGAGCCTAAGGAGGGATGGTGTTCCCAAAAAGTTGGTCTGGCTTGGGGTGACCCAGGTAAAGATCAAGCAAAACCTCCCAGAAGCTTCATTAAAAGTGTTGGAGCCTCCACAAGTAAATGGAAAATAAATAGAAAATAAATGGAAAGTCAATCTGAGCAATAATGGAAAATAAAGTGGTTGGCTGTTGGGAGGGGATGTCCCTGTCTTACCCTTGTATTTATCCTGGGAATGCTGGGAATATTGTGTATATTGGGAATGTTGTGTATTCACCAAGAGGGATTCGTAGCAAGGATGCTCAGCTTTATATCCAGGTACTGCTGTGCCTCTGCAAGACGAATTTTTGCTTTGTTTTTTTTTGTTTTGTTTTGTTTCATTTTGTTTAGTCCTTGAAGAGCAGAGTGACCTGGCTGTGTCTTCTCAGGAATACTGAATTTCTTACTCATCTTTTTACGGGTCCCTGCATAGCAAAACACCATTTTTTAAAAATAAAGCCGCTTTTAGAAGCTTTTAGTATTTCAGGGAGCTGTTGTTTTTTGCTGCTGTCTCAGCCTGTGTTAATGCATCTGGCTGGACTCTGGTGCCAGTGCACAGAACTCACAACTGGCCCAGCTTTTTTAAGGAAATGATAATTTTTTTTTTGCAAGTGATAACGGGGCTGGACAAAAAAAAAGCGATGCTTTTTAAAATTTCTACCCCAAATTCTCCCCCTCAAGCCTGACCGTGCCCTTCCCAACGGGAGGAAAGCCTCCTTAATTTATTGGAGGGGTGCTCTTTCAGCTCGTGTTTTAGTGGGAATTTACAATGCCCGGTGCCCTCGTATTCACCTTTCCCTCTTCTCAAGTAGGTGAACACAAAGGAATTGTCTCGGCCGCAGAAAAAGGGATGCTTTTCCCGAGCAAGCCCCATTAATTGGGAAGCAGCAGACAACTGACAGGAGAGCGCGGGGTGTGATTATCAGCGCCGGGTGAGAGCCATTAACAAATGGAGAGTGTCATCTTCAGAGCACAAATATTTTCCCTGCCCATAATACCCTCTCGAGGGGACCTGAAGTGGGGCCGCATTGTCCCGCCTGCTCCCAACCCCACCGCCCATCTTTTTTTTTTTTTTTTTTTGCCACTGATGGGTTTGGGAGCGAGAGATGCCGGCACTTAGGGACCATTGTGCTTCTCCCCCCTGGACAAAGCATTCCCGGCCCTTCCCTGCAGCCCCCGGAGCCTCGCGGACACCCGAAAGCTCTGGAATTCTATCGCAGGCGTCCCCCAGAAGCGCTTTAAAGCTTTTCCCGAGACGATGCGGTTTGGGTTTAATTCCCTCCCTGCCCGCTCTCCCCTTCTTTTTGTCCGGCCCGGCGGAACAGAGGATGGGTTTGTCGGCCTGAATCGCGGGGATTGTTTCACATCATCGGCCCATTCAGCCTCTCCCCTCCCCTGTTGTAAAACACCAGCCCCGGCCCAGCGAACAGTGGGGGCTTTGTGCGGCCGCACGATACCACCCAGATTTTACCTCGGCCCTCGCCGATCCCGGGTTTTGTTCCCCCTCAAAAGAAAGCATTTGCTCGGGGGAGGGGAGGGGGTGTTCCTATTGCTCCCACTAACACGGAGGTTAAAGGAAAGATTGATGGGAGAAAGTTCACCTAGAAAACCAGGATAAATTTCTGGCTGGCCAAGGCCAGTTGTTTCATTGTCCGAGGGCCATGTTTTTTGTTAATTATCTCTCACTCTCGCCTTTTATCCAGGAAACTGGCAGCAAAGCGCGGAGAAAGGAACAGGATATAGAGGTCAGCGGGTCCCGTTTGGCCACCTAGGTATTCCATTGGGGATGTGGAGGGGACTGAGGAGAGGGACCGGCTCCTCGGGCGGGGGGAAGTGGGGACCATCGAGTAATAACCGAGGGTAGCCCCGGGATTCACAGCACAAAGTCCCACTCCTGTCCGCCAGCTCAAAAGGAAAGAAAGAAAAAAAAACAAACGGGAAAAAAGGGGGAAAATAGGAAAAAATAAAAAGCAACACTGGAAAGGGACTTTTTCTTTCTTTCTTTCTTCTTAAAGGGAGGAAAGTTGCTTCAAACAAGCTCATGTTGTCAAGGAAATAAACCTTAGTGAGGGGAGGCATTAAACACACAGCTGCTGGACTTGGCCGGCCCCGAGCCACTGGTGGCAATGACAATGATTCTTGGTGGCAGCAAACCAGATCGAAACATAAATAGGGCTGCATGAAAGGAGAGGAAATGGAACAAAACAGTTCCTCGGGTACCACTGGCAGAGGAATAACATCAATTTCGATTAAAAAGCAAAAGAATTCTCCTGTTTCCACACATTAGTAAAGGCATGCAAATTCATAACTGGCCAACAATGTACCTTTGAGATGCAGCTGCGCCCCACAAACGGGGCCTTTCTCCCCGCAGAGAAGCGGGGCTGTCTTAAGCAGAAAGAAAACAACCATTGAAAAAAGCCACCAGGGTCCCCAGCAGCGGGAGGGGAGCCGGGCAGAGGTGGGAGAGACGTGTTGGCTTTGGCAGATGCAGGAGAGCAGAGTCTGCCATGGAACGGAGCCTCCAGATCCGGAGGTTCCCAGAAGCCCGGGAGCCTCGGGCAGGGTGGCTCTGGGCAGTGGCTGGACACTGCCAGGGATGTCCATGGCCCTGGAGGGACGGGGCAGCTCTGGGGTGGGCACACAGAGCCTCGGGTGCTGCCCCAGCCTCTCCAGGAGGGAGAGCTGCTCCTCTCCCCGGTGTTTCAGGGGGTTGGGATGTGCCCAAGCCGTCCTTCCCTGCTGGTGCTGCTGGAGACATCTCAGCAGCTCCCACCGTGTCCCACCTGGACCGACGTCACCTCTAACTTACTGGAGAAACAAACTGGTTTGCACTCAAAATAGCAGTTTGATACAGAACCAGCAGAAATGGACCTGGCTGGCCAGGCTTCTTGCCCTAAGTTCTTTATCCTGGGTGCAATGGGACTCTGGCAGAGCTGTCAGCCAACTGCCCAAAGAGCAGCACCGACCCCCTGCTCCTCCAAAACACCCTGGGAGCAGCAGGAGGGAGCTCAGCCCCACGTTCACACAAAGGCAAAGCCCCTTCTGGCTGCAGGGGTTGGAGCTCCCATGGAAGTGGGGTTGGGGCTCCGTTTTGGTGCGTGGGGATGAGTCCTTCTCTCATTTTAGAGGTTTGGGAGGCCATTCCCACTGCTCAGATTCCACCCTGGCTGTGTCAGCTCCAGGAACACGGAGAATATCAGAGTTTTTACACTCTGCACTGCAGCCCCTCCGAAAAGCCTGGAGTTAAACTCACGGGGACTCAGTGAGGGGAAAGTCCCCGGATTTGGCTCATTTTCTGTAAATCAGGTTTTGGGACTTTAGCTGCCTCACGCCCGTTACAAACCCATCACCAGAAATGCTCCATCTCGGATTTATCTTCTTCATTTGATAGAAATCGTTTGTGAGGGGACAAGGCCACTGCCACGGAACAGAGTGGCATTGACACGCCCTGAACAATGCAATAATTATTGCTCGATGATAAAATCAATGGTTGTCTGTTGGTGAGTCACTGCTTTTAAGCCCCTAAACCGATTGAGAGCTCTTGCCTTGTCCTACTGTCCACCACGGTGACAGTTGGGTCACCGCCTGGGCCCGTGAGCCCTGGCAGCATCTGACAACTCTTCATTAATTGGCAGTTTTGTCGTCCTCGCACGAGCTGGAGGAGGGACTGTGGCAGCATTGTGAGGGCCGGGCAGATGGGATGGAGCCGTGCAGGCAGGCACAGGGACTCCTGCCCTGCTGGGACAGCACGCTCCTGCCTTGGCACCGCACAAAGGGGAGCGGCGCTGGCACTGGGGCATCCCCGGCGCTCCAGAGGGAGGATGGCCTGGATGTCAGGGCCTTGAGCTGCTCCTGAGGAGCTCTGAGGAGCAAAACACTGGGATGGCCCCTGTTCATCTCCCCGCAAGGACCACAGACCCTTCTTATGGGATCCAGGGGGGAGCTGGGGCCGTGACCCCACACCGGGGGATCCAGAGCCATGGCCCCACACTGGGGGATCCAATGAGGATCCAGAGCCATGGCCCCACACTGGGGGATCCAGTGGGGATCCAGAGCCATGGCCCCACACTGGGGATCCAGAGCCATGGCCCCACACTGGGGATCCAGAGCCATGGCCCCACACTGGGGGATCCAATGGGGATCCAGAGCTATGGCCCCACACTGGGGGACACAGAGCCATGGCCCCACACTGGGGATGCAGAGCCATGGCCCCACACCGGGGGATCCAATGGGGATCCAAAGCCATGACCCCACACCGGGGATCCAGAGCCATGGTCCCACACTGGGGATCCAGAGCCATGGTCCCACACTGGGGATCCAGAGCCATGGTCCCACACTGGGGAATCCAGAACCATGGCCCCACACTGGGGGATCCCGTGGGGCACTGCAGGGGGTGCAGCCCCCGTGCTGGCACTGCTGTGTCACCCAGGGCTGGTGTCCCCACGGCCTCACTCCCGGCTGTCCCCACACTGGGAGAGGGAGGGCAGGGCAAGCAGCACAGGAAAGCAGAGCCGGGTTCGGCCACGGCCGGCTGGGGCAGGAGCTGCTCAGAGCTCTCCAGGCTGCAGAGCCTCCGGAGGGAGGACACGAGTCCCATCAAGCCGCAGGGGGGACAAACGGGGACAGCTTGACATTTGTGTAAGACAGGGTCAGGACACCGCGTCAGGCTCGGCTTCCCTGCCAGGAGCTGGATGCAAATGAGCCGGGAGGAGCCCCGGGAGATCCCACCTGGCCCGGGGGCTGCGCTCCGGAGGGCGCCGGGAGGGGACGGGAGCTCCCCAGGCGATGTCGGCAGGAGATGTGAGAGCTGGCAGGGGAGAGGCTCCTCGCCAGGAGGATGCTCCAGAGCTCTCTCCTGCCAGCGGCTCCTCCGGGAGGGGCACAGTCACGTCCCGGCCGAGCAGTGGCAGCAGCACCGGCCAGGGGACAGCGCCCCGTGTCCCCAGCGGGCCCCGGGCAGGAGCAGCCTCGGGACACCGCCTTGGGAATGGGAATTCTCAGAGATTTCTCATGGCAAACCATGTGCAGCTTCTGGCTCCCCCGACAGGGACCCTCCGGCAGGTCTGGCTTTATTCTCCCTCTGTAAGAAGCGGCCCGATGTTTGTCCGTGTCACCCAGACAGAGCTTTGGGGTTCCCTCCCGAGTTCCTCCCCAGATCCCTCTGCTTTGACCCAGCCTGGTCTCTGCTCATCGCAGTTTCTTGGTCCACGAGGGCACCTGGAGGTGCTGGGTGGTTCCTGTGGTGGAGTGCCCATCCCTGGAGGTGTCCAAGGAAGGGCTGGAGGTGGCACTCAGTGCTCTGGGCTGGGGACAAGGTGGGCATCGGGCACAGCTTGGGCTCCATGGGCTGGGAGGCCTTTTCCAGCCTCAGGGATCCTGGGATCTGGGATCCTGAGCTGCAGCCATTCCCCTCAGTGGCAGGGCTGGCAAAGCAGCCCTGAGGAGCTTTCACCTCCCTGCCCAGCCCACAGGGACCCTCTGGGGTTATTGGGATATCACACATGCCCTGCAGGCTCTGTTTCTTTCTCTTCAGCACTGAGGGAGAACATTTGCACAGGGCTTTGCCAAGTCCATCCATTTTTCTATTCCTGCTTCTTAAGGAACATGTGAATTTTTCCCTTTGGAAAAAAAGCTTTGTGTCAAGAAGAAGAAACTCTAAGTTCAGAAACAAACAAATTCTCTTCTATTTCTTTTTTCATATATTATCTTCTGTGGGTTTTTTTGTATTATCTCTTGTATCATCTTTAATCTCTTTCTGGNCCTTCCTTCCTTATCTCTTGCCCTTTCTCCAGTTCTCTTTTTGCATTTCTCTCTTTCCTTTCTTCATTTTTCTCTTGCTTTCTCGCTTCCTTTTTCCTTTCTTTTTTTGCTCTATTTTTTTTTCAGTTTCTCTTTCCTTCTCTCCTCCTTTCCTTCCTTCTTTCTTTCATTCTTCTCTCAATCTTCTTTTCTCTGACTCTTTATTCTCTTAGCTTTTCTTTCTCTTTCTCTTTCTTTCTTTCTTTCTTTCTTTCTTTCTTTCTTTCTTTCTTTCTTTCTCTTTCTTTCTTTTCTTTCTCTCTCCCTTTCTCTCTCTCTTTCCCTCTTTCCCTTTTTAAATCTCTTTGCCTCTTTCTCTCTCAGACACACCCAAACAACGACCGTAACTGTACCCCAGCGGTTTGGACAGGGATTTCTCTTTATTCCTTGCATGCCCGTGTCCTTTTCCGTGGCGTTTTCCAGAGGGTTTGGGAAGCTCGCCGGGTTTCTCTCTCCTGCTGACGCCCAGGAAGGTCCGATGCCAACACAAAGAGTAAAGATCCCGATTCAAGTGCCGTGAATTTTCTCCTTTTAGTGATTTTATCACTTCATTGTGCATCTCTTAAACCGGCTGGAGGCGTGAGCGGTGTCCAGCACATCCCGATTTTGTCTCTGAGCACTCGCTTGAAACCAAGTGCTGTGCAAATACTCCAGCAGCACTCCCATTCTCCCTCGAAACGTGCGGAAGAGATTCCCCGTGTTTGCCGAGGTACTTAAATGACTTTAGCGAAGCTCTGAGGCTGGAGCAGGAAGTTTGCAGCTGCACTGGCTCCCGCTGCAGCAGCCCCGGCAGAGCCTGCAGCAGACAGCTCCGAGCTGGGGTTAAACCGGGCCTTTTGTGCACAAAAACCAGCGCTGAATAAAAACAAGTGCAGCTGGAAATCCCTCAGCGAATGATTCAGAGAGGGAGCAAACCTACACCCATCAGAGAGAGAAAAATCATCTTCCTCGAGAATAGGGAGATACTGAGAAGTCTTAAAGTATATTAGAGCAGCTTAGAGCTCTCGATGTGGGGGAGAAACCTCGGATATTATCCCCGGTGCTAAGGAGATTATCAATGGATTTCACTCCCCAATCCTTTTTACAACACCCATCTCATTAGAATAAGTAATAAAGATGACATCACAGAGAGGTCTAATTGATCAAAAAGAGCTCCCTTTAACTGTGTCCAGATTCACTCCTGCATTCAATGCCATTTTTTTTCCCCCCCAAGAAATTCAGCTCTGCCTTTGATGGAACAGTTGAAAAGTTTTAGTATCAAATCAAACTCACGTCGTTATTATGCAAAGCTTCTCGCAGTACCCCGCTTTGGTAAATGACCTCTATTAGCATGCAGATTGACTGGGGATTACCAGAAGGTTTCCCAAAATAATCATCAGAAAATGTCTTTCTAAGGGCTCGGTTCCCCCTGCGCGGGCCGGGCCCGGCCCCTCGCTCCTTCTGCTGCCGCCGGGCTGCGGCAGAGCCCCCGCTCGGGTGGCAGCCCCGGCTCGCTGTCCCCAGATGGTCGCAGGGCTCTTGTTTTCTCCAGCCACGCTCTGAATAGGCCCAGGGATTCCCAGCGGGAACAGCGGGGGAAATGGTTTTGTGCCGGGCAGCAGGAATTTTGCCACAGATGCCCCCACAGCCAGGATTTCCCTCCCTGCCCGACCTGGGGAAGCTGCAGCGGAGCGGAGAGCGGCCGTAAATGGGTGGTGTTTTCTGTGTGTTCGTGTTGAATTGCTCAGTTTCTGTCGGAATCGGCCCCTCGTGAGAAAAGGAGAGGCTGAGGGAGCTGGGAAAGGGGCTGAGGCTGGAGAAAAGGAGGCTCAGGGGGGACCTTGTGGCTCTGCACAACTCCCTGACAGGAGGGGGCAGCCGGGGGGGGTCGGGCTCTGCTCCCAGGGAACAGGGACAGGAGGAGAGGGAACGGCCTCAGGCTGGGCCAGGGCAGGCTCAGGTTGGACACCAGGAGCAATTTCCCCATGGAAAGGGAGCTCAGGCCTTGGCAGGGGCTGCCCAGGGAGGTTTGGAGTGCCCATCCCTGGAGGTGTCCAAGGAAGGGCTGGAGGTGGCACTCAGTGCTCTGGGCTGGGGACAAGGTGGGCATCGGGCACAGCTTGGGCTCCATGGGCTGGGAGGGCTTTTCCAGCCTCAGGGATCCTGGGATTGTGTGAAATTTTGCCACTTTTACTCCAGTGTCCCATCTGAGGGGTTTCAGCCCATGAGCATCTCCACAGGATGTACCTGGGGCTTCCCACAGCTCCACACACACAGAATCCCAGGATCCCTGAGGCTGGAAAAGCCCTCCCAGCCCATGGAGCCCAAGCTGTGCCCGATGCCCACCTTGTCCCCAGCCCAGAGCACTGAGTGCCACCTCCAGGTATTTACTGATCAGTTCCAGGTGATTTCCCCACCTGTCTGAGGTGGCTGCAGGAGGCTGAGGGGGGTGGAGTTGCATGGACACGGTTGGTGATCAGAGACAAGAATGTAACTGATAATTAATGCCACTAAAAGGTGACCAGCTGTGGGCAGTGATGCAGAAAGTGTCAACATTGGCCCAGGGAAAACTCTGCCATTTGGAAGGACCTGCAGAGCCCCAGAGCTGCCCATCACAAAGGCTGGCACCTGAGCTGGCACCTCAGCCCAGCCTGTGCCACTGCTCCTGCTGCTGTCACTGCCCTGGCTCCCCAAAACTGTCCCCAGGGGCTTCAAACAGGCCCTGGCTGATGCCAGGGGCTCTGGGAGGATCAAATCCTGTCATTCTCTCAGGGATCCAGCCCTGCCGACAGCAGAGGGGCCAATTATCCACTCAGGTGGATCTGGGAAATGCCACTGATTCCCATCTTTTCCTCGTTTTTCCCCTGTGGTGATACAGCTGTGATGTCGTGCCACAGGATGGGCATTAAAATACCCTGCAGGTGGGGGGTTCCTCTTTTGTTCTGCTTTTCCCCCATTTCCTTCCCTGAGGAGGTGACACCAGCACAGCCCACAGCATTCCCGAATCACGGAATCGTGGGATCACAGAACCATGGAATAGGACCCCAAGGATCATCCATTCCAACCCCAGCCCTGCACAGACATCCCAACAATCCCAATTTTTTTTTATTATTTAAAAAAACATCCCAAGGGTTTGCCCAGCTCTTGCCATCAGCTGAGGAACAAACAAATTAATGAAGCACGCAGGAGAAATTTAACGAACTTGAGGGCTTTTATGCCTGAAACTCTTAACATTGAACCTTCTGGCAGAAAAAAATCCTTTCAGGTGCCAAAAGGCACCAATGGTTTATTGTGGAATGGTTCTCAATGTAATTATTGTAATTCTCTAATAATTCTATATCATTTTTTCTCCTGTAAAGGTCTTTAAGCACGACTGGGTTTATGTCTTCGGGCATTTGCCTCTCCTGGTACCTTGGTGTCCTCCTTGTTTTTTCTCTCAGTCTTGATTTTGGGTCCCTTTTCCTGGTGGACCTGGAGCCAGCCTGGTGTTTTTACAGTAAATCATTAAAACAAGACCCAGTTGCAGAGCTCAGAATCTCCAGAGCAGAAGAATTTCTGCTTGAAAGGAGGAAGGTGCAGATACTGAACTCCTGGGGCCTTTTTTTGGTTTTTTTTTTTTGTTTGGTTGGGGTTTTTTTTAAATTTTTTTTTTGTCACCTTGCTTATCAAGTGTTTATTGATTCAATTTTTAAAATTTGTATTTCAATGTTTATTTATTAAATTATTTTTTAGATTATTTTATCCTACATGTGTGCACTAACAGGATTGTTTCCAGGATCTGGGATCCTTGGTGGATGGCAGTGTCCTGGGATCCTGGGGAGCCTTGGGAAGAGCATTCCCAGCAGCTCAGAGAGGGGATCCTGCCCCTCTGCTCGGCCCCAGGGAGGCTCATCTGGAGTGTCCTGTTCAGTTCTGGGCTCCACAGGTCAAGGAAGACCAGGAGCTACTGGAGAGGGTCCAGTGAAGGCCACAGAGGTGATTTGGGGTCTGGAGCATCTCTGGTGAGGAGAGGCTGTGGGAGCTGGGCCTGGTCAGTCTGGAGAAGGGAAGGCTGAGAGGGGATCCATCAATGCATACAAATCTCTCCAAGGGGTGTCAGGGTGGTGCCAGACTCTGCTCACTGGTGCCAGTGAGGGGCCAGGAACTAAAACACAACAATTCCAGCCCAGCCTGAGGAAGAACTTCCTTCCATGGAGGGGCAGAGCCCTGGAACAGCTGCCCAGGGAGGGCCTGGAGTCTCCCTCTCTGGAGACATCCCAAACCCCCCTGGACACGTTCCTGTGTCACCTGCTCCAGGTGACCCTGCCTGGGCAGGGGTGTGACTGGGTGATGTCCAGAGGTCCCTCCCAACCCTGGCTGCGCTGTGATTTCAGGATTCTGGGATCTCTGCTCTCTCCGAGATGAAAACCCGGGATAATTCCCGACGCGGGGTTGGTTTCTGTCCCTCTCCACCTTCTCCCCGCGCTGCCGCCGCTCTCAGCCCGAGGAACAGCGCAATCTGTTCCCTCCGGGCCGTTAATGGCCCATCCGCAGCCAGGGCCGGAGTTTGTGATGGAAAGAGCCGGTATTGTTTGCTTAACAGTCAAGTGACAAATTATTTAATTAGCACATATGCCATTTGTCTCCACAGCTGTGTTCATCGTTCTAATTGCAAAGCAGCCTTAATTTATTGCGCCTATATTGCTCCCTAATACTAACACGGTAATTATATGCTTCCATTAGCCCACTACACCCTATGGAAGGAGGAGAAAAACACGGGAAAAAAGAAGATTAATTCCTCTACACGATGTATCTCTCCACTAGCAAAGGTCTGGATCACTCGCCGGGAAGGGGAGCTCAGGTAGCAGCTGGAAAAGTGACACCTTCTCCGGGCGTTTTCCTCCCGAACACTTTCTTTAAACTTTTCATCGCCGGGATTTGTCCGTTCGGGCTTTGTTTCGGGAAGCGTTTCCTCGGGCGCACAACCCTGCTTTGAGATCTCCACCTGCTGGAGAAATCCCAGCACGCACAAAGGAGCTCCGGGAAAACCCCGGCCCCTTCCCGGCCGAATCCGCTTTTCCTCCTCCTCCTCCTCCTCCTCCTCCTCCCGCTGCTCCTCGGCAGCGGCGCTTCCCCCCCATCCCACCTGCAGCTCTTCCCCTTCCCGCATCGCCTGGGGCCGGTTCTGGGCCCTTTGGGATGCGCTGCTCCAGGCAGGAGAGGTCCAAGCTCTCCACAAGTCACCCTGGAGAATCTGGTGATGTTTCTGTTCTGGCCGCTGCCCGGGAACCATCCCGATTTTCTTGCTCTGATAAACCTGGGATAGTGGAAGGTGTCCATGCCCAGGGCACGGGGCTGCAGCTGGATGAGCTTTAAGGTCCCTCCCAGCCCAAATCAATCACCATGGAATTCTGTGATTCTGGGATTCCCAGATGATGACATCTTTAACAGAGACAAAGACGGGAGCCAAAAATCCCTTCGGGAGGGCCGGGGCTTGTCCTGAGGGGTGGCGGCAGCAGGGGCAGGGAATGCCACTGTCCCAAAGCAAAGCTGGAGCTGAGCCCGTCAGAGAATCCCGGGATGCTCCGGGAATCCTGCCCCGGGTGGCCTTATCCTCCCTGACCCCACAGCAAGGCAGGAAAGGTCAGAACTGGGGGCTCTTGTCAACTCGGGGAGGGGAGAAGCCGCCTCAGATCCCGGCTCAGCCCAGCAGCCGAGCAGCTGCCGGCTTCTCTCCTCGTTAGGCAGAGCCTTGAAGTGCGTCCCCAAGTTGGGAGCGCTCAGCTAAGCCCGTCTGAAGTCGAGAGGATTTAAGCAGATGCCCCTCTCTCTCTAAGCCCGGGCTTAAGCCCCCTGAAGGGTTTCCGAGCCTCCGAGGGCTGTGGCAGCTGCAGGAGCCGCTTCCTTCCCGGCCGGGCTTTTCCTTCCCTCCCCTTCCCTTGCCCATCCCGATGCCCCCGCGTGTCCCGGCCGCATCTCCAGGCTCAGGAACAACCTCCTCTGGCTCCCAATGCCAGCTCCGGCCCGGCTGCTGGATAAAGGGCTCGGGGCGATGCCAGCAGTGCCCGAGGGCGGGGAGGAGCTGCTCCCACCCGAGCGCACCCCAGGACTGCCCCGTCTCTCCCCCTCAAATGTCAGTGACAAGGGACGAAAGCTGAGGCCACCTCTCGCTCGTGTCCCCGTGAAAGGGGAAAGGGGGAAAGGGAAAAGGGGAAAAAGGGGTAAAAGGGGGAAGGGGTAAAAGGGGAAAGGGGAAAAGGGGGA
>VZRV01001288.1:2013-16867 GCA_013398115.1 Falcunculus frontatus | reverse complement strand
AGGGGAAAGGGGGAAGGGGGAAAGCGGGAAAGAGGGAAAAGGGGAAAGGGGAAAGGGGGAAAGGGGAAAGGGCAGCGGCGCGGGGCCGCGGCCGCGCTCTCAGGTGGCTCCTCCAGCCCTGCCTCCCGCCAGACGCCAAATCCAACCCGGCAAATGCAGCTCCTTTCTTTTTCCCCCCTTTTTCTTCCTTCAATGCGGGCTACAAGGCTACTGCCAAAAACATATCCAGCACAATCAAACATCAGATGGTGACTCCTTTCCCACAGCTTGTGTGAGTGAAAACAGTGAAATTATACCCATGTTTTAGCGGCGAATCCCCTGGTGTTCGAGCGAGGCAAGCCCAGCACAGGGCTCTTGTTCTCCTGCTTTTTGTTCCTGGACTTGCACTGTTTTTAGCACTGGACACCATTCAGCCCCCATTCAGCATTGTATGTCACTTCACATATGGTTCATCCGCTCCAAATGTGTGCATGTACCCAGAAAATGCAGCTTTTCATTATGTATTCTCTATGTAACAGAAAAGATTAAGATGTAAGCCCGGTGAATGCAGCAGGAATTAGTTGGACAGATGAATAAGGGAAAAATGAATCTGGAATGACGGCGGATTTAGTCTAATGATGGTGGGAGGGCGGTAAGAACTTGGTGGTAGGTTTCAGCCCTTTTAATCCCAGCCTGTGTGTGTATTTTGGCAGGAGAAATGTTTCTTCAGAACTACATCCAGAGGGATACAGTAAAAACACTTTTAACCCGATCCACATGAAAGGCATCAAAATTGTCAGGTGCCACAACGCCTTGCCCTGCCCCAAACTCCGCACAAATTTGGGGCGCTCTTGGTGAAAACCCCGCACAATTCGGACAATAAACATAAAACCTCCCACCTCAATGAAAGCCTGCAATATCAGCCCCGAATTTATGCATTTCATTCAGTTATTCCTCCTCTCGAGATATAATTTCCATGGATATCCACTAATGAGGAAGCCTTTGATGAAACTCGGAGAGGGGATTTCGGTTTTAAAAGGAGAATAAAAGGGCTGAGCGCTGAAGTTTCCTTACCCCCTCTGCCCACAAACGCTCCCCTCAAATGTTTCCGACGACGAGCTAAAGGTATTTTTTTTAAAATTCAGACGTTTGTGCCCAAAGGATGGAGGCTGGAAGTGTCCAGGCTCGGATAAATAGAAAAGCAGCTCATTTGATAGCGGCCGTTTCCAGTGTTTGACAGAAAACAAGGAGGGAGAGAAATCCCGCCCTTCAATGGGAACATTTGGAGTTAAGCTCACTTCCTACAACAGTTTGCACAGGGAGAAAGAGAGATTTTTTTTTTCTTTTTTTTTTTTTTTTTATTTTCGGATTGAAAAATCAGCATTTGCATCACAATGGAGATATTTCAAAAGTATAAACACAAAGGGCTGCAACTTCAGAGCCTCCTCGGTCAGCTGCGTTCCTGGGTTTGCAGCACATCCTCTCCCAACGCCGGCAAAGGGGCATTTGCTAATTCCGAGCAGCACTGGGGAATTCTCGGAGCTGCTCGGGGCAAAAAGAGTTTCCTTTGGTGACTTCTGCGAAATCCAAAGCAAACCCTTCACGTCCGAAAGGCCCCGTTTGAATTTTCTCTCTGCTCAGGGTTTTCTAAAAAAGATTTAATCCAATAAGATTTCATGGAATACATTTTCTCCGTTTGAAAAATAAAAATAAATTAATCCGAGCAGGGAAACCTCGGGATAAATGACAATTCCTCCTGCCTGGCACCAAAGACATTCTGACACATCCTGTGGCTCTCAGCTGCCCCCGTTAAACACTGGCAGACTAAAAAATAAGGAAAAAATTCTCCTCCCGTGCCCGTTCAGTATGTTTTAATTGAAAAGAAAAAAAAAAATTAAAAGTGGTTTAAAAATTCCGGTAGTATTTTTTAAAATATCCCCCTGCCTCCCCACAAAAGGATTTTAAGGAGTAATCCCTCCAAGAAGCTGAATAAAACCTTTCTAGTTACTGACTGGAAAATTAAATATATTAAATAGATCTTAAATAATGTAATTAAATATATGGTCCTGTGAAGAAATTATCTCCTTTTAAAACGACATATAAATTTATTTTTAAATTGGAATTATTCAATGCCAGAAGGTGAAAATGTGTCAATTTGATCTTGAAAAACTTCACCACCAAACCCAGGGGGTCCCCTTTGGGTGGTGGTTGCAATACTTGGGTTGGAGCTGCTACATTTGATGTTTACACCCAAATTTCACTGTTCTGACAAAATTTCCAAAATTAACCAAAATCAATCAGCCAAAGCAGTTAATTTTACCAGTTAATTTCATCAGTTATTTTTGCCCCTTTTTCTCACCCTCCTACGAGGAGTCACATCATGAGCTGCAACTGAGTTAAACTCCATGAAATTGGGCTCCTTTTTGTCTCTTTCCCCACAGGTCTGGATTTAAAATTTAGAATCCAAGCAGAAATTCCAGCTCAGCCTCAGATCGAATGAAGGCTCACATCGTCCCTGGAAATTGGTTTAAACCCAAATAAATCAGGCTCATTTTTGCCTCTTTCCCCACGGATTCAGATTTAAAATTTAGAACCGGAGCAGAAATTCCAGCTCAGCCTCAGACCAAATGAAGGCTCACATCTTATCCTGCAATTGGTTTAAACCAAATTAAATCAGGCTCATTTTTTGCCTCTTTCCCCATGGATTCAGATTTTCAATTTAGAACTGGAGCAGAAATTCCAGCCCCACGTGGGGCTCGAGGCCATTCCCTCGGTGCCGGAGCCTTTGGAGCCTCTCCCTGTGCCAAGCCCAGGCCTGGAGCATGGAAAACCCAAACCCAAACTCCCATGGAGGTGCAATAACTCCTCCTGAGGAGGGGAGGGCTCTGGGCCTTGGCCTTTTATCCCAATTTCCTCCTGCTCCTCTTCCTCTTCCAAGGGAACAGGGAAGCAGAGGCACCTTTGGAGTGCCCGGGGGTACAAGGGGTGCCCAGGTTCCTCCTGCCACTCCCTGGGTTCCCAGCTGCTTTCCAGACCACTCAGTCCAGGCCACTTCTGATATTGAATTTATGGTGTTTTAGTTCTGGAGTTAATTTTCAAACTCTCGAGGTTTCATTTGTGTTTCCCCTACTTGAGCATCTGGATTTTTTTAGGGGATTTTTTTCCCTGTAGGACCGTGGATTGAGCGGCAACTCATTAAATCACAATTCTTCGTTAAAGCCCAGGACAAATTGGAGGCTGCAGGTGCCACTCACAGGGCCCTGGGCTCGTCCTCAGCCTTCTCCTCCCACGTGCTACCCTGAGCCACCAAAGAGGTGGAGAAACTCCCAGAGGNAGGCCCAAAATGTGTAAACTAAAGATTCTAAGGGGGGCAAGCTGAGGGGAGTTACATCGTTAAACTGGGGCTTTAATTGGAGAATTAACCCTGATATGCAAATGATCCAAACCTATCAAAGTGTGAAGAACTCGTGACCTGGGGTCCATCTTGGGGTCCAATTTTTGGAAGCAGCCTCTGGCTCCCCCAGGGTGTACCTTGAAGGCCCTTCAAATAAATACCTGTCTTTATTCCCTTCCTCTTGTCTAGTCTCTGTTTCTAGGTGGCTGCAGGAGGCCTCAGGCTGGAACCAGCAAATGTGTGACACAGAATCGAGGAGGACACAAAACCAGGGATGGGATGGGATGGCAGAGGCAGAAATGAGTTGGACACTGAGGTCAGAGCTCCCTGGGGCTGCAGCTTCATCCCAAGGGACAGCTCCGAGCTCTGCTCCCTGGGACAGGGGCAGGATCCTGGCTGCAGCTGGGCCAGGGCAGGCTGAGGCTGGAGAGCAGGGAAAGGTTCTTCTTTCCCCAGAGGGTGCTGGGCACTGCCCAGGCTCCCCAGGGAATGGGCACGGCCCCGAGGCTGCCAGAGCTCCAGGAGCCTTTGGGCAAAGCCCTGGATTTGCTCCCAGCCTGGCTCTGAGCTGAGCTTTGCCCATCCCAGTCTGTGCCAGTCTGGAGCCATCAATCCAGGAGTGAAACAGCCCCGTTTGGGATGTTCTGTGTCGGCTCAGAAAGTGACACACATCAGGTTTCACAGCTCTGCTGGGAATTGTCTGCCTGCTGAAATTAAATAAGCAGCCAAGGCTTTCAAACTTGCTGCTCCATAAGGGATAAAATATTCCATGTGATTAGAGCCTGGAAAATCAATATGACCTTTGCAGCATTATTAAAAGGTGCTGGTCAAGTCAGTGCTGGGTGAGCTCCCTGGACACTGAGGACACCAGGTCATTTCTCCTACATGAGATGATCCCTGGAAGAACAGCTGGAGTGGCCCAGGGACACTCACTGTCCCCGAAGAGGTCACTGCTGCCACTGCAGTCCCCATCTGCAGCGTGGGTGATCCCAAAGTGCCCTCCAAGGTTAGGGGGAGCCTTATCCCTTCTTTCTGCCCAGGGAAGACCTTCCCCCTCTCACCTCTGCCCTCTGAGCTGCCTCTGCCCAGGAACTGCTGGAGTCCAAGGTGGGCAAGAGGCCAATGGCCCCTGGGCTGTGCCAGCCCCAGTGTGGGCACTGCCCCAGGGCAGGGATTGTCCCTCTGTGCTGGGCACTGAGAGGCCCCTCGAGGGCTGTGTCCAGTTGTGGCTCGTGCAGGAGAGACCTGGAGGGGCTGGAGCGTGTCCAGGGCAGGGAACGGAGCTGGGAAGGGGCTGGAGCCCCAGGAGAGGCTGAGGGAGCTGGGAATGGGGCTGAGGCTGGAGAAAGGGAGGCTGAGGGGGGACCTTGTCGCTCTGCACACCTCCCTGACAGGAGGGGGCAGCCGGGGGGGGTCGGGCTCTGCTCGCAGGGAACAGGGACAGGAGGAGAGGGAACGGCCTCAGGCTGGGCCAGGGGAGGCTCAGGTTGGACCCCAGGAGCAATTTCCCCATGGAAAGGGAGCTCAGGCCTTGGCAGGGGCTGCCCAGGGAGGTTTGGAGTGCCCATCCCTGGAGGTGTCCCAGGAAGGGCTGGAGGTGGCACTCAGTGCTGTGGGCTGGGGACAAGGTGGGCATCGGGCACAGCTTGGGCTCCATGGGCTGGGAGGGCTTTTCCAGCCTCAGGGATTTTAGGGTTCTGGGATTCCACCTGAACCTGGAGAATGCTGTTGTTCCCTGGAAAAGGCAGAGGAGAGTTTTGCCAGGTTTTCCTCATACACAGGAAGTCCCTCAGCTGCAGCAGCCAGGTGCTGAATTCAGGAATTCCTTCCTGAGGTTCAGGAATTGAGATTTGGGGAGTTTCAGACCAATTAACTTTTACAGTGACTCCCAGCACAGGTTTGTGCAGCTCTGGGGATGCAGCAGCTCCGTGACACTTCAGGCTCCTGGCGGGAGCAGAAGGGGAGATGTGGAGGCTCCAGAAATTCCCCTGCCCCAGGCCTGGGAAAGCAGCACCAGGTCCCAGAATGGAACCTTCCCTCCTCATCCTCGGGGTGAATCCACCTTTTCAGTGCTAGGGAATGTGGACACCCCTTCTGCCTTTTAGGATCAAGAGGAAGGGGAGTCCCCTTGGTGTCCAGGACACAGCTTCGGGAAGATCGGAGCAGATCCAAAAGCTGCATCTGGCACAGCTCTTCTGGAGAAGAGAAAGCCTCTCCCATTGAGACTTTGGGATGTAATTGCTCTTCCATATTATCTCTCCTGGTACCTGCAGCATTCCTGGGATGGGGATCCTTTGCTTCCTGCTGGGTACAGACAGGACTGGTCTGGTTCTTCACCTTTCATAGATGCCCCTGCTTGGGGCACTGAGGGTGGAAATGGTCCCAGTCCCCACGGGATGGAAACCTGGAGTTACTGGAGTTACTCTGCTGGCACTGGGGGCACAGAACAGCTCCTTGTCTGATGCCAGGTGTGGAATCCAGTCCCCACCTGTGCCCCTGGGAAGGGTCTGTGTCACCTGCAGGGAGGGAGGGAGGGATGAGCTTCCTGCTGGAGCTCCCTGTCCAAAGGCTCCTGGAGCTCTGGCAGCCTCGGGGCCGTGCCCATTCCCTGGGGAGCCTGGGCAGTGCCCAGCACCCTCTGGGGAAAGAAGAACCTTTCCCTGCTCTCCAGCCTGAGCCTGCCCTGGCCCAGCTCCAGCCAGGATCCTGTCCCTGTCCCAGGGAGCAGAGCTCGGAGCTGCCTCTCAACCACTCCAGACCCTTCCCCATCCTCCTGTCCCTCCTTTGGACACCCTCGGAGAGTTTTAGATCTTTGTCATATCCTGACACCCCAAACTGCCCCAGCACTGAAGCACCCACAGAAACTTCAGTTGCCTTCTCCAGGGCAAAACTGCTTTTGCTTTTTCAATCCTAAATCCAAACCAAGCTGTGGCAAAGACCTGGGAGACCCAAACCAGCGCTGCAGAGTCAGTGACAGCAGTGGGTGACAAACAAAGGTCCCTCTGCTCATCAGGGCTGAACTGACACCACCTGCCCCAACAAATCCAACGCTCTGTGTGTGTGCAAAACGAGCGTGGAGACACTGGGAGCCGGATGATTTTGCCCTGGAAGAAGGACACAAGTGCTGAAGTGATGTTCTCTCCCCAAATGCAGCTCCTGTGCCCTTGGTAAGCGTGGAAGAAGGGGTTGCTCATCCCACATTTCCCCTTCCCCACTTCCCTGGCAGCACTCCAGAGCTGTGCCCATCTCACTCAGCCCCTGGCCCGTGACAAACTCCCTGTGCTCGAGTTTTCCCCCCAGTTCCAGCCCTGCAGGCTGCAACTGGAGCAGTTCAGCTGCTCCATCCTGCGAGGGCAGAGCTGTGGAAGTCTGGAGCCCGCGCTGCCAGCGCCGTTGGGCCCTTTGAGCTCGGCCTCAGCTGTGCTCATTTTTTGTCACCATATTGGGGCAAGCCGGGCTGTTTTGTCACTCCACGCTAATCTGACATCTGATGTCTGCCTCGCATCATTGTCTGTGGCACAGCTGGATCCAGCCCAGCAACACCCACCGCACTTGCACCCTTTAATTCTCATTTTCCAGCGCTCGGGGCCTTGTTTGTGGGAGGCCAAAAGGGATGGAAAAAATCAATTATTGCTGCAACAGCCCTCGGCACCCACTTTGCACGGGCAGGTACAAGAGGGAGGAGTGTGGGGATGGCGCTGCTGCCCCTTGGCTCACAGGGGGCTGAGTTTGACCAGTCAAACCAGTGAGTTAAACTGGGGCAGTCCTACAGTGGCTCCCAAAACATTACAGCAGCTTTGCAAGTACAACCAGCTCACAGCTGCTCCCACACCTGGCCAGGAGCAGCCTCCACAGCACCTTTTCGTTTTGTTTCTTTTATTTTTGTGGCTTTTACTTTTGTTTCTTTCTCTTTCCCCCCCCAGAAGTCACTGCCACGACCCCTCTGGGCGGTGGGACTCGATTATCCCAGTTATTAGCGGGAATCTCGAGTTGGACCTTTAGGGAAAGGCAGCGAGGTGTCAGTTGTTAACTTAACACAGCTCTGCAGCGGGGCTGAGAGCTCAGGTCGTGACCTTATAATGGCCAACCAGCCTATTAGTTTAGCAAAGCCGGGCTCAAATGTCATTTCAGCACCCGTCGGATGCTTGAATTTATTACCCAGGAAGCTCCTGACTTGAAAACGATAGGATTTCTTCTCCGCCAGCTGCTGGAAGTCCCCTTTTTCAAAATAATAGCGACAAATCTGCACTTTTAAAGTTCTTAACTGGTGGGGCGACCTGTGGTGAAAGAGGAGGCAGAGCAGGTACAGCAAATCACGGAACCTGCAGCCTCCGGGAAAAGGGAGGGGGAAAGGCAGGATAAAGGCAAAAAATGCCAATCAAATTGAAATGATGAGCCCATTAAAGAATGATTTTCATTCAGGCCTCACCTTCCACAGTGCTCACATTTTTATGGATAAAACTACGAGAAACAAACTCTGCCCCTTCATCCCCCCCGCCCGTTATTAATTCCTGATATTTTCTGATAATTTTAGTCGAGGGGGAGGGAAAAAAAAAAAAAAGAGAGAGAGGAAAAAACCTGACCAAAAAAATCTTGCTGCATTCAGTCCCCTGAGAATGTTGGGTCGAGTTTTTTGATCCCTGTTGCTCATTGATTTGAGGGCTGATGTAGTGCAAGGGGTCCCTATTAGTGGCGTCTGTCACTGCTGTAATGTTTTTGTTATTTTTCCTCATTTGTTCGCTCTGACATCATGTCATTACAGAATGGTGCTGTTCAGGCCCTGCCTTGGCTGTTCGTTAGCGTGTGTTTAATGAGCAGCTTAATTGAGCTGTCTACTAGGCCACCTGTCACCCTCCGGACTTATTAACATACTAATGGCCTGACATTGTCCTCGCTGACAGGCAACAGGGTTTACTGATTTGATGTCTGGACATGGGGATTTTATGCAGGAATGAGAGAGGATATTGGGAAGGAGGTTTAAAAACGCAAATTAACTCTTTGGTATCTCTGTATTTATGGCTGGCTCGGAAAAGTTCAACACAAAAGTAGCCGGGGGGGACCGGCCCTGCTCAGCCAGAGCCACTTTGTCATCGATTGCAGCACGTTTGTGGAGGGGAAAATCTGCTTGGGGTAAGAGGAGCGGGCTTTACTTCTATTACAGTATTATTGTTGGGGCTGCTTCAAAGGAGAAATCTCCTTAAGCCCACAGGAAAGTTTTGTGACTGGGCTTTTCTCTACTGTGGCTAAACAAATGAAAAGCACGAAATTTCCAGTGAAGGGATTTAAGTGCACGACATTGTCCCCACCTTTTAAAGCCAGATGAGGACATTCATCTCCAGCGAACACTGGGCCGGGCTCTAAAGGTTCAAAGGAGTGCCTTAAGTGCATGCAAGTTTAATAAAAACACTTGTTTTGCTTTGCTTGTTTTTTGTTGTTGTTGTTGGGTGGGTTTTCCCCCAGCAGCCGACCTTCTGTCAGGGCAGAACTCGGCTTTGCAGCACATCCCACATCCAGATGGGCTCCTCGGAGCCCAGCCCGGCATCAAACCCACCTCGTGGGCAACCCGGGGCCGTGCTTTTTGGGGGGGTTTATTCTTTATTGCTCCCCTTTTGGGTGGGGAGGGAAGGTTTGGGCTGGGTGGGGCTCGGCTGGCGCTTCCAGAATCCGGAGGGATCGGAGATGCCGGTGTGAAGGGGGGCCCTGAGGATGATGATGAGCAGCAGGACCTCGCCCAGGAGCCCGAGCAGCCACCGCGACCCAGCCGAGGGGAAAACACGGCGGGGATGGTCCCAGCCCTGCCCAGCACCGCCCCCGGGGGTCCCTGCAAGGAGCCGGGATGTGGGGCAGGGAGAACAGGAGCCTGTGGGGAAAGAGGGGTCCCACTGCCACTGCAGAAGGGCTTGGGAAGCCCCAGCAGCTGCTGAGCAGCACCTGAGGGCAACCACAAAGAAGTGTTTGGAGTGGGCAGCAGGTGAAGGGGGGGTCCCACCCCTCTACTCTGCCCTAATGAGACCCCTCCTGCAGCCAGCTCTGGGCTCCCAGCACAGGGAGCACCTGGAGCTGCTGGAGAGAGCCCAGAGGAGCCACAGAGCTGCTCCAGGGCTGGAGCCCCTCTGCTCTGGAGCCAGCCTGGGAGAGCTGGGGGTGCTCAGCTGGAGAGGAGAAGGCTCCAGGGAGAGCTCAGAGCCCCTTGCAGGGCCTAAAGGGGCTCCAGGAGAGCTGGAGAGGGACTGGGGACAAGGGATGGAGGGACAGGAGCCAGGGAATGGCTTCCCAGTGGCAGAGGGCAGGGCTGGATGGGATCTTGGGAAGGAATTGTTCCCTGGGAGGGTGGGGAGGCCCTGGCCCAGGGTGCCCAGAGCAGCTGTGGCTGCCCCTGGATCCCTGGCAGTGTCCAAGGCCAGGTTGGACACTGGGGCTTGGAGCAGCCTGGGACAGTGGAAGGTGTCCCTGCCATGGCAGGGGTGGCACTGGATGGGCTTTGAGGTCTCTCCAACCCCAATCATTTCATGGTTCCATAACAGCACAAAGAGCCCCTCCTGCAGCAGCACAAGGAGTGAGGTGGGAGAGGTGTCAGGAAATGTCCCCGGGGGTGATGGGGTAGTTTTGGTGTCTCTGACTGAGGAACAAACCCCCAGCTCTCTCCTCGTGGCCTCATGGGCCAGCCCGTGGCTGGTTCCACCTCCAGGAACTCCGGATGGTCAGGGGGTTTAGGATCAAGGAATCCCTGAGATCACACAGGATCCCCTGGGAAGCACCACCCGGAGCTGAGCCAGGGCCAGGTCTCTGCTGTGAGCTGGTGGCGCCGGGTGTCCCTGAGGGTTTGTCACCAGCTGAGGGAGACACGGGGCACCGGGAGCAGCGGGGGCTCAGCCTCAGCCCCTGCCCTGCCGGCTCTGGGAGGGCAGCTGGCAGGAACTGCACCTCCTGCCGTGTGGGGAGGGCACAATTGGGGTCACTTTTGCCAAAGTTTGCTTCCTGGAACTTGCTCAGAGCCCCAGGTTGCTCCAAACACCAGCAGTGAGCAGAGCAGGGGTTTTCCATCTGCATTGGATGCTCGTTTTTCCCAGAGTGTGGAAGTTGCTGATGGGGTTTGTGCTCTTTGGCTCGCCCAGATCTGAGTCTGCATCGGGCTCCTGCAAAATCCCTGCAGGAAACGAGGCTGGAATTAAGCCCTGAGTCTTTCCTGCCTCCCAGGCACACTCCAGGTAAAATATAGGGGGGGAATTTGGATTCTCAGAGCTCGGAAATTCCTTCCTGGGGAGCCTCCTGCAGCCCTCGGGGTGCCCCTGCAGAGCCAAGGAGTGGGAGCTGCTGGGAGAGGGGGGGGTTCATCCTCTGGGGACAAACCTGGGGGACCCTGAGGGATTCCCTGTGCCAGGAACAAGGAGCCCCAAACCTGGGGGGGACCCTGAGGGATTCCCTGTGCCAGGAACAAGGAGCCCCAAACCTGGGGGGGACCCTGAGGGATTCCCTGTGCCAGGAACAAGGAGCCCCAAACCTGGGGGGGACCCTGAGGGATTCCCTGTGCCAGGAACAAGGAGCCCCAAACCTGGGGGGGACCCTGAGGGATTCCCTGTCCCATGTCCTGGAGCAAGGAGTCTACAGGAACTGGCAGCACCTCTGAGCCTCGGGAAAGGGGCACCCAGGATTTGCTGGTGCCATGGTGATGGGATGTTTTTAGGATGAAACACTCGAATGATTTCACAGTTCCCGGAATTCCTCATGGAAAAGAAACCTCTGTTTCCTTTGGATCCCAAACTGAGGGAATCTGAGGAGTCAACCCTCATTGAAGCCAACCCCTACTGCAGCTCATTTCTCTTTCTCACAGGGTGCTTTCTTTTGGGAAAGAGTGGATGTGACTCCACAGCCTCTGTTCCACTGGAAAAACAAGGATTTTGTGCAGCTGAGCATTCCCTGTGTCAGCGAGAAGCAGGAAACACACACAGAGCACAAACACCAGTCTGGATTTCCTGACACTTTGGGATACACCCAGGTGAAGCTGGATGCAGCTGAGAACAAGAAAAGCCTGGCAACGAGAAGTTAAAGAGAGATCTCATTTTTTCATGGCACTTTCTCACTGCAAAGGGCTTCCCATCCTTCCCCAATGTTCCATGGACATTCAGCTTCTCCAAATGCACAGGAAAGCCCTTCCCTGCTCCCTCAGTGCCACCGGGAATTCAGCACTGCTGGGCTGGTGCCTCATGGCTCCAGAGGAGGATCTGCCATCGATTGAGGGCTCAGGGAGGTGAAGGCAAAGGCTCTGCCCTGCCCAGGGCTTCAGTGGAGGGTTTGGGATTGGTATTAATAAAAATGCTTTGTTTGCTGATGGACACTCCAATCCAGAACCGGGGAATCCCAGACTGGTTTGGGTTGGGAGGGACCTCAAAGCCCATCCAGTGCCACCCCTGCCATGGCAGGGACACCTTCCACTGTCCCAGGCTGCTCCAAGCCCCAATGTCCAACCTGGCCTTGGGCCCTGCCAGGGATCCAGGGGCAGCCACAGCTGCTCTGGGCACCCTGTGCCAGGGCCTCCCCTCCCTCCCAGGGAGCAATTCCTTCCCAATATCTTTCCTGAATTTCCCCTCTATTTGGCTCTGCTGGCATTGAAAATGCACAGACAATTTGTGGGAAAAGCACCAAGAGTGTTTATGAATTCTCCACCACCTGCTGGATTTCTGGCTGGAATCAGAAGGACCCCAAAGCCTTTGCCCCCCAAAGCACAACCAAGTCCTGTGGGATTGCTTGGAGAGCTCAAGCACAGCCCAAGGACAGCTCCTGGGTGCTTGGAAATGCAGCTCTGCACTCCCTGAGAGAGCAGGGATGGAAAGGTGAGCAAGGGCAATGGAAGAGGAATGAAGGGAATGAATGAACTTAGGGAACAAACGAGTTCCAGGCACAGTTTATCCAAAAAAAGGCAGCTACACTCCCAACCTGCCAGATTCCAGCAGCTGGGCATGAGGTGGAGTTGTTGGAGGAGATAAGGAGAAAGTCACAGGTTGGTTGCAGATACAGCAGGAGATGGTAAATTTAATAAAATCTAATAAATCAGGGAGATCACAGTGCTGGGGGCAGGAGAAGCAGAGTTTCCATTCCATTCCAGAGATTTTGTGCAGACCGTGGCAATTCTTTCAAAAGGAAGGATCCAAAGAAGCCTTGATTTTGAGGTCACTTAAAAGAAATAAATAACAAATTAATTAATAGAGGAAACAAAGTAAAAATGAAAATTCTAATCAAGCTGCTCCATCCTGTTTCATCTCTTTTCACCCACATTTGTATTATAATGTTCACCATAACACAAAACCCAAGCTATTTCACACAGAGCCTTCCTGAGAACCCAATGAAACCTGAGAATGTTCAGTTTCAAAAAGACCAAAATTCCCAACGCTGCTGGAATTTTCCCTCCTGAAGCAAAAGTGCAGCAAAATCCACTTGATTGATTCCTGGAGCCAGGGTGGGATTTGCCATTTGTTGGGCCCATCCAGCACGTCCATCCCAGAGCCAGCAAGGCTGGAAGAGAACTCTGGGACCACCCAGTCCCAAACCCGACAGAAACCAAACCTGCAGAGGCGCTGCTAATGCTGAACCAGAAACTCGACTGTTATTTACAAAATAAGGAAACTTTAATAAAACAGAGCCCAGGTTTGGGCAAGGGGCTGAAGAAATAACGGGAGAGAGGAAATCCCTGGGAAGTGTTGGCTGGAATTGGTGCCTCCATTCCCTGGGAGCAGCTGCTCTTATGGGATATGGGATATGGAATATGGGATATGGGATATGGGATGGGGGATATGGGATATGGGATATGGGATGGGGGATATGGGATATGGGATATGGGATGGGGGATATGGGATATGGGATATGGGATGGGGGATATGGGATATGGGATATGGGATGGGGGATATGGGATATGGGATATGGGATGGGGGATATGGGATATGGGATATGGGATGGGGGATATGGGATATGGGATATGGGATGGGGGATATGGGATATGGGATATGGGATGGGGGATATGGGATATGGGATATGGGATGGGGGATATGGGATATGGGATATGGGATGGGGGATATGGGATATGGGATATGGGATGGGGGATATGGGATATGGGATATGGGATGGGGGATATGGGATATGGGATATGGGATGGGGGATATGGGATATGGGATATGGGATGGGGGATATGGGATATGGGATATGGGATGGGGGATATGGGATATGGGATATGGGATGGGGGATATGGGATATGGGATATGGGATGGGGGATATGGGATATGGGATATGGGATGGGGGATATGGGATATGGGATATGGGATGGGGGATATGGGATATGGGATATGGGATGGGGGATATGGGATATGGGATATGGGATGGGGGATATGGGATATGGGATATGGGATGGGGGATATGGGATATGGGATATGGGATGGGGGATATGGGATATGGGATATGGGATGGGGGATATGGGATATGGGATATGGGATGGGGGATATGGGATATGGGATATGGGATGGGGGATATGGGATATGGGATATGGGATGGGGGATATGGGATATGGGATATGGGATGGGGGATATGGGATATGGGATATGGGACATGGGATATGGAATACAGGATATGGGATATGGGATATAGGATGTGGGGGATATAGGAAACACTGCTTCCAGACAGGGTTTGATCCTTGCTGTGGTCCAGAGCTGAAGGGAAAATCCTTCTCCCAGACCAAAGAGGAACTTTCATCAGTGGCAGGGTTTTCCTGCTGGATTTTAGGATAATTCCTTACCCTCCTTAGGGGGATGGTGCCTGGGGCTCTGCTGTCCCCTCTGTCCCCAGGGCTGGACACAGAGCCAGTCTCTGCTCTTGTCTTTCCATCAGTTGTCTCTTCTGCCTTGCTCCGATGCTCTCCCTGACCATTCCCACAGGGAACTTCACTCTCTCCTTCCACAAGGGCCTCCTGCAGCTCCTGGGTGATTCCCAGCCCTTCCCTGCTTTGTGCAGCCAGGGAATCACAGAATATCCCGAGTTGGAAGAGCTGCTTTCGGGCCACCATCCCCTCAGACACCTCTGGGCAGGATGCCAAACATGTCCCCAAGTGCCACCATTCCAAAGGGACACTTCCAGCCTTCCCCTCCCTGGTTCTTTTAACAACAACCCCAGGGGGCCCCTGGAAGTGCCCATCCCACCTGGGCACTTCCCGTGTTCGCTCTAGTGCCCTGTTCTGGTGGCAGCAGGGCCAGGCAGGTGGCACTCTCCATGTCCATCACTTCCCTCACCTCCCCTCACCTGAACTCAGACACATTTTAGGGTCTTGTCCCCTCTCAGGGGTTGTTACATTCCCAGCCCTCCTTTCCCGATCCCTTTCTGCCTCCCTGGGGCTGAAGCAGTGCCACTCTGGGTGTGGCAGCAGTGCCATCCTGGATGTGGCAGCAGTGCCACCCTGGGTGTGGCAGCAGTGCCACACTGGGTGTGGCAGGCGTGCCCGCC
>VZRV01001287.1:507951-552173 GCA_013398115.1 Falcunculus frontatus | reverse complement strand
GGGCCGGGGCGGCCGCGGGGCCGCCGGGGTCTGGCGGGGGCTCCCGGGCAAGAGCCGTCCGTGTCCTGCCGTGCGTGTGCCTCGTCTGTTCTCTCGCATGGGGTTTCAGGCTGCACGGGTGGCACCGTGGCTCCCAAGTGCGTTTAAAACCCTCTCCAAGGCCGTAGGTTGTGTTTTGCGGTGTGGCAGCGCTGTTGAGGGTGAGGCTGCTGTGTCGGGAACCGGCTCTGCAGGGTGCTGAACGCCTATGTAATTTGTCCTGATGCACCTTGACCACATCCCTGCTGTCCTCCGCAAATAAAAGGATTAGTCTCTTGCGAGGTGGTTTTAACTGTGCTTTGAATTAACATCTTCGTTTGTATTAACAGAACCTGACATGCACAGTGAGTGCTTCTGGTAAAAAGGGAGGTGTGTGGTGTGCAGCCGATAAATATCAGTGCTTAATAATTGTTTTGTTAACCGACAGTGCAAAAGCCATTGCCATGGGCCTCATCGACCCCATGTGAACAACAGCCACAGCGCCCACGGAGATGGAGATCTCCCAGGCCCACATCTCATTGCTGAAGAGCCCAGCACCTGTGATATTGTCAAGGCTACACAGTAAGTGCGTGTTCTGAGTGTGCAAAGTGTTGAAAGAGATGGGAGTGTCCTCAAATGTGAGCTAGGCTGGATATTTTTCCAAAGGAAACACTTTCAGTTTCATTTTCTCCTTGCAGTGAAAGAAGAAAAATCACTTACAGCTGCTATTGTAAATAAAAGCATTTCAAGCAGGTTTGTTTAGGTAGAAAATTCTCCTCCTCAAGGCACAGCCCCACTCTTTTTACAAGGTTTCGTTTGAATGCAACGTGGAATTTGCTCAAGTAGGAACTGCTGGGTGATGCTTACTGAGATGTATTTTTTCTTTACAATGAACTGTCTCCAGACTGGAGAATATTGAAAAAATGATNGGTCACCCAATGCCGCAGTTTCTCCTCAGGCCAGGAAAACAAAGGAATGCACTGCTTGAGAAGAAAAGGGTAGAATTCAAATTTTAATGCACTTACCTTTGTGTAGATGTCACTGAAGTGCAAAGATAGCCCGGTTTCTTGATATGAGAAATCCTGTAGTACATGAAACCATTAGATTTTCCTGGGTTTGTTTCTGTAACAAAGATGAAAGCTGATTTTAGAAGTACCTTGCTAAAGACTGTATTTTTTCTTCAACATTTTCTTGCAACAGTGTCATTTACTGCAAAAACACTTCTGTCCATTGGCTTCTCTAGTGAATGTTTTATTATGCGTCATTTACTCCTTTAGCTGTGTTATCACTAGTACAATGTTTTGCTATTTTAGGATGTCTGTTCCTGACCTTACTGTGTTGTTATCACACAGATATTACATTTCCAAAGGTGCAATAGTGGATCAGCTCGGTGGAGATTTGAATTCTACGCCCCTGCACTGGGCCGTTAGGTAATGCTGCTTGCAACCACTAATTGCAAATCTGTCAGTATTCACAGCTGTGGTAGTGTTCTCTGAGATCCAGAGGACAAAGCACTGCTTGTCTGGAGAAAACAG
Source organism: Falcunculus frontatus (assembly GCA_013398115.1). Classification (NCBI taxonomy): domain Eukaryota; kingdom Metazoa; phylum Chordata; class Aves; order Passeriformes; genus Falcunculus; species Falcunculus frontatus. The sequence continues at coordinate 550,620 of VZRV01001287.1, read as the reverse complement.
AACCTGAAATAATTTTTCGGGGAAAGCTGCTGCGAGTGCGAGTTCTCCCATTGGAAGATCAGTGCTTTCTTCTGGGCTATCAGTCTTTTGCCAGAGTCAGAGACTTGGATGACTGCTCACAGGAGAAATTACTGTAGAATAAGCACTGCATTCTAAATTAAAGCTTTGCCCTAGGCTCATTTATTAAGGTATATATTTAATACAATTTCCTGAAAAAAGCCATGAGAATGTAAAATCTTTTGTGGGATGTCTGTGAGAATTATTAAGGCAATGCTTTCATTAAAATATCCATTTTTAAAATCACCTCTATAGTTTCATTTCACATATCGTTATAGACAAGGACAGCTTCCCATGGTCATGTTATTGTTGAAATGTGGAGCGGATCCCAGTCTTATTGATGGGGAAGGATTCAGTAGCATTCATTTAGCAGTGCTGTTCCAACATATGCCCATCATAGCCTACCTCATATCAAAAGACCAGGTATGTTGCTGATGCCCCAAATGTTGTTTTCTGCTTATGAGTAGCTGCCTGTGTATAGGAGACATTTCTGGATTAACTGGGTTTTTTTCTAGATGAAAAGCAGTTATTTTACACCTATTTTTCTGTGCTTCAAGTGCAGAGAAACTTACATATTTTTTATGTTTTTATATGTATTTTTTTTAATACTCTTCCCTGTTCCTGTCATCCCCCACATCCAGACTCACCTACATTTCAGCATATTTAGGAGCGTTGTTAAGGCTGTGCAGATTTGTGGTGCTGTGAAATAACCAGTGGCTTTTAAACCTGGGAACAAAAAGCAATATATGATGTACAGACAGCATGAAATATTTATGATTTGATTACAGTTTTGTAACTAATAATTGTGCAGTTTTCCATCAATTGTAGAGTGTGGAATAAATGATCAGACCAGGTCTGAATTTTCATTAGAAATTTCTGTGTTTCATTTTGTATTGTATCCGTGGTAGTTGATGTCTCTTAGCTTATATCTGAAATGAGCAGAATTAATGACGAGTGTACCAACTTGCTAATAAAAATGACAGGAGAGTTCTTGTATGATCTAGACTGATTCTGAGAAACAATCTAGTCTTAGGATTTAAAAGTTTGTTAAGTTTATTTTCTTTCTCATAAAGTTCTCTTTAGGGAGAGTAACTGACTTCTGGAATGTAGGTATAGTGGTGTATATCACAGGCTTAATAAAGTTGTTGGCCCACCTATCATCTAAAAAAATCCAAGTGATTAGTTCTTTTAAGTAAATCTGTTGTAATATAATGATGGATGGAGGCAGGGAACAAAGAAACCTTTATTGTGAAGAAGGAAGAAAATTTAGGTTAGATATTTAACTATATCTTGAGATACATAATCCTTCTTTGTTGTTTTAATAAACTTGTTTTGTGTACTTTCTGTACATCTGTTATGTACATCTATTTACTAAAGGAAGATGGTTAGCATTGCTTTACAAGGTCCTTCTTATTTATAGTATTTCTTTGCAAAAGAGGACAAGAAATACAGTTGACACAATTCACTTAAAAATATCCTTAGTGGAGTCTCTCCCTTAAAAATTTCCTTAAATGGAAACTCAGAATATTCTGAAAGGAAAGATGTACCAGACTGGTGGAAGGAGGAAAAAATTTTAAATGAGTGTTGGCTTCTTGGCTGATATAATTTGGTTTCTGTCCATTTTCTGTTGATTAGTAAAGCTAAGCCAGTTGTATAGCCCCAAATTTCACTGTTCCCTGAAATGACTGGTAATCGCTTGTTATCTTATTCTTAGAACATAGACACAACAGACTTCAATGGACAAACACCTTTAATGTTAACAGCACAAAAAGCCATTGGGTAAGTAGAGAATAACTTAAGAAGAGTCTATTGTATTGTACTCAAGGAGCAGTGAGGTGAATTTTTCCTTACTATTTTTTTTTTAAACTGACATTCCTTTCCCTTCATTTTGTACTGAAATATGCAATATTTCAGAGATCAGGAGTTGGGAATGGTTCATTGGATATAGCAAAGAAAGTGAAAAGAATTTCTAAATGAGGTTTAGGTTTGTGGCTGAATCATCTGCAACCTTATTGTATTTTCTGCAAAATGAAAATAAGGGGTGTGGATGCAGTGAAATGCATTTAGGACAAATAAAATGGGGAGATACAAGCTACACATGGTGTTGTAGGAGATATAATCTGTGCTATGTACCTCATATTTGTTAAAATGGTGAAGTAACATAGTCTGGAGAAAAACTTCCAGGGCAGGTCTGGAATTCTAAACATGGATCTATCATTGATGAGCTTCTTCTGAGAAGGCATTATATATCTGCTGTTGTTTCACAGATGGGAACTGTTGTTTTATAAAGTGTTCAAAAGTTTCATTTCCAGTCTAGATTATCTTCTGTTTCTTAACTCTTATACTTTATTTTCATCTAGACCAGAACCCATGAGGTTTCTCTTAAAGTTTAACCCCTCTCTCAATGCTGTAGACAATGTTCAAAAGAATACTGCACTGCATTGGGCAATAGCCTCAGGAAATACTAGTGCAGTGGATCTGTTGCTGGAAGCTGGTGCCAGCCTGGACATAAAAAATGTCAAGGTATGATTTTTTTAGTGATATTTCATCCCATATGTATGAATGTGTAAAATGAATGTAAAGAAAAATCTCAGTCCTCTCCACGGATGTAAATTGCAACAGGGGTTGGCTAAGAGCCAGTGTTCTTAGTCTTTCCCAAGAGGAAGTAGCACCTTTCTTGAGGCGTGGCTCAAAGTATGAATGCAAAAGTTCTTTGCAACCTTCATGTAATGAATAGCCAAACCTTGTGTTCACTCAAAAGTAATTGTGTCCTTTGCGGATTCTGCCTCCCTCACCTTTTTTTGTTTCATTTTCTTGGGGTGTTTAACTAGTTTCATTTTCTTGGGGCCTTGTTTCATTTCTATTCCATTTCTTAATTTGGCTGTTTTCTACTTAAAAACGTTGTCATGAGCACTTGGGCAGATTTTAAAAAATATATTTCTTAGTGTCCAGTCAGACTCATAAAGACTTCAGATTAAGTGGTTGTCCTCCTGTGAAAGCTGGTGTTTGTCAACGCCTGTTTGTACATTCAGAAGAGTTATCACATATGAAAAGCTTCATGATAATATTTGTAGAAATTGATAGTGAGAAGTATAAATGTTGAAAGTGTCGATTCCCATGACTATAGAGATATGTTATTGGAGGCAGTCCAGCAGATAAATAGATGCAATCTATTTACAAGTATCAGCTTTCAGAACTACAAAGCTCTGATTTAAGCATGTTAGCACTCTGAGTTTAGCTTACCCTTGCCTTAAAAAAATAGTGGGGGAGGTGGGGCTGGGAAGTAACTGCCCACTTAGTCTTGTTTTAGCTATATTCATTTCTTGCTTCTGTTAAAAGTGAGAGTATTTATGTGTTAAGTACATAAATAAATAAATAAATAAACAAATAACCCTCTCTGTTGTTAAAGGGAGAGACACCGCTTGACCTTGCCTATCAAAGTCAGAATCACTTCATGGTTTATATGATACAAGAGGAAGAAAGAATGAGAAACAGGAGAAATAACAGGTTACTGAAAATAGTAGAGAAATATGAGGTAATTTCTCGAGTAATAACTAATGGAAATAAAACTAGAGCATGCTGTGTTTAGAATGACATGCAAATTAACAAGAGTAATTTCTGAAATTGGGTGCACAAAATAGAATTCTTTAAAAGCACATAGGAGTGGTTTGGGTGGGGGGTTTTGTGTCATACCTCACCCCTGGTTTTGGTGTATTGATGTGTCACCTTGTCTTATTGGGAGTCTTTCAGCATTTGTTTTTATGTGAACTGAATACTTTTAAGTAAGACCTGCTTGAATACTTTGTCATATTTTAACAATAATAATTTTAACAGCTCTTCTTGATGTTGGCATCTTCCTTGACATTCATGTGGGCCATTGGATACGTCATGAACTTAAGTTCTGATTCTTGGCTTTTAAAAGGAGGTTTGCTTCTCAGCCTGCTGTTTGGGATGGCTCTGTTTGTGAGGTTTGTGGCTTTTTCTCTGTTTGTGTACTTACTTGTCAAAGACACTAAAAAGTATCTGATGCATAATTCTTTTCAGAGTTTAGTTTAATTTAATATAAAAGATACCTCCTGAGAAATTGTTGCACAATGTGTGAAGAATTTAAATGTATGTACTTTTTAGAATAAATGACCATAGAAATTGAATGTATTTAAGTGTACAGAATAATAGTTTCTTGTCACTGAAAGATTTGCAAAAAAACCCCAAACCCAGTCTGTTAGCTAATTTTAATGTCAAAGAGTGTTATTGATGGTCTGCATCTGGTAGACATTGAGATATCTGCTCAGAAATGTGCTTTATCTCAAGTTTTTCCTGCTATATTCTGTCACAAAATGAGTTTTAATGAGCCATCCCTTCTCCTGCTCCCTAGACCTCCCAGTGTTATCCTGAGCTGTTTCTCACTTTTCCTGTCAGTCAGTGGGTATTGGTATGGCAATACTATCTGTGCACTAGGAGACAGAGACTGGACTTTTCACCCAGTCCTACAGCACTTTCTCATACATAATACTGTGCTGGAACAGAGCACTCTTCAGTTTTATTTTTGCATTGTTAAACCCCTATATATATGGATAAAGAATGCTTTTGAGTGACACTTCTTGATTGCTTTGAGAGACTTGAAATAAATTGTGTGCCTGAAGTTTTTACAGTAACAAACCAAATGATTTATATTCTATGGATTTATGTTTCAAATATGTTTCTAAAAATATTTTTTTCTTTTCATGTTCTTTCAGGCAACTTGTAGGGCTCAAGAATCTAAGGTATCTTCCCGCAGCCTTTCTGCTAAGTTCAGTTTTTTGGATGTCCATGACCTGGCTTTTCTGGTTCCTGCCTGATATCCTTTATACTCAAGAAATGCAATAGAATTCTCCTTAGAGTTTCTTGTGAATCTAAACCTGGTTGTGGAAAGAGTGATGAGCAGTTCCAGATAATTCCATGTGACTGTTAATGTCTGGTAAGATTGGTTTAATCCCATTGGGAAGGGGCAAAGTGACTTTAGAGTTATACACACACTAAAAATCTGTACCTTCTTTTGTTTATAGCAGATTTTTGTCTTCTTTATAACCTGAACTATTTCATATGTTACTGGCATATCAGAATGAAGAAGTTTGTTATAAAACGAATGGTTTCTGTTAGCATCTCCACGTCACTCTTTAATCTTCCTCACTGAGGCTGTTGTACAGTGATGTATTTTGGCATGTGGTATAACTGGGTAACGCATATCTTAATAATAATTTTAAAAGCATCTCCTCCTTCTAAAATTATAAGCATTTGACAGTTAGTGGTATTTGTGCTCCTGCCTTTAAAAACAACATCTTCCACCACCATCTCCCCAAAAAAAGGAAGAAATTTCTTTGTGTTCCTGCAAAGTAGACTGTCCAGTCTCCTGTCTTTATTCACAGGTTACACTGACTCCTTAGTATACAGTGGATTCATTTCTATTTGACATTTACTTTCTTTGAAGAGGCTTTTCACTGATGAGTACAAAAACATTTTAGTAGTTTCTGCTCTCTTTCCAGTGCTCTGCTCTTTTGTTACACAGTGGGCACCTGTTTATTGATAAAGTTGTGTGAAAAAGCCTTTAGGAAGATACTTAGAACTGCAAATAATTTTGCACTGAACCAGCTATAATATATTGCTACACAGTTTTAATTAATTTTTAACTCAGCCTTTAAATGACATTTTCTCTTGTACTGTTCCTAATTAAGATGTCCTTAATAGAATTATCAGGATTAACTTTGATGAACTGATTGAGTATATTCCTGCTGGGGATTCACACATATGCTTGAATAAATGGAAACGGTGTTATTCAACTGTTGTGAAGCTTTAAGGTTTGTTTTATTGGTGTCATCTAAATTAAAAGGAGAAAAAAATTTCCACTGTAGGGATTTGAGTCAGATACTTTACTGAAGATAGTGAGCATAGCAATATTCTTGAAGGCTTAACCATGGCTTGGTGAGATGGGCCAGTGGGTAGGTTTCTATTTCACTGTCCGACCCTTTTTCTCATGAATATGTTTTCCTTCTGGAGCTGGTCACAGGTCTGACTGTTTTAGAAGTTTTCAGGATTTTAGTTAGCTGTATTTGTCTGTCAAACTTCCTCTTGACTGAATGAAAATCCAGACATTCTAAGTAAGGATTATTCTTAGCTCCAAGAAAACAATAGTAGTGCAAATAGACCAGCACTATCCACGAGAAACACACCATCATTTTGACTTCTATGCATGCTGCAATTGCATTGTAACAAACACAGCTGGTGTTTATTCCAATATTTCATAAGTTATCATCTTGATTTTAATTAGAACTGTTTGCAGTTCATAAGACTAAACGGCAACTTTGAGGTTGCCATCCTGGATTTTTAAAAATTATTTGCACTGGAGTTCATGGGGTGACTGAAGGGTCACTGGAGATGCAGTCCAGGCTTGAGCTCTCTGCCTGCTCCTTGGTGGCATCAGGGACTGTTCTTTAGCAGCCTGAGCTCTCAAGTTTGATGTATGAATTTAATTATTATGAAACTTGTCCCACTTCACATTCCTCTGTTGCTGTATAGAGACAGTTAATCTTGACAAGTTTTTCTTCCCCACTCATCTGATACACAGATGGTTTTAGTTCATGGTGTAAAAACTATGTTCCTAATGTCCCATTACCTTTAGAAGTGTTTAGGAGTGTGTGCTTGGGGTTTTTTTGAGTGACAAAAGTAGTTTCAGGGTGACTTTCAGTTACATTTTTCTGAATGAGTATATTTAGTTGCTTCTGTCTGAAATGAATGGGACAAGGTAAGGCTGAGTAAGAGCCTGTTTCAGTTTGGGATGGGTGCAGCAGCCAAATAAATCTCACAGCTGTCAGAAGCTTTATAGCTCTGCATGTCTGACTGGTATTGTTTAAATAAAACAGGAAAGCTTCGGAGGGAAAAAAGAAATCAAATTTGTTTTATATCTGTGAAATATTCAAAGGCAGAAGTCTGGAGGGCTATTAAGGATGACAGGGAGCCATATTGTGATGCAGGATTATACAGTTGTAAAAGTCTTCTCCAGCACTCAAACTGGACAGAATATTCCACTTCTCTGATAAGACGGCCTTGGAAGGAAGGAGAGGATCCCACCATAAAAGTGAAAGTAATTTTTTGCTTTTTGTGTGTTGCTTGTAAAGTAGTATAAACTAATTTTAGAATATTTCCCTTGTTTGACAAATAGTGGTGATATGAGTTATAAGAATGTAATCCTTAACCTGACTCTCACATACCACAGATGTAATTCTTAAAATCACTGTTGTGTTCAGCATGATGGGTCTTCTCTATTATTTCTATAAAACCTGGAGTACTGATCCTGGATATATAAAGACTTCAGAAGAAGAAAGAAAAGAGGTAGGTGGTTTGTAACAACAAATGGAAGGGCTGACCTGGTGCAACATGTATGTGCTTCTGGTTGATTTGTTTGTCATCATGTGCAGCTTTGTTAAACTTGAAAGCAGTGAAATACTCTTCCTTAAAGAGCTTTTAGCAATGTCATTGAACAACAAAGATCTTGGAGAATTTCTCCTTCTTCTGCTTGTTTCTTATCTTCTTCATCCTGCTATAATTTCCTTGCCTCTGTCTTCTCACTGAAGTGTGAGCTTTGGCCAAACATTGTAGAGACCCACTGGTGTTATCTGTGATATGAATTCACATAGAACTTCACTTAAAAAATAGAAGTTTCGTATGCTTTCTGCTCCAGTTGTCTCTGCTTAGAAAGAAATAGTCACAGGGCTTTCCTGTGTATCATATGCTAGTAATCATCTAAATTTTATCATGTGCTTTGAAGATGTGTACAATGGTTTGATTTTTGTGCTTGAACATCACGTAACTAACATGCTGTTCCCTAACTGTTTTACAGTGGCCAAAAGAAATCATGGGCAGCCAATCAGTAGAGAATTTAGTCTTTGGTCTCCCCAACCTATAGGTTGAGGGAAGCATTTTGTTTGTGATCTCATGGCTCTCATTGAGATTATATTTCATCAGATTGCCAGGGAGAATAAGCAGCAGTTTTAACTTACTGCCACAGGACTCATAAACGTTTTGTCCTTGTAAAGGAGCAGATGTCATCTCCCCGAAGTCTGGCTGACTATATGAGAGGTGCCATCTCCTTTTAAGGAGTACTTAATTCACATTATTTTGGCAACACAGAGATACTTTTCTGAGTAATCTTGTGTGGGTGAAGCTGCATTAGTCTTTACTGGTTTGTTTTTCCTTGTGGATCTCTTTAAATAGCAAGTTCTTATTCCTGTTCATGCTTGGCACTTAAAATACTTACAAACTGCAAAAAGCCTAATGCAGAAATCTTCATAGCACCTATGGAAATGTGACCCAAATGCAAGCACAAAATACTTTGTCTTTCAGAACATTGTAGCTCTTGCAGAAGCTGGTTGCTTGGACTTCAGAACATTTTGCACATCATGTCTTGTAAGTGGGGCTTTTGTATTTATTTTCTTTGTGAACCTGCCTTTTACTAAATGCTGCCATAAAAAACTTTTTCCTCATTGCTTGTCGTTAAAGTGTTACACAAGTAGTTTGTTATATATTGTTTGTATTTCTTTATTTCTTTTATGGTGACAAGAGATGCTTTGAGATTCTTGGACTCTAATCTTAATTTTAAAAAAAATCTTTTTTTTTTTTAATTAAGGTGTATGGTTCTCACCTATGTTCTGTGTTGTGAGGTCTGTGACACAGTAATTATGCAAAATGTGGTAGTAACTGTAAGATGATGCCTTAAACTTTGAGCAAAGTAGATGCTTCTGCTATGAGTGTATTCTTTTCCTTCATCCTCACCTAGGTAAGGAAGCCTTTGAGATCTGTGCATTGCCTTGCTTGCCAGGCATGTGTAGCCAGATATGATCAGCATTCTCTGTGGACTGGACAGTGCATAGGTGAGACTGTGTGTTTTATCAAATTTGAAAATGCCACATATTTTGAAAGTTGCAGAGGTAACATTTATCCCCTTAAAGAGAGAGCACACATTATGCAAGAATCTCCTGTTGATACTGAAAGGCTCTGATAGGTGCCAGAGGGAAATTGGATGAAAGAGAAAAAAGCGAATAAAATTATTCAGGGGGTAGAGAGGTCACCCTAAGAATAGAGACCACAAAATCTGGAACTCTTTCTTTGGAGAGAGAAGGAACAGGGGATATGGTTGAGACTTTAAAAAAGGAAAGAAAAAAATTATTAAGATGGTGGCTGAAGTGAATGCAGAACTGTTATTCACAAGCACATCATAGCAGAACTAGGGATTTAAAATTGGTAAAGAAAAACTGTCTCCACATGGCAGGCAGTGAAATTTTGGAGCTTGCTGCTGTAAGGGTTTGCAGACACAGGCAGTATCAGCAGGTTCAGAAAGGGATTAGATAAACTTTTTTGGACAATGTGTCCAAGAGTAGATACTAAAGTAACCAGACAAGTGTGCACACTCTGACATTTTAATGCAGTAGCTGTGGATGAGGAGAATGAACTCCGAGAAGTGGCTGGACTCGTGTGTCCTCCTGAACTTCCATTGCCTCTTGTCACTGTTAGGGACAGTTCTCAGTGGAGCAGCTGTACCACTGAGATAACCCCACAGGGCGTTTTCATGTTCTTGTGTTCTTCCCTCTTGCTCTCTTCCTTTCTGGCTCATTACTGGCGATGCTTAAGATAGGAAGGTGACAGCTTTATGTCTGTAACAATATATTTTTCACTTATTTTTTTGCCAATAGCTTTTTTCCTAATGTTAAATTCTATTTTTACAATGTTTGCTATTTACGAGGTGCCAGACATCCTTCTGATGCATTATCTCAAAGCTTTGAGCAATATGACTGTAATTTTTAAAACAAAATCTTCGTGTAACAGTTTTTCTGACAGAGGTCTGGGTTTTTTTATGTATATGTTTTCAATTCTGAAGCACACAGGGTCAGACAAATTGAATAGCTTAGACTTCTCAGTCATATGAGACAATTTTATTGTGCATGGGAGGGAGTTGTGGTTGCTTAATTAGTCCTCATCAGACTAAAACAGCTGAAGGCATGCTCTTAAGGAGAGACAAATCCTGGCTGACTTTATCAGAACTAATTCTATTACATAAACTGGGGTGGCTTACAGGAGAAAGTCGAGAGAGAGATCAGCCTTGTCAAGCTCTCTTGTGGATACCAGAGGTTAAAATAAGAAATGGTTTTGACTCTCTTTTTATTCCTGTGAACTTCAGTGGAAATGCAAGTACCGCTGAATTTTAAAATGTCCAACTTTTAATTTTTTTTTTCCTTGCCTCAATTTCAGGCATTGGGAACCATTATTACTACCTGTTGTTCCTGTCTTTCCTAACAATGACTAGTGTCTGGCTGCTTTATGGAACTCTTCAGTGTACGTATCCATGAATTTAGTTTAACTTAGCTTTCAAATCCATCTCTGTGTGGTCTTTATTTTTCAGTGTTTCATTTCCAGCAAGTGTAACCTGCACAAGTGATACCTTATTTCAGCAGTGATGTTATTGTGTAGCTTAAGTGAAAATGCATCTGAGTCTTTGGTCAAATACCTGATTCCATTTGTGTTGAGCAAGAACAAAGATGCTGCTGTAGTGGGATGTCCATTGGAAAATGAAATAGCAGGAAGCATTTTTGTCAGAAATGAAATAGGGAAGCCATGTGGAGGAAGGTCAGGTGGCAGGTTCTAATCTGGATGCCCTTTGCTGTAACAGAAAATAAGTTTGTAAATACATTATTGCAAAAGCTTTATTGATTTTTTTTTTTTTTTTTTTTTTTAATTTGGAGCCATCTATACTAAATGTAAACATGGCTTTTTGTTTTTAAAGTAGTTTAATTCTGGAGAGAAAAAAGTATATTATCTCATTAATAAATCTGAACTGTTACTTCGAAAAATTAAAAAGTTTATTGGAAAGGAGAGGAAAGCCCTTATAATGTAGTTCCTGAGGATGAATTACCATAGCACCAACCTTTTAAAACAAGGATGATTTTCTGTGGATCATGAATAGAGAGTGTAAAGATTATGCAGCCAGAATAGCAAGCAGTCACACATCTGTGTGGGTGCTTTTAGGTGACAACGGGGTAGATGAAACGTGGTATTTCTAGAGGATGTTGCTATGTAATATTCATTTCATGCAAATAATCTTTGCTCAGCTCTTAAGGGCTTAAAAGCATAATTAACTGATTGTGTGTCTTGTCAGATTGGTCCAACCACTGTGCAGCAAGTTACCATCAAGATGGAGCGTGGACGTATTTCACCCAGACGGTGTCCTGCTCTCCCTGGGTTTCCTACATCTCCTCAGTAGCCTGTTTCCATACCCTATGGGCCTCCTTGTGGCTCACTGTTCAGCTTTATCAGGTAATATTTTCCTTCAGTTTATGCTTCTTGTCACATTAAAGCTTTTCCCTGAATGATTTGCTCCCATAAAAACTCTGTGCCTGCTGTCTCTGATTACTGTCACAGTAAGGTGCTTCTCTTAAATCTCAGGGCAGACCTTGAAGTTTCATAGGTTCTTGTGCACTCAGCATTTCCCTGTTGGAAGTAGAATCACAGTCTGCAAATCATTCCTATAACTGAGTTCTGGGTTTACTACTCATCAAAAATTGCAAACCTATAAAAAGTTGTATTTAAAGACAAGGAATTTATTTGACTAATAGAACTGTTATTAGTGCCCCCCAAACTGCACAAAAGCTCAGTAAAACAATTATTCCTGAGTTGAAAGTTCTGTGGCAGAGCTCAGCCATGTGTCATTAGATTGTATTAAATCCCACTGCTACAGTAAAAATTTATGACCTGGATTTTATCTTGTTGAGGACTGTCAAATTTCTTGTTTATGTTTTTCTCAGAGAAAAGCTTGGCTATGCAGACAAAATTGAGAAGAGCTGTCTTAAAACATCTGTGAAACAGCTTGTTTAGCAGCTCTTAGGAAAGAGGTGTCTTTGAAACATGTGTTAAGCATACTGAGCTAAGGGCTTGTTTTACATCTTGTTTAATAAAAAAAAAACAAAACAAAAGAAAGCTCCGCAATTTTAAATGTGTACTGCTAGATTTTTGCAATGTCCAAGACAGTGGGATATCATGCTGGAAGAAGATAGGGAGGATATTTACAGTTTAACTACTGTATTTTGTATGCAGTCATTTGAAAATGTACTGCTCTGTGGCATTTAGTGTCATTGTGGATCAAGGGATCTATTTCTACCATTTTGTGTGGAAGAATATAGACAAAATCTGAGGAGATGGGTGCTTAACTATGATAGATCTTATCCTTCTGCAGACATCTGTGAAAGTACAGTCTTCACAGATATCCCAGTTAAGCTTGCCTTCTCTGGAAGCTGGTGTTAGAGCTTTCTGGGTTCTGTTTTAGCCCAAGTGACTTTTAAAAACATACTTTTCAGTCATCAGTTATAGCAGTGGTTACTTATTTGTTAGATATGGCCACCTTCTTCCCCCTTGCTCCCTTCTCATTAGTATCTTGTGGTCTCACCAGAATTTTAATTTGTGGTTTTCATGTTGTAACCATTACTTACATTTTTCTTCCAATCAGATTGCGTTCCTGGGGTTGACCTCACATGAAAGAGTGAATCTCCTGGTACAGAGAAAATCCTCTAAGCACCCTGTTTCACTTAGGAGGACTCCATACAAGTGGGTATTAATGAACAGAGTGTTTTAAGCATGTTACCTCTTCAGTACTGATTTGCTTCACTGCTTCATAAATGCAAAAACACTATTCTGGGGGTGAGGGAGTGCTGTCCTTTAATTTGTTCATCAGTCTCTGTGTCTGTTGTGTAGGATCAGAAAGAGAATTAGGTGTGAACTGGCCCCTTTCTGACTTCTCTTTCAGTATTTAGCTCTACTAATAGAGAAATTGGCACCGAGGTTTCCCCGTTTCCTCAGGTGTACTAACAGATGAGATCTTACTAACTTTTAAATATTTGAGTTCAACTTAATCTACTCTCATTTGTTGAAGTAAAACATGTTGTAAAAGTTCAGCAAAGGAATAATGCTCAATTGAGAGCACTTCTGTTTCTTTTCCCTGAGCTGTCTTCCTTGACAGGTTAATATCTTAAGTACTGTCTCATGGTGAACTGGTATTTTTCATGTTCGCAGTCTTCTTTTTTGGGTTTATTAATGCCTATTTTTCTCTTTTTTTCAGCCTTGGATGCTTCCAGAATCTTGCAGACTTTTTCCAGTGTAGTTGCTTTGGTATGTTCAAACCCAACATAATTGACTGGACCAAGCAATACAAACATTTTCATCTGGCAAAGGAGAAAAATGTTCATTCTGTGTAAAGTTTTGCTTAATTTCTAAGATGGCTGAGCTGAAAGCTAAATAAAACTGGATATTTTGTTAATATTTACAAATTCTTCTGAAGCAGCTTGGTTTTTTTATTATTGTTTCAAATATTAAACTTACCTTGCATAAGATACAGCAGATTTGTATATGGAACAGTCACCATGTGTCTGTGTATGTATAGTTTGAGCTGAAATTATTTAAAATTTTATGTGAGGAGATGACACAAATATATATATTTTTAAAGGTAAGTTTTTAGGACAGAATTTCAAAATGATGTTGGTACCCTTTGCTTTACTTTGCTGATAACAAAAGAAAAATTTGAAAATTAAGGTGAATGTTCATGTTTAAAAACTTAATATTACAATTACATTGTCATTTTATTGCTTATGCTGTGAAAACCTCTATTAAGTCTTTGTATTTGAAGGATTTACATGTAATAAAATAGAGCTTTCATACTCATAAGTGTATTTTTGCAGACTGAAATAGATTCAAGGAACATGTGACCAGTGAGGTATTTAAGAGTGGGTAGGCACAAAACCATAAGAAGCAGCTGACTCTTTGCCTTATGTTTTTCACGTGTATGCCCTGTTAGTGTATGAAAATGGGTAAGTTTATGATGGAAAATAGCCATGTGCATAAAAAGAGGGAATTGTTCCCCACTGCATCTGTAATAACTAATGTCAGTCACATTCCCAAGAAAAGGAGGGGCCAGCTGGACAGTGTGGTATGAATGTAAGTTAAAGTAGATAACAATGAAAACCAGCAGGGAAAGAGCTCAAGATCAGGAAATTAAAGTCAGATACCATCTAGAACTGACATGGTAAGTAATGTAGTGAAATGCAATTCTTGTAGTTCAGAAAGGGGTTTCATTCATCTTGGTGAAATCCATTTATCTGCCACACTGTAGAATGTAAAAGCACAAGCAAATACAAATAAAAATAACGTGAAGCAGTAAGTACTTTATTGTAGCTTGAAACCAGACAAAACTTAAAACACTGTATTCTGAGAAAACGTTGAGGTTTTTTAGAAATACTTCCCTCAGAGAGAATTTCAAATCCTTTTTAATTGTCTTGAAGCAAATAACATCTACTTGTCATAACACAAATGCCAGCATGTTCAAAACTCAGCGAGGAGACTGGTGGAAATACAGACAGTGTAACATTGTGAACAAAGGAAAATCCAGTCTAACTGGGAACACCTGGACCCTTCACTCCAGAAGGGATCCGTATCCTAATGGGGCACTATGAGTCTAAAATTCCAGTCTAAAATGTGACAAGTACTAGTTTAAAAAGCAATAATGTTCCATGAGGTTCCTTGCCTTTATTTACTAAACACAAACATGAGTCTAGTTTTATCACTGTACCTTTTTAGTCTACTCTAAGAATTTCTTAAGATACAGCTCCCATTTTTTTTCCTGCAAGGTGGAAATTCTTAATCAAATGCCCTAGGTTCTTAGCAATATGTGTTGTTTAATATTTTACTTGACAGCTATCACTTGGTGGCATCAACAACAGTTTGAGTCTGTTGCATCCATTTCTTCTCATTCACACTCTTTCTTTTCCACTTGAGTGAGGCCACCAAACCCAATTCCTTTGGGACCAAAATTTTTTGCATAGCAAACTGCAAAAGAAGGAGAGAGAGGTAAATGATACTCAGAAGGCTCTTACATAGAGGTAAATGCCTTTTGGTTTTCATTTTTAGATTATTATCAAATTTAAGTTAATAAAAAGGAAGGAAATCTGAAATAGTGTATTTCCTGTAAGTTTATCCAGGTCTTAATAGTGAAACTGGTATCACATATTTGGATTACACAGAAGTTGCATCTGGTGATCTCGAAAAAAATTAAGGAACTATATATTTTTTTAGATCCAAGTAGTATTTTCATTGAAGCTACTTTCCTGACTGAAAATGCTTGGTAAAACTTGGTCTGATGAGTAATACAGAGTAAGTCAGAGATTTTTAAGGAGGTTAAAAGAACTAGAGCATAATCCAGAAACAATTGATGGGCATTTAGGTAATTTCATTTGAACTCTGTATTTGGTTAGTGTGTCCATAGCTATGTATCACAACTCTGCCGAGTGGTAATGGTGAGCCTATTTCTCCAAATATGCCAATTTGATCCACTTGTGGTTGACAGACTGTACCCAAAGTCACAGAACTCCAGTATTCTTCTTTAGGGTTCTCTATAAAGTTTAGCTTTGTATATGAAATCTTTGCGTATTTTTTCCACTTAAGCTATTTCTAGGAGTCAAGTGAAGTCTGTGAACTTTCTGGATCTGAGAAGAACATCTAGATGTATAATTTACCATTTTTGCATTATCATCTGTGCTACCAATGCAGTGGAAATATCTTTAAAATTTTACTGGCAAGAATTCCAATGTGGAGGACCAAAGATCTGTATCTTTGTGGATTTTTTATTTTAGTGAATGAGACTGCAGGTACAAGAGCCTGCCCAGCCGATATGGCCAGTGCTCTGTTAGAAGGTCTGAGGACAGATTTGAGAGGTTGACATATTTGTAGAAAAATTATAGCTTTAAAATGTAAATGTTAATAGTAGAAGCTGCAACTGCAATGTTACCGTAGCTCTTTGCTTTCAGAAAGTTGTTTAAAAAAAGACAAAATGAAATTTCATGGGGTTGTTAAGCATACAGCAAGGTAAATCACAATGGCAATGCTAGATCTGAAGAGACTAACTTTAGATTGACTCTGTACCCCAGTTCAGCTGTCTGCAACTCTCACCTTTACAGTAGAGCTCTCCATCTTTGTCCGTAACATTCGTGGATTCCAAACTCTTCCCACAAATAGCGCAGCGGAAGCAGGTCTTGTGCCAAGGCTGAGGAAGAGAAGACAATTCATTGTGTGTTACAGGAAGTGCACAGCCAACAGGTACAAGAAACAAGTACTGCTTTGTGGGGTATGAAAAAGTTAAAATTAATTTGTTGATCTTGTGGCTTCCATTTTTAGTCATTCCAGGTTAGTCTTTTTTCAGTTACATTGTCTAATATATCTTCAATTGCCACTACAAATAAAGGTTTATAAATATACCCAGAGATGGAAGAACAGCCAGCCTGTACAATAATCGGTGCTTGGTCCTCAGACATCAGTAAGAAGCAAAAAGTTGAAGAAGGCTTTAAAAAAGCACAAGATTTTAAACCTGAACCTACATCCTGTTGTAGCAATTTGCAAATTTATCCTCATGTTTTCTTTATTAATGAAAATTTAAATGATCAAGGACCTCTCAGCTATAGTTTCTCACCATTATAAAACTGTGGAGGTTTTTCCTAGTGCTGAAGTCACTACTTACTTTTCCTCCTCCCATAATCTTCTCTGCAGCATACACTGACTTGCCACAACGGGGGCATTTATCCACATCTACCATCTTTTTGGCAAACTTTGAAGCATTAGTTGGTGTCGAAGGGCGAGCAGGCTTTGGTGACCCCCTAAAACAGAAGTTTTCAATGTTTTTAAATGCTGCTTAAAAGTGTTATCTTCCTTAGAAATAGGATTTCGTGATTTTTTGGTAAGGTGTAAAAAATACTAAATTGCTGGTCTCTGACATGCAAAAGGTGATAAAAAAAAGAAGAAAATCAAAGTATTCTATTGAATTCTGTGTTGTGTGATTGAGAAGCTGGTACTGTAAGCTCTGATATTACCTGTTCATGGAGCTGACAGCAGCCACATGCAGAAAAGATTATATTTAATGAAAAGTGAAGTAAAAACCAATTTTCGCTCATTGAGAGACAAGAGGGAAAATACAAGGAAAAGAGGTCTCTATTCTTTGTAACTGGCTATCTGCTAGTACTCCTCAAACTGAAAATAAAAATTCAGGTTTTTGCATGCCATAGTTTCATTAGGCAGTGAGACATTTGGACAGGGAATTGGGGTTCTTACCTGGCCTAGGGTCAAAAGCACATCAGAAAAGTAGCTTTGTTTTTTATTTCTGGACTCTGTGCTTTACGTCTTTGTGCATAAAGCCTTTCACAGAATGATTTCTGAATGATCAGATTGTTGGACTGCAACAGGTCATTATATCCACAGGATGTGACAGTTTTTGGTGCAGAACTCTGCCTGTAATGGATTCGTGTGGTACAGGGAGCTACAGTTAAATACATTGTTTAAATTTTTATTTCCTACACAGCGTATTGGTTAATTGGTTTCTTTATAGTTAGACCACCAGAAGGAAGAAGCATCGTTGATTTAGAAATGTGCAGCTTTGAGAATTGCAGGAAAATCCTATAAAAATGAACTGTCAGAGCTAATTATGTGCTTTTGGAAGATGGTATCCCATTAGAATTTCTTTGTTCAAACAAATTCTCGGTGTGTTTGTAAGTGTTATTTGAACCACAGGGAGGATTTAGAAATGTTATTTCCCCCACTGAGAGGAGAGCTAACAGTATGGGGTAGTGTGATTATTTCTCTAAGAGTAAAACCTTAACTGGATTTTAACCTCTAACAGGAAAAAAAAATTATCTTTTTCTATAGTGAATGTGACTTTACCACTGTGCTACAAATGGCAGATTACAATTGCAGTGAATATTTACGTGTGTGGTGGCATATAAAGGCTGCTTCTGCAGAATAATTGCCTATTGAAGGAGGGGATAATTTGTAAAGCAGGCTTAAAGAGACTGAGCATCATTAAAAACTAAATTACTGTGTCCGTGGAAGGAAAGGGTGTAGGAAAGTCTGCTCTGCTCCTTACGCTGGATGTTGTTATGGAAACAGAATAAAATATCTAAAATACCCTGGTAAGAGACAAGTAGGACCGGAAACAGGAGCTGTCACTGGGATTTAACTCACTGCTGCTGCAGATTCAAGCCCAGGTGGTCTCCAGTGTCAGTGCTGAGGCATCCAGCCCCTTGTCCAAAGCCAACGCCTTTGGGGCCATATTTTCTCCCGTAGCAGGTTTTGCAGTAGATTTCAGATTCATGAGCTGCTACTGTGGTGCTGTCCAGAGCCTTCCTGCAAGCCACTGAAAGCAGGGAGAGAGAGGCATGTATCAGCATTTGCCTTATTAAAGTTAAATTTGTGTGGTTTAAAATAATTGCAATTAGTTTTTTTTTAACTTTCAAAATATGGGAAAGCGAGCCAGTCAGTATAAAACTTGACTGGGCTGTTGCTGAGTTCTTCTTTTGCCACTCTGAAGTTATCCTGTAACCCCAGGGAAATCAGGGGCTTGCCGAGAGAGTTTGTCTAGATCTGTGAAGCTTAAGATGGACTTTAGATAATCGTCCTAAACTCCCAAACCTTAAAAAAGGGAGGAAAGAAGGTTGCAGGGGCACCAATTCCACTGTGCATCTGGACCTTGCAGAATACTTGCTCTGAGTCTGTGGTGGCTTTCTCAGTGCAGCCCAGGCTATTTTGATGTGGTGTGTTTCTGAAAGAGGCTTTAGCATCGACACCATGTCTGGAGTCAGGCAGGACATGCTGGGGGTTTTTTATCATTATTTGTTTGTTTGAGCTGTGGCACTAAGGCAAAGCAACTGTCAGCTCTGTCAGACTTCCTCCAGGATGACGAGAGTGTAGCTGCAGCCATTCCCAAACAGACCCCATAGAAATCATGTTTGCTACAGAGAGCAACAGCTTAGCTTAGCTCACTAGGAAAGGTCTGGCAGACTTTTGGACAGAAGGTGCCATAGGAATGGCCAGCTTTCATCATGGAATACAAATTATGTCCTCTACAGCACTACTAATAATGAATAGGAAAGAAAAATAGTAGCTGCACTCCTCACTACTTGGTGATGAGTGTATGCCTGTGTTTGCTGCACCACTTTGGGAACTCGGTGTGAGACAACCTCCACCCCAGAGAGAGGAGGATTTTCCATTCAGGGTGCCTATCGAAAACCAGGATTTTCTAGCATGCTAAAAAATTAATATTTCAATACTTCTTACAAATTGTTCACTGTTCAACAGTGGTTGATTGGAAGTGGAGGAAAAATAGGCAAAAACTTTCTCTCTAGGTTCCTTAGAACATGTGCTTGCCCTGCAGAGGGCATTCCAGTCACGGGCTTTCAATAGCCTGGAAAATAAAGTTGCTGAGTTCATGCATGCAACAGAAAGCTGTGAAATACCAAAGTATTGGAAGTGGCTGGAAGTGCAAGCTCTGGAGGAGCTATGTGAGGGTTTGATTAGTCTCTTTCCCTCATGTTTACCTTAAATGTCCTCCTCTGAGTCCAGTTTATCCACCGCAGGGAATTTACACCCTGGAACCCCTGCAGCTTTAATTATAGAATCCTAGAATGGTTTGGGTTGGAAGGGACTTTAAAGATCATGTAGTTCCAACCCCTAGACCAGGTTGCTGTTAAGAAGCAGTATATAGTACTAGTTATACATCCCCAGCTCTCTGGTTATCTTCGTGGCTTTCCTCCTCCCTGTATTGCATGGAGGGGGAAATAATTTGCAAAGACCTTTAAAGTTAACAGAAATAAAACGAGGAGCTTCTGTAAATGTGTGAACCTGATCTCCTCGTACTACGGTCTTGCTTTGAGATGATAATTATATTTGCTAAGGGAGTTAAGGGATGATGATGGAAACTCTAGCAGCAGATAAAGTGTTTCTATTTCTGGTACCTTAGGGATAGGGTATCAATTCACCACGACAGATGGAGCAAAAGCCCTTGAAGTGCTATTGTTGAAATAACTTTGAGACCTGTCATCTGCCAACAGATCCTGTTCTCCCGCCGGCGCTGAGGAGATCCAGGTTGATGGCGTGTGATCCTGCCAAATGTCCATCACAGCTGCACTTTGGGTAAAAGCTGTCAGTGAAACAACAGTCTGCAGGTAAACAGGAGTCTGCACGGGAAGGAGGGATTGCTGGAAACAAGTTTCCCTCTTACAATATTTGCTGGGGAAAACTATGGAGCGGAGAGAGCGTGTTCTATATAGTTTAGCTTGTCTGATTCTTCCTGTGTTAGCAGGTTGCTGGAATTGTTTATAATTCTGCTGAAATTGAACTCTTTGGTCAAAAAATGCTGATGTGTTTTGTGTGCCTGGTCAAATATAATGTGAAATAGAAGATATATTTGAAATAGTTTTATATAGAAATATACAAAAGTGCAGCTAAACAGGTAAACTGTTTCCATGCCTGAATTTAGTTGGAGAGGATTGATTTCCTTCTGTTGAGAAATGAAATCCTATAAATGGTTCATAGAAAAGCCCATGAATGTGATATGTGATACTGAGGCATCCAGAGCTGCTGAATAGTGTACGTGAATCATGGGGAAAGTAAAGCCAATTAACATGCCTTTCATATGCCAGCTGGGCAACATAGATGCATCTTTAGGTTTTGACCTTAAACATATTTCTCATGGGAATACTTTTTTTAGTATCTAACCTCTTAATAATTTAATTCAGACTTAAAACTACAAGGGGCAAATAAAGGAAAATTAAAAAAAACCACACCAAAACACACCCCCAACCAACCAAGAAGAGCCCCACAACAAACCAAATATTTGTTAGAGCTAACAGATGCATGTTGTTTATCATGAATCACTGAAAGAAAGTAATTCGGTTGTACTAAGAACAAAACTTACACTTGAGAAATAGTCATAACTATGCTCTATTAGGACAGCTCTTTATTTTTATTTAGTATTAATTGTTATAGGCAGAACATGGAAGCAGTAAGAAGGTTCTAGTTGAGACTGAGACTTTTCTTTTACCATTCTGTAAGAATTGGCTGAAGGTTGTCAGTTAACTGAAAACTTTTTGAGGGAATCCTTTCTTACTTGGCCTTTTAGGCATCACTAAAGGCATCATTTGAACTTTTAGGCATCACTTTTAGGGCACCTGGAGAAAGGCAAAGAGAGTTCAGGTGTGTCCTTTGGACTCATTCTGCAAAGTGCTGCACTGTATCAGCTAAGCATGTAATGTTAGTCTCATGCCTCCAAATAAGAAGTCTCTATCCCTCCAGGAAAGGAGGGAGAAAATTGGATTCAATAGCTTCCAAACTGTCACACTGGAATTCGTACTGCAAAGGTACTAATCCCAAGCATTGTCTGCAAAATAAACTCTTCAGCTATCTTTAGTTCTTAGCAAATTGTTTGCTCTCTCTCTCCACAAAGGGCAGGGAATGAATTGATACCTTCTCTGATTTTTTTTTTTTAAGTGTTACCTCATCTGCAGAGAAAGAAAAATTCCTGGAAGCCAAACATCAATGAGGAGTGTGGAGGGAAAGAGTGAAATGAAATATGGGAAGGAGGAGACTGGGGTACATGTAGAGCATTGGTGGGAGGTTTTGATGATACCAGGGCCTTTCAGCTTTTCAGTGTGAAATGAATTAATGTCAGGATTACAGTAATCATCTCCTAAAAGTAAAGAAGTAATCATCCTTTTGTCTAATGAGTGCTGTTTGTTTAGTTCTGCTGGACTTTTTAACTTGAAGGAAACCTGTGATGTGCCACACTGTGGGATGGAAGGAAGGGTTTCCTGGAGATGGACCTAGATACTGTGACTCTGCAGCACCTTAGTGTCCCTGACAAAATCCATCTGATGTTTGGACAAAGAAAAGCCAGGAGCCCAAGAGGCACATTGCTCCAGGTAAAAGGCTACAAAACTGCCTGCCAAGTAATACAAAAATAAATGTTCTGGCTTTAACGGAAGAGTTATACAGAGCTATGGGGGTGCTGTGATGTTAAACCATTTAGTTCAGCTTACTGCAGAGGAAGCACGACTTGTGGAAACTCCTTCCATTGCACTGGATTTCCTCAGCGTGGTACACTGTCTTCTCACAGGCCCCACACTTGGCTCCTCCTCCCCAGTTTGGCATCCTTATCTGAAGGGTTGACCTAAGAAATCAAATTACATAAATAAATACAGCAGAAAATGTGAATTCTTTTAAATGGAACAGCTTGACTTTAAAAAAAGTTATTATTTTCCCCCCCTCTCTAGTCAACTGCTACTGCATACTTGCAATATACAACATACCTGTGTGGTACCAGAAGTGAGGGTGCTACCTCACTGGTGCTTTGGGGGCAGGGACAGTCCAAACCCCTGTGATTCTCTCTTGTAAAAAAGGATATTCCTTAGCTTGGTATCATCAAATAGTCATTTTCTTTCAATATTGCACTTTCCTGTACCCCAGCATAGCCTTTTCTGAGTTCCTCATGAAACAGCCACAAGATCATTGTGCTGCGCAGCCATTGTAAAGTAATAATGGATAGGTTCCTGAGGTGCTTAAGGTGTGGGGTTTTTTCTTTGTCAATTGCATTTAAAATCTAAACATCAGAGAAAAAAAAGAGACGTGGTTACTGTTCCAGTTCTTGCTATTACCGCTAGCATTGGAGCGCCTTGCCCAAGGTCACACAGGAGGGCAGGAGCCCAGCCCAGGTCTCTTGATGCCAGGCTCAGTGCCCTTCCCTGTGATTGTGCAGTCACACACCTGGAACAACCCCAGCTCTCAGCCTGCCCTTCTGTTTCCTTGTTTGAGTCATCATTTCTGGAAAGACTGGGACGTCATCTTGTCATCTGCACATCGTATTATCAGGTTGTTCTAAGCTCCTGGCATGGGCCTTCCTCCTCCTTCTTGGAAAACCAGTCACCTTCTTATTTTAGTTATTTTGAAGCCTGCTTGTGCTATTTATGTTTGACTAAATTCACCAAAAGGTACTTTTAACTAAGAGGAGGATTTTGAAGGCTGAATCAGGCCTGCTACCTGAGAATTTTCTTCTGAGGTCAGGTGATGGAGAGAGGGGAATTTGTCATAGCAGTGATGTAACATAGCTGGCATTTTCAATTGTTTGCATTTTAGACTAACATTTTACTATTTATTTACATTGGACACTAATGTCCTGTGCTTATCGTCCTCTCAGTGACTTTTGTACTGTAATCTTCTGAATTCCAGAATGAAATGTACAATCTCTACATGCCAGCTCTGCACCCTGAAGGCAATCCTTTCTGGCAACTAGGACCAAAAATCCTGCAATAATAGAAAAGAGATGTCTGTCCAGCAAAAGGAAGGTGCACACACTGAAGCAATGGCACTGGAGACATGGCAGTGGGGGCAGGTTTTGCAGCCAGTGTTTGATAACAGTGCAGATTCCAGCATATCCAAACATCTCTGCATTGCTACTGCAGTTATTAGCATATCCTTAACCCTGTGTAATTAAATAGTCACTGTTGTGACTGCTACCTTCACTAGACAGCCTACCTGTCATCCTCGTGCAAGATGCAATCTCTCCTCCTCTTTGTGAGGCTGATTTATGCTCAGCTGAACACCCTCCCCAGCTCAGTCAGCCCAGTCCTCTGCTGTCATACAGCAGCAGCATCATTAATCTCTTCCAGACCCTCCCAGCTCTCTTGGGAGGCTGCTCAGGAGCAGAACTGCTCTGGCAGTTCCAAAACAGTAACAGTGCAGAAAGGAAATGAAAACTCAGCTTTCTTCTAATTCTGTTTATCTGTAATGTAACAAGTGAGAAGCAAAAAAAAAAAAAGATGTAGCTGAAATAAGAAACAAAACTAACTGTGCACAATGAGCAGATGATGAATTTGCTCTCTCTCACTCAGTGAAGCCTTTACTGAACAGCACTGTTAAATTGGTTTTTCCATTTCTTTTAAATGTGAGATAAAGGAACAGAAAGGAATCTTTCATGTAGGTAAAATCTTATTCTCACTCTGCCATTCTATATTTTCTTCTATTTTTAAAGTACTTTTGTATTGGTGCCATTTTTTTTTCTCTTATGAAAATAGTTCAAGCAATGCTTCAAACACTTTAAAAGAAGGAAGAGCAACTTTGGATAAAAATCAGTTTTGTGACACTTCCTTGAAAATTAAAATGAGATTTTTGTGTCTACAATGTTCTCTTTCAAATCAGGTTTCCAGTGAAATCCCTTCGCAGCTGAAGCAGCGCTGACAGCTGCCTGGGAGGAGAGTGGTTTGTACCTCTGGTCTCTGTTAAGCTGCTCCTGCTGTGTTAGCTCTCCTCAAAGGCACACCAGGCCTCCAAGCCTGTGGCAGCAAGGATAGCTGTTGGAAAGTAGCTCCAATTACATCATCAGCTGAAGGGGAAAAAATAATCTCTGAAAAAGTCTGATAAAGTGCGATAGTGAACCTTGTGCTGTCAAGGGCTGTGGTTAAAGCTCTTAGAAGAACTGTTGTTCCTGAGGCTAATTATAGTAACATGACTGGGCATGCATGCACATTTTCCATGGTTTTTTTGGCATCACCTGATGGGAAGCTGTAGGAGAAAGAAGAAAGGCGCAGCAGGAATATTCCCATAAGGATCCTGGGGTAAGAACAGCAGTGCATGCCATGGTGTCTGTGCTGGCTGGAGGAACAGCTGGGTGAGGTACCAGGGCACGTCTGTGCTCTTCCTGTCTGAGCTTTGCTCATCCCTCTGGAGATGAGTGGCTATCCCTGTGGATGCTGTCCGTGCAGCTGGGTTACCACGAGAAAGTAACCTCCACAGGGGGTGTAGCATTCATAGTTTTCTACTCATCTAAATTATAAGGGTGGATAAAGTTCCATCCTTTCAATGTGCAAATAGAACTCGGCCTCCCATTTGTCATCAGAACGAAATAGATCCAAAGTCTCCACTTCCCATAATTTCATTGGGTGTCAGTGTCTAAATCCCCTTGAAATGCCCTGAACTCTGTTGTCTTAATCTGGTTAACTTTTCACATCTGCTCATCACATGGTACTTGTTACATTCTGGTGATCTGCTGGGAAGCGGAGCAGACTCATCCTGAAGGTGTGACACAGAAACTTCTGAGTGTTAGTGTTGCGACGTGTGGGCACTCAGGGTGCTGTTAAGCTGGAGGAGTGTTCTTGGGCTTGCTCAATTACTGCTCAGCAGCTTTGTATCATTCTTCAGAATGCAGCTTCTATATGGAGCAGAATTTATACACGAGATGTGCAGCCAAGGATTCGTGCCTCCCATTATTTAGAGCTTATATCACTACTTTGTAGGCTGGGCTTGGAGCAAGGAAGCCTTTGAAGTGTTGGTGTGCTCTGCACAGGCATGAAAACATTGTGAGCCATCTCCTTTCGGGCTGTTAGTCATACTGTACAAATCTGGGTGTCACATCGCTGCCACAGAGTGTCTTACTCTAACCAAAGTGCTATTGATAAGGATATAATCCAAAAATGTGTTTTGATCCATTGATCTAAATGGGTGGTGGATGCAGTACGGGCCTGATGAAATGTGGAGGAGTAAAAGGCAGTGCTAATGCCTGACTGTGCTGCAGGTGAAAAATGCAATTAATTAATTAATTAATTGGAGCTCAATCTGGTGCTCCCTTGCTAAACACAAGGTTTTCCCTTCTACGTGCTCATGCATTTGACAGTCTAGAGCTCAGGTCTTATCTGAATGGACTGCAGAGTTGTGTATTGTGTGGCTGGCAGGATTATCTCGGTGCCACATGTGCTACAGGATGGCTTTGAAGGGGACAAACAGAATGGGGAATATTGGTCTTTGTGACCACTGGCAGTAGAAATGCTGAATGGGGAGTGGTGGGCAGGGTGTGCCTTGCATCTCTCTCCATTTTAGTCCCAGCTAAGCTCAGGATATAAGAATACTGGTTTCTTGATTCCTTACCTAACGAACAAACAATTATAATATAAAACTCAAACATTGATGTCTACATTGAAATGCAAAGTATCAAGGCCATATTCAAAATTCTTTTCCCAGCTGAAGTCTGCAAGAGGTGCCAATGCAGCCAGGACTTCACTTGGTATCTAATCACAGCTCTGCTGTGACCTGTCCTGTGACCACCGTGACTCATCTGACCGTCCTTAGTGGTGCTCGCCCCACCAGCACCGTGGAGGTAACAAGATATTTCTTCTTTTATATAACAGCAATAAAATGCTGCTGTAGTTTTTTCTCTGCTACTAACACTCACAGTGAGGTTTTATTTTGATGTGTCTGCAGTGCAGAGCACAATTCCTGCCACTGCATCTCAAACAGCCTGAAGGTGTTTCTGTCAAAATCCAGCCCCTTGCGGAACATGTTTCTCCCTCAGCAGGAGAGATTCGCAGCAGAGGGGATGTTTGTGTTTGAAGATTGAGCTCATCTGATGGAGATGTGATCTTGTTACATGTTTACAATCATATTTCTGATATTCCAATCCATTCAGCTGGCTATGGCTACAGGTAAATTTTGTAAGTTAGCTTCCACCATGATCTCATAGCAACCAGCGTTTTTCCCTTATTTCTGCAGTCAAGCTAGACAGAGAGGTCAAGAGATGGGAATTCCAACACTGACACAAGAAAGTAAATATTGATTTTTCATTGGCACTGGTCACGCTAAGTTACACATGGCCCTTTGAAACAACAGATTTTAACTGACTTGATGTGAAGCACACGACGTGCATTGCTGAGAGCTGATAGCATCCCATTCTGTTGCTTTCATCTCTGTTCTTCCACATTTGCTATTATTTTCTAGCACAGTGATGCCACATTTCCTTTGAAACATCCTTGAGGCACACTTTTGCAGAAATTTAAGATTGCATCTCCAAAAAATATGGTATCCTGATACTAGAACAAGGTACTTAATTCTGACTTAGAAACCAACCACACCCCACATTCACATGCTGGTACATTCACATTCAGAGTTCAGTCTGATCCATGTGGCTGTGGAAAGCTGCATCCTGCTGTACAAAAGACCCATTCCTTTTTCCAGGCCTAATCCTGGGCTATCAGCTTTCACTATTCCTTCCACAAGATCCTTCTCTAAATCCTTTTCCCTGCACTAAGTCCTTTAAGTGCCAGCCAAAACTATTACAGACTTTGAAATAGCACTGTGATGACTGAGACAAGACACAGAATTATTTTATCTACATACAAGGCTTTATTCTCTGAAACAGTTTTACCTTTAGGTAGAAAACTTTCCATAGTAAATGATTGTGTGTATGTATTTATTTATTTATTTGAATTATTGGGGTTTTTTTCTGAAGACTTGACCAATCATGCTCTCTTGTAATCCTTGAATGATGGATGTTGGAAAAATTCTTTCATCCTGCGTTCTTATCCGGTCATTTTCTGTCAAGTCTGCGTAGATTTTTTCTTCTTATTTGATATGAAACCAATTGGTCCCTGACATTAAATATTTTGAAGATTTGGAGGGGTTCTTTTGTTTTTTTATTTCTAGGATACTATTATGAAAGCACATAAATTTGTACACATTGTACGTGCTCTTTCTAAAGACTGACTCTTTGCAGAAAAATAATTCTGTAGCTTTGTAACAAAACCTTTAAATGTTCTGAAACTTCTGTTATCCAGTCTTGCCTAGCCCAAATGAGTGTCTCTAATGAGAATCCCCCCAGCCCTGCTCTTGCAACACCAGTAGCTGCTCGCCTGGCTGAGCCAGAAGAATCTCTCTTTCTACTGGCTACTCCAAACCTAAAACACTGCTCTGTAGGACTCATATTTCTGTACAATATCTACGTGATTTTCTTTGTCAGGCAACAAGCTGCTTCTATCATCTGCTAGGAGTAAAAAAATACCCAAAGCCTTTTTGGCAGAACCCGTGAGACTCTACTTACCAGAGTCGCTTGAAGTTTCTCCCTCTTTTCTCAGGTCTCAAAGGGTTTGAACGGGAGGGGTTCCTGCTCTCTTTAAATGCAGTGACCACCTCTGTCAGCCCTATAAGGTGGGAGGGGAGGGGAGTGAGAGTTTCAGGGATCTGAGCAATGCCATTGCTATCACCGAGCTGAAAATAACCTCTGACAAAAGCCTGGCATTTTGTTCCCTTATGTCCACTTGTGAGTAGGTGGACAACAATGCAGCCCCTCGGATTACACCTAAAGGACATTCCTGACTGCAGCCTAACAGATCAGAAATAAAGATTAAAGTTTTATAGTTGTTCTACTGCGTTGCTTAAATGTGAATCATAAAATAACAGTCCCTGAAATGAGGATTTAGTTATTAATGGTCACATTGCCAAAAGTAATTTACCAAAATAACTGTTAAAAATAAATCGAAACCTGTTTGTAGCACCCCCTGGAAAACAACAGTTTTAAATGAAAAGGCATTTCATTCTGCAGTTCATTATTTGATTGATGCAACTGGTTTGTCTTCGAGAATACAGAGAATTATGCTTTTACCTCAAATCTTTCCTTTTTTACTGTTTTTAGGCATTAAGATGGGTAGATAACATGTATGATATTTAGCCTGTGTACTTACTTCAGTTATATTTGCCATGCCTGACTGAGCCCCTTGGAAATGGATGAGGCTGCAGATATATTAGAGGTGTGGGCAGTAAAGTATGAAACACTTTTTCAAGGGGCTTTATTTTGAGAGCTTTAAAGGTTGAGAAGCTACTTCTCGTTTTCTGAACAGATGCCTGAATTTAGCAACTTTATTCAGGATCATGGACTTTGCTGTGTATGAAAGGGCCCATTCCAGGGTTTAAACACCAGAACTCTCAAGCTGAAAGTCTTGACTTTGGGACTTTCATGGAAGTGTAAGGAAATTAGATGCCTAACCCACATCAGACTTTAGGATTTAGGGGCCTATTAGCTGAGGCTGCAAAGAAAACTCTTAGGAACCTATAAATCTGTTTACTATTGAGTCTGGCAAGGATTTTATAATGCAGACAGGTCCTTGGTGTAAAATTGAAGGACTATTTTTTTCCTGAGCAGAGGATCTGGATTCCATCTCTTCTTGGTTGCTCTCCCCAGATAGTTAATGGAATTATTCTATGTCAGACAAGGCCAAATGCAGAGGGGACAGTGCAGTGCGTGTGGCGTGAGGGTTCCTTGTAAGAGGGCAGTGAGGAGGGGTAGGGGCAGGCCAGAGCTCCCTGTTGGAGTACATGGGAAGCACTGAGAAGTTTCTAAAATCTTTGTGTTTGCACCCTTGGTGACTTCTGTTAGGACCCCTGAGGTGTGAGAGAGATGAACCTTCTCTAATCTTCACTCGTGTTTTATAGACCACATCCTTGGATGGATCTGCACCATAACCAACTGCAGGGAACTCTGCGGAGAAAGGTTTTCCCCCCAAATTTAAGTATTTTCCCTTTGGTTTTGGCAGAGGACTTAAGGGGAAAATGCACCTGAACAACCTTTAGTTTTCCTGGTGTTGGGTGCTGCTTAATTTCTGTGCTACTGCACGCCCCTGTAAGGATTGTCATAAGGCTTTTTACAGTTCCGGGGAACAGCTGGATCTACACAGGTTGGTTGGGATTATGTATAATTCCAGGTCAGCTGTGGTTAGCAGGACCTGGGACTGGAAGAAAAGACTCAAGATATGCAACTGGAGTTGCACATGCACAAACTGGGGTGAGAATGTAGCGTTTTCTATAAATCAAAGGCAGGGATTAAAAAGCCCTGCCTGAGAGCTGGAACGCAGCGACTCAGACAAAGCCAGCCTGGGGATCAGAGGGACTTTCAGAGCACATCAGGTACTCAGGGCACGTTCCAGGGGAGGTGAGGCAGGTGGGAAGAGCAGGGAGCTGGGCTATCAGAGACAAATGCAGGTCTACCGGGGCATGAGACCCTTGGAGCAGAGAAAGCAGCAGCTTTTCAGCCTGCAAAACGAGCACACAGGGAGAAAAGTGCTCGTGAAAAAGCAACTGCAGTGTGTCAGGAGCCAAGGGACACAGGACAGCGAGTCAGAAAATATCCTCAGCTTTCCAAAACAGCACCATGTGCAAGAAGACCTTTTCACCAAGCCTAATTACTGTAGTTTCTTATTCTGTCAGCTGTGGTGTTCAAAAATGAAAGGGGTCGTTTGTTTCCACTGAGTAATGCAAGTTTCTAAAACCTTTGCCTTAATATTTCCAGAATGAAATTGATAGCAGGTGTAAGGAAGATCAGTTATCTCTTTGGAGAAGAAAAATCTATTCAGTGCTCGAGGGAGAATTCTTCCCTCTTCCAGCCTTTATTCTTTTTTCCCCCTCATTTAGGAATATTTCAATAGTGATCCTATTTGGTTAGGTGTATTTTGTATTAGAACTCTGCATGATTAAAGAGCAGACGAGTTTTTTACTGTGGTAGTTGTTTTAATTATGTTTTTTTATGCAGTCCAAGCTTGAATCTCGGGCTTTGCTACCATTTCTCCTATCCCAGTTGGATTTGCCAGGCACATTTCACCTGGGAAAGTAGATACACTGTATTTTAATTTAATTTTTCAGCTATTTCTTGTTATCCGAGTGTGAAGTGTATGAGGGGTCTTCATCTTCTTTCCTTCAGTGTGTAAGAGACACTGCTGCACGTATTTAAATTCAAGTGGTTTGATTTAACCTGTTTGAAATTTCTGTGACATTTGGACACGCTTTCCTGAATGCTCCAGGGGGATATCTTGCTTCCCAACTGTTTTGTTCTAACTTGTTTTTAGGAGCTGTAATATCTACTGATAAGAGTTCAGAAGTCACATCGAGTTACTTAAGTCACTTTTTCATGAAATACCATTTTCACCCCCCCTTCAGAACACAGCAACACCTGCCTGACAAAAAAAGAATGAAAAGATGCCAGTGAATATACAATGTATGACTTAGGTAATCTAATCTGATCAAACAGAAAAAGTCAGTGTAGAGTTTTATGTACGTTTAATCTGAACAAATAGATTTAAAAATACAGTATAAATAATTCTTAACTTATATAAAAATTGATTAAGAAAATTTGGGGTTTCTTTTGTGCTTCTTACTAACTACAAAAGAGCATTATTAAACACAGAAGCAAAACATTTTAACTATGGCCTTTTTGTTAAGACATAAAATATGTACACACTCACAGTACTTTTTTTTTTTGGTGCAAAATATGTACTGACTGATAGACTGTACCTTTCTGTACAAAGACAATTTCAGCTTACTTTGCATAGAAGAAATCAACACACACTCACAAAAAACCCCACTAGATACATAACTTTGTTGTTAAAATACTTCAGGTAAGCCTTTTGGAAAAATTCATTAGGTATTAACTTTCTCCTTAAGAGTCAGTTTTATTTTCTAAAGCATTAATTAAGGCTATTCCAGCATTGAGGTCTTGGCAATACATGTCCAAACCACTGTCCATCATACAATGCCAGACATGTGCAGTGTGTTAGCAGTAATTTTGCCTGCTAACACAATTAGCAATTCCCTATCCCAAAATTAGTCTTCTGAAACTTCAAGTTTTCGTTGAGGAATATATAGAGTTCCTTGAGAAATTCTCTGGGTACCATCTGAGTTTGCAGATAGTGAAGGTTCTGTGTTTGGCCCTCCCGGTGTGCGGAAGAAGTTTTCTGTAACTGCCTGAGGCTCCTGAGGTTCCTTTGGAGCAGAAGGCTAAAGAGAAAAAAAAAAGTTACTTTCATTTTATGGGGGAAGAAAAAGTAAATTCTACTTCTAAGATTCTGCAGGATGTTAGCAAACTCTTTTTTTTCCCCCCTGAAATTTAAAAACTTATCTTTTTACTGAGGAGGATATACCTGCATTCCTCGATATATAAAAATATATATAAACACATAAAAATATGGTTTCTCTAATCCCCTTCTTTTTTAATACTAACAGATATTAGGCAATACAGTATTACATAAAATATACAGAGAAACTTCCTGTGGGAAAAAAGTATTTAAAATCCTGTAGAATCCTATCCTATTAAAAGAAAAGCTATTATTAAACACAAGAACTTGAGAGTAGATCAGGGAAGTAACAAGTAGGAAAGATAAAGTAACAAATGAACAATTTGTTAATAAGCACAGTCTCAGATCTATGTAAAATCCTTCCTCTACAACAGTTGTCTCTTCACATCTTGTCATCTTCCAGCTGGCTCCACTTCCACCACAAACAAGTCACTTATCTTCCTTGCTAACCTCTCATTTCTACTGTACTTAGGCTGGCCTTCACTGCTAGCTCTTTCTGGGCAGTGTTGATTTCTAAAGATCAAAAAGAAATGTTTATTTATAAATTTTACCTGCTGTAAGGGAACTACTGCACTGTAGTTCCCACTCAACCCACCATGGTCAAGTTGCAATATATTTCAACTCACCTTCCCTTCTTGCACATTTGTGCTTCCTGAGCTGTGGCTGATATTTTCTGATTGGGAAGAGACTGGCACGTGATGAAGAACAGGATTTGCAGGAACTTGCACACCAGCAGGTATTAGTCCTATGTGTTGCAGCATAAAGTTCAGAGCTGAAGAGCTTGGATTTGGGGCAGAACTGGTACTGCTCGAATTGAGGCAGGAGTTGCTCAGTACAGGTGCAGCAGCTATAGAATTTGGTGACAGCATTATGTTCAAGGGTGTTATATGAAAAGCAGGAATATTGACTGTTTTCAGTTCTGAGGCTGGCATTGGAATGACACCTGAAACAGAAACATCAAGTGTTGAAGGGGATTAGGACGAACTGGCCCCAGCCCTGTGCCTGTTTCCCTGGACACTGACCAGCGATGGGGGAGCTGTAGGCTGTGTGCTGCAGTGAGCACACCCCAGCCTTCTCTTTGTTGGAGCACTCTGCCTTGTTGCCATGGGTGCAGTGAGTCAGAGGAATAAGATAACCAGACGGAAAAAAAGTCTGAGAAAGAAAGAGACAGCACACCTTTAGCCCAAACATGTAATAAACAAACCCCAAATGTTTTCTCCAAAGCTGCAAGCCCCCCTTGCCTTGTTCTTATTCTTCATCCTCCCTGTCCCCAGGATCCCATATCCCATGCCTGTATTACTCTCTGTCTGAAATGAGACACGACAGACTCAAGGACATGCTCTTTCAAGTAAAACCACCCAGAAGTCAGCTGGCTCCATTTCCAACTGATATGCCTGGTGGGGAACTGGAAATCCACCTGGGATTAACACAGTGCAATTTGACTAGATCGAAAAGAAATCCTGATACTGAATACTTTTTTTTCCAGAAGAAGCATCCTGGACCCAGTAATCATCACATCACCTCATTCTTGGATCGTGTTTTTCATAAAACAAACATTGGAAGACAACATTTTTGCATTTACACATTCTGTTTTTGTCAACACAACTGTTCTTTATGCAGGTTCTCCACAGCAATCAGTCTTAACTGCAGAATACTGAATTTTACTGATGAAGAGTTTAATGTGATTCTGTTTCAAAGTATTTGACGGTCACTATATGCAAACAAAGGACTGGGGAGGTAAGGGATCTCAACCTTGCCCTCAGCTCTGTAATGTGACCTTCATTCTAATGGAAGCCTGAAAGCCTCTTTATGGCCTCTTATTTGTCTACTTAATGCAGAAACAGAAATCCTACATTCCTACAAAATAAGGTTTTAAAAGCACACTAAAAAGAATTCAACCAAAGACAACCTATGTAGCTGTAGATTGTTGTAGTTTTGTTTCTTTTGCAAAGACTCCGAGCAGTGTTTTCCCAGGGAATGGCAAGACAAATCTTACCTCAGGAGCAGGAATGGCAAATGCCACAGGTATGTCTTGTTTTGTTGTGATTTTATCTTCATCTTCTGGAATACTTTCTTTTGTACACTGGTCACAGCAACTTGCCATGTTTTGATCTACTGTTTTGGTTTCATTCTGTCTCTCTTCCTGGGCATTGTCCATTTCATGATTCGTTTGTGAGCTATTGGAAGGTGGTTTTTCATTCTTAGTGGATTCTCCCTTTGAGAAAAGTACATACAAAAAGAAAGGCAGGTGTTGTAAGGCTTAACATTTTCAATTACAGCCCTACGATGGTATTTATAAATTCTTCAACATTGTAAAACAAGCTTTTACTTCCTCCTCATTCCCAAGTTTGTGCTATAAAAACTTCTGGTCCCTAAGACAGCCAGGTCCATGTTATCACCTCATTTTAATTCCCAGCTGGTGGATGTTTGATAGCATGTGCTGTCATAACACACACATAACATATGATGACTGTTTTGGCATGCCAAGTTTACAGCACATTTATAATTTACAGAGATGCTAAAACAACCAGCAGCTGAGGAATAGAAAGCAATCCAGCCCCAGTCCCTCCATATACATCAAGTTTACCTGAACCTCTTACTCTCTTCATGTGCTGTTCTATTATGCCTACAACAACCCAACACTGGGTGGAAATATTTAGAAGGTACCTGGATTTTGGGATGTTCCCTGTTGAGTGACTTTTATATGTCCACTTGCCCTCCTAACACCTCTAAAGCCAAGAATGGATGCCAGCAAGTTTATAGAAGCCTAGAATTCAAGGGACCTTGAAGATCACCTCCTTCCAACCTCGCTCTCAACCTGACCTGCTCCAGAATCACGTATAAATAGGTAAGTTTTGACATAGTGTTTTGGGAGTTGTTTTATGTTCACTACACCTGTACACTTTGTCTTTTTAGATAGAAACCCCAGCCCCTCAAACATCAGCAAGCACAGCAAACAAACACCATCTCTTCAAGCCTGTTATTTAATACACCTACTCTCACTGGCAGGCTCCTACATCACTTTGAAAATGAGTAGGTGGCAACATCACTGAGCTATAAAATGGCATTTTAAAACTGATTTAACTTACCGAAGACGTATCAAGGCTTTCCTCATCACTTCTACGCCTTTTAATTAAATTATTCTCTGGTAATTCCTGTGATCTTTTAAGGCACCGCTGAGATGAAGTTTTTGATTTCGTATCGGGTCTTTCTTCAGCTGCCAAGGACTTTGTTGGCTCCTCCGTGCCTCTCTGAGTGTCCCCTTCCTCAGTGGTTATTTTATTTAATACTTTTGAATTATTACTCTTAATTCCAGTTACATTAGCACATGGCAGAGGCTGCAACATGAAGCCTGGGCTGTAGGTTGTCACAGTGTGGGCTTGGGAAGGGTGCAGATAGATTGCATATGAAACCCCAGACTGAGGATGAGGTAGGATGACTGGTGACACTGAGCCGTGGCTTGCAGGGCACACCCCGAGGGGCTGGCTCAGAGCTGGCTGCTGAGAGGGTTCAGGTTTGGGGACAGCCTCAGGCGAGGACAGGGCACATTTCATTTGTATCTCTTCTGCTGTCCTTAAGCGAAAAACAAAGAAAAAAAAATCCCAAACATATTTTAATTCCTTCATGCAGAAATGAATGTCCTGAAAATTATCTTCCGTAATACAAAGAATTAACATGAATTTGTGCTTCTCAATCCACTAAAGGGAAAATTAATGAAAAAATAGTCTGCAGTACTAGGGGTTAGTGGTTTTTGCAGTCTGTTGCCCCACTCAAACTGAGCATAACTTTAACTTAATGGCCAGTGACATCATAAAGCTTCTCACCTTTAAACTTGTGCAAACTTACTTGGATTGTCCTTCCAGCTGATGTTTAGTGATTGCTGGAAACTGAGCTATTGTATTTGGGAAAACTGGTAAACTTTGATAAGTACCTGGTTGGAGGAGAAAAACAAATCAAAACTGAATTTGATAGTACATCAAATTCAGGAATTACAATTTAAATTGAGGAGACTGCATTATGTAATGTAACATACACATTTAATGAGACAACTTATCCTCAAACTCAGCCCAGATTTGATTTGATCAACCGGACATCAGCTTACATCAAACAAATTTTGAAGGCCCCAGAGAGGATCCCTAGCAAGAACATGAACAGGTAATTTTCTGGCCATTTTTTGGAATACAGAACTGCTTAGATAGTATAATCCAAAGCAGAGTTTCTACAACAAAGCAGGTTCAGAGAAGATCCAATATTCAGAGATTCAGTGATTCTACACAAACAGAAGGTTTGTCACCATTTCTATATTTCTGACAGTTTTTAAGATGTATTTTTGAAAGGAGGCACCACCCACACATCTGCACGTCTTATGAGAAAAGGGCAAACCCAAATATTTAATGCAAGACTTTGTTTTTTTCTGACTTAAGAACAAAGAAAAAGAAGTTTCTAAAAGAAAAATTAGAAAAAGATACATACTGGTACTTATTTTAACTGGGCTGGTTGGAGCAGACTGGATCTTCCTTCTGTCGTTTTCTATACTCTTAACTAATTTTATTAGAGATGAATGCCGAGTAAAGTTTTGCTTTCCTTTTGAAGGAAAAAGGGCTTTTGAGCACTGCTCTTTGGAAGGGATGGATTCTGAAATAGGTGGGGAACAGGTTGTAGAAGTTGCTTCAAGTTCTGTATCTGAGAAACAGAAAAAAAAGGAGAAAACACATATCGTATGCAGATTCAGTAATTAAAAGCAATTATTTGAGCCTGGCTTATAATTCTTGAAGTATCAGCAGCAGCAAACATGGAAATTCAAGAATCTCAATATGTGAACATTCACTGTGTACAATTAGATACAGGTTGCTGTGCTGTTAAGGGCAGTGATGTGACCAGTAAAAGATTTTCTGCTTAGTTATTCTGTCTTTTGGTCAAAAAATTCTAGTAGAGAAAACAAACACACAATCAATATCATCAGCAGAACAAAAGGAAATGACACATACACCTACCCTGAGTATTTGGCAAGACCTCAGGTCCTGTCCACTTGAATGCTGGTTTTCTACCTCTCTCCTCAGTAACGTGAACTTTTTTGATAAGCTTGAGGCTGCTGAGAACATTTGCTATGTCATAAAGTCTTCTAATTTTGGCTGAAATAAAATAAATAAATGTAAAGTATAGCAATTGCAATTTAGCAAGTTAGCATCTATCAGCTAGAGAAAAGTTGTAACACCCTTTAAGCAGCTAGAAGGAAAAAGCTTTAAAAAAAATTATAAGAACAATTTTGTGGAACAGGTATTTATACAATGAAAAAACATCGTGATACAAAGTTCACATGTAAAATAGAATGACATAGATACAGATGTAGAAGACACTGCAAAGTTTATTATGCTAAATACGAAAAAAAGAACATTTTCAAAACAAGTTAATTTCTGAGCAATAATCAAACCTATACAAATCCTGTAGTTAAAATAAGTAGATTAAACGGCAGGTACACACATGCAAATGTGGGAACTGGAGGGAAGAGAGACACTAAAATCCAACAGGATAATCATTCTGCATGTCTTCCCTGTCCCTAGGCTGAGGTATTAGGGAAAAGTTTTAGGCAGAAGTCAATCTACAAGTAAGTTCTAGAGCAAGGTGAACGTGCTTAGGCCAAAACTGATACTGAAAATTTAAAGTCTAGCAAGTAATGGAATTTGGAACTGTGCTTTATAACCAAGAATGTGGTAAAACATGGGATTGATACCTGAAATACAGGCAGATGGATGGAATGCCCTGAAAAATGCTTTTAATGTGAGACAGGCTCTTCTTATGGAAGAATAAAAGCAAGCAAAAAACCCTACTGAGCAGCCATCCACCCTCTCTAAGTTGCTGTGAGGCAGTGGAAAGGAAATCATGAACTGAAACCAGCAAGGATCAGTATTTGCATAGACACAATTCCACAAAAAAAAAAAGAGACCAAAAAAAGCCGCAAACAAGCAAAGGAGTCTGAGAATCTAGGAACAGACTAATTTTCAATGAAACCCACAACTATCCCTCAAAAGCAGCACATTTTTAATTATTTTATGTGTACTGACCTAGCCCTAGAAACACCATTTCATGTGAATGGAGAGGAAGGGGAGGAAGTGTGCAGGGAACTGAGAGAAGGGTAAAAGAATGAAGAAATAATTGGCAGTTAAGAGCACAGGGTTTCACTTCCTTTGACATGCAAGTTGGTCACAAGACTTTTACAGAATTTCTTTAGATTTCTACCAAGCTAGTTATGTGGCCAGAACACAGATTTTGCATGATTCAGGGGCATCTTTGGTGCAATGATGCTGAAAACTTTGACAGGCTGCTTGAGAAAAGAAATTGTCACCAACACGGAGCCTTGTGACATTCTTTCAGGAGGGAGGATTTAACAAACTTTTCCTCTTAGGTGGGCATTATGTATCAATAACCATAAATAAATTATAAACTGCAGAAGGTGTTTAGTTAGTTTTTGGAGGCTCAAATAAATATCTGTGGCAGGAAAAATAAGAGTATTTTTCATTGTATGAAGTAGTACTGGAATAATTCCTTTAGCTTACACTTGCTGTTGTACTTACTTTTAAACTTGCTTTTATCCAAGTCTTCTAACTGATCTTCTCCAATCAAGATTTTAGCAGCAACTTCAAGGCTCACTATTTGAGGTGTTGATACAAGAAACAGCATCACAAATTTCTGACTCATCACTCGTAAGGACTTGTATTTCCTGCCATTCACTGATGCTGCAGCAGACAGGAGAAAGGATTAAAGTATTCAGTGACACACCAGCTACAAACATAAAACACTGAAGAAATTTGTCAGTAATAATAATTGTAAGAACAACAGAGAAACTAGGCAAGGCCAGTGCTGACTCCAGAATCATGTTTCTACATGACAAGAAACAGATGATTGGGTGGATACCAAGTCTAACTACAAAGAAGGGAGGGTGATGTATCCCACATATACATTTCCTATTGTATGATAACTCATACTCCTAAAGATGCTTAACCCTTAATTAAAATTTCTTCCATGAATCAAAGCTAAAGTAATAAAACAAATTGAGTTCTTCAATTTGTTTCAAGTTTCTATAACATTCAGTAGTAACTTCTGGTTTCTATAACAATTCAGTGGTAATGGCAATTGGATTATTTTTTGGTGCATTTGATAGTTTCACCCGATGTAGAAAAAAAATTACAAGAATTGAACAAATAAG
This sequence comes from Falcunculus frontatus, assembly GCA_013398115.1. Lineage (NCBI taxonomy): Eukaryota > Metazoa > Chordata > Aves > Passeriformes > Falcunculus > Falcunculus frontatus. Next base: position 511,815 of record VZRV01001287.1, on the reverse strand, counting down.
ACAAGTGCAAGAGTGCAGAGCACTTTTGCTCACCAAAAACAGTTGTGGTGCTTTTGGGGCAGCACCATCACAGAAAAAAATAAGTAAGGCAAATTTTTTTTTTTTCCAAGTTCATAGAAATCTATCATTATAAGCACATATTATTCTTGGTATTATAGAGAATTATTACCAGCACGAAATTCCACTCCTGGGAGCTCGACAAAAGACATTTCTGACTGCTCACTTGAGCCAAAATAACTTGCCATTTCTTCATTTCTTTCGCCTTCAGGATCAAATTCGTGCTCATACTCTTTTTTCTTGATCATCTGGATTTGCTGTATGTATTTGTTCTCTTCTCCCACTTTTTTCAGGGCCTGCAGGGTCTGGGGGAGGTTGTGGCGCCCGTGCCAGACGTATCTGTTCCTGGCCAGGCGGCTCACCATGTGCAGGCTCTCCAGCACATTCACAATGTCATAGATGCGCCTGCGCTCCACATCTGCAGAGGAGAAGATGAACCTGACATCTCTGCTACATAAAATATGTTCACTCATGCATTACCTGCAGCACAGATTACTGTCCTTCCTCTCAATACATTTCTAAACCATTTTTGCCAATTCCGTACCACAAAAGTTTCTGAAAATAGCTATCACAGGTCTTGCCAGCAAGGAAAACAATATATGGAAGGACTTGCTGTTCCAGAGTTATACTTGGTTTTCAGCATTCTTCAAGAAATAAAACTTACTGATGCCAGAAGAGCCATTACATGGGTTTCAATCCAGCCTTAGAAAAAACAGAGCGTTTTTAATTATTCACTGCATTGATTTTAGACTGTGTCCTTAAATAACCTTGGAAACTCATGGTAGGAAACTGTTTTATAACTTCTTTTTATGTTATTATACTAGCACACTCTTCTTTTCTCATTTGTCTGATAAACTCTTGGTTTTGACCAGACATTTTCTAAAAGAGATGTCCTTTTGTACAAAATATAAAAAACCATAAATCATACTACTTTAAAATTTTTATAACTATTATCCATATATAAGCTGTAGAATACCGTAATTCCATAGCCTTTTGATTTAAAAAAGGTTCAGATTGATGTTAGAAACACAGACTCTGCAGAAATCATTGCTGCAATATAAAAATAGTGATATAAAATGAGAAAGTTAAGTTATCATCAAGAACAGAAAGCAGTTTCTTGCTTTGATATCATGATCAGACAGGAAGCTGTGGGCTCAGTTTGAGAAATGCTAGTTCCTGCTGCAAAAATCTAACCACTAATCTTAGTCATCACGTGTGTATCCAAAAAACTGCAAATGGTTATTTGTGATACCAGCAATAATTTAGATGTTTAATAAGAAACAGAATTCAGAGTTTCTCAGTTCAGTTCACTGAGGAAACATCAGCACTTTAAAATAATTCCTCTAGGAATGAGGAGTTTAAAACTGGGTTTAAATAAGTTTGAGAGAACAGAGTTAGCATCCAAAACTGTATGGAGCAAAAATGTAGTAATAAAAATGGCAGGTTATCAGCAAATTTGCATGAAGAAATATTTAATGGGACGAACACCAACTTACGTAGCTCTTCAGTGACTTCATCAAGGCAAATATAACTTTTCTGTAAAGGGCTGGGGTAATCAGGATATCGAGCTAAGAATTTATGGCACAGTAATCCGAGACTTTTCTCTTTGCGACTTGGCTGAGACTTTTCATATTCATCCCCCAATATGTGCTCCTACATGGGAATAAGGAAAAAAGAATGTGAGATTTTTGACAATATGTAAACACAAATATTTAACAGCTTCGTAGTGAGCACTGTCAAAGGGCCGGTGTTCTCCCTTTCTCCTCAGCAGCTGTGAAATAAAACCAGAACATTACCGTTGCATGTAGCTAGTCAATATCCTTACTTATATCTGGTAAAAGCTCCAAAATCAAAACTTAGAAAAAAGATGTGTTATGTCAATGTATAATTTTTTATACTGAATAAACAGCCTTCAGCTAACTTAAAAAAAAAAAAGAAAAAGAAATACAGACAACTTTACAACATACCTGCAAACAGTGTTTTGCCTGTAGGACCTCACTTGAACTGTCTGACAGCTGCCTTCTCTGTTCTCTGCTCCTAATCTCAGGACTGGCTGCACTAATCAGCATTTTCAGGTTGGAAGTGGGTGTCCATGGATCTGCTGGAGAGGTTTCCTTAGGTTTTGGGGGTGTGGTTAGAGGCTGACAGTCAGGCTGTCTCTCTGTCAGTACCAACTGTGAGGTAGCTGCTTGTTTCAAAGGGGTTTTCAGTACATTTTTGCATGGCTCAGAATGCTCATTTTCCTACACACCAAGAAAAAGAACAACAGTGATATTAAAAAGCCGGGTGCACCATGATCCATTTATCAATAACAGTCAAAGGGAGATAGAGATCACTGCATTTTTTGGGTAGCTCCGAGTCAAGGCTTCCAGTCCTACTCTGAACCATTGAGCCCCTTCCCTGAAACCATTTCTGTGCCTGTAGCTTAAGGCTTGGGGCTCGTGGCATTTATTCCTCGGGTAATTTTCCTTTTCTTTCCTCTGAGGAAAGTACAATCAGAACGTATGTGAATGCATAGCAGAGAGCTATAAAGAATGGCTGAAACATGTCATGACCCGGGAGCAGGTGTGATATTCCTTATAAATTCTCGTTGGGCTAAATAGACACCAGCCCACATGTCAGAGAACTCTTATCCTTTGTCATATAATCGCCTTAACTCCGGCGACCAGCCCAGTACATAGTAGCCATAGAAGTGTTGGCTAACAAGCTCTTAACTTTTACGGTGAACTTTAACAAGCTCCCAACTCTCGCAACAAACTTCGGAGGGGAGTAAGGGGTGGAACGGGATCGCGTGGCTTGCCGAGATAGAACAAGAGAGGAAAACAAGAGGGAAAGTGAAGGAAAAGGGATGCCCGGGCGGTCTGGACCAGGGGCCGACAGGAGCTCGGGACCGATCCACTTCCTTGTAGTTTCCCTCGTATTCCCCTCTACTTTTCGCGCCGTGTATCCGCGCATGCGCGGTCCGCCCCGCAGAGCCCTCCGAGGAATGGGTTTGGGGTCTGTGTCGGTCCCGGAGTCCCTTCCACTGAGGTGCCCGGGGCTCCAGAAAGGCTTGCGAGCCTGGAATTGTGAGGGAAGCGGGCTCGACCCAGAGCCGCCTCACCTCCGCGGGACCCTCTTCCAATCGCAACTTCCCTGCCACAGCAGCACAGAATGTGTGAGACAGACACGCTTCAAACATCATTATTATACCTGCTCCTCCACACACCTTCTACTAAGGAAAAAACAAAGAGGAAAGGGGAGCCAGGAAGAAGAAGTGTTCTTTACGGACTCGGTGGATAAAGGTCGTGAGATGAAGTTTCAGGAACTTTTGTTAAGGACAGAAATTACAGCGAAGGTAAAACGCGCTCGGTTTCTCCCATCCCGCGGTTTCTACGCGCGATCGTTCCGATCGAAGCGATTTCACCCCCGGGGGGCTGAGCGCGGGCAGCGGGGCTGTCACCGCCCCGCGGGAAGCGGCAGCCCCGGGGCTCGGCTGCTCTTGCCCACCGGAGGAATTACCTTGTCGCCGGCCCCCATCTCCCCGCCCGCCGGCCGCATTCTCCCGCCGCCNNNCCCCCGCCCCCCTCCCCCCCCCGCCTCGGGGGCCCCCCCCCGCCGCTCCCGCCGCGCCGCTCCGCATCGCAGCTCCCGCCGGCTCTGCAGGGCGGGAGGAGGGAGGGAGGCACTGGTTGGCGGGCCCCCGTGACGGGCCGGTTCCCGCTGCCCTCCACGACCACCGGGCTCGTCCCACCGCCTCCCAGCCCGGCCCGCGCGCGCCCGCCGCCCAACGGCCCCGGCCCCGCCCCGCCCCGCCCCAGCACCGCC
>VZRV01001287.1:480901-507553 GCA_013398115.1 Falcunculus frontatus | reverse complement strand
CCAGCCGCGCGCCCCGCGCGGGCCCCGCGCTCCCCTCACGGGTCCCGCCCGCCGCTCACGGGTCCCGCCCGCCGCTCCGGCTCCCGTTCGCGGGGTCCCCGCGGCCGCCGCGCTCCTCGGAACTCACCGCGCACTGTGCTCGAAACACACCGCGAATTGTGCTCGAAACACACCGCTCTTTGCATTTAAGACACACCGCACTTTGTGTCCGTGCCCCGGGCTCTGGAGCTCCAGGCTGAGCTCTAGAGCCGGGGCCGGACACCGGCTGGAGCGACTCCCCCGCTCCCAGCTTAGCAAAAAGAGGGGATAAAAGGTGAATTGCTGAGCCCAGTGAGGGGCTTGCAGTTGGGTGGGAGCGCTTCGATCGCCCCTGGCCAAGGGGTGTTAGTGTCCCCCAGATAAGGGTCCCAGCCGTCTGGTGCCGCTTATCGCGAAATCACAGAATCAACTAGGTTGGAAAAGACCTCTGAGATCTGCGAGTCCAACCTGTGACTCAACACCACCATGTCAACCCGACTGTGGCAGTGAGTGCCACGTCCAGTCTTTCCTTAAACATCTTCGGGGACAGTGGTGCTCCACCAGCTCTCTGAGCAGCCCATTCCAATGTCTGAGCACCCCTCCTGTGAAGAAATTCCTCTTAATGTCCAACCAGAAAACCCTGTCGGAAGCTTAAGACATCTTGTCCTGTCCTTTGTTCCCTGGGAGCAGAGCCCGACCCCCACCTGGCTGCACCCTCCTGTCAGGGAGTTGTAGAGAGTGATAAGGTCGCCTCTGACCTTATCACAGAGGTTACAATACTTCTGTTCTGCAGGCAGGAGTCTGGGATTTAAACCTACCTCTCCTCGGCTGTTTTTTATACTAGAGCCAGGACTACCAAACCTTTTAATGTAACTGTGTAATTTTTCTGAAAGGGAAGTCGAAAGCTTGTAAACTCAAATGAAAAAATTGACCCCAAAGTGACCTTCACTCCTTGGTGTCACCAGCCATGCAGCAGCCAAGAGTTATTCCCTTGCAGTGCCTATGTGCCACACCTTAAAAAGTGGGATTTGGGCGGACATTTGCTCTTTTTCCTTGTTTGTGCTTTGATACGATTACTGTGTATTGGTTTCTTTCTGTAAAAGGTGCACTCGAAGGTGGGATCGTTGTAACCCAGAGCTGGTGTGTGACTCACTACAAGTACAATTATAAATACTAAAAAAACTATGTGTATTTTTTCTTTACCCCTACAACAACAGGGATGACCACATAGAATGCACATGGAATTTCAGCTTCTTAAATGAGGAACACCCATGTGTTTCAAAAATCAAACCAGGGAAAAAAATCAGGCTTTTACATTCAAGCTGTCATTTGAATATTTACTTAATTTATGTTGAGCTTTGAAAATTACCTTTATCACCTAATCAAGAAGCCATTATCTCTGTTCAAACAGCACACTCTTGTGACCTTTGTACAGGGGACTTCTTTCCTGGTCCAAGTTAGCCTTACAAGCTGCCCATTACGACAGTATCAGACATTTTAAAGTAAAGGTTAAAAGAATTTCCAAGGTTATTACAGCTATTGAAATATTATTCTGTTAATAACTTGTGTGCCTCTGTTACCATGCTCCTTACCATGCTAGTGCCTTTGGCTTTCTGAGATCATGGAATTACATGGAGCAGTAAAAGGCGTTCTCACTTGCAGCCATCAATTTAAACTGTATTTCCCTCTGCTCTTGCTTGACTTGCATAAGAAACTGCAATTACGTTCTCTGCCAGGTACCTCTTAAAGGAAAAAGAACAAGGATTAAAAACTTTAATGTCCCTGACATGGCAACCGAAGGCACCAGTAGCAAGTTAATAATTGGTCTTTTGATGTATAACCTTGAAACCTTTTGTGTGGTGATCCTTGTGGGGGATGTTTGCCGTTTTCAAGTATTGTGCTGAATCAAGACACCACCTGATGCCAGAAATCAGAGTTGGAGAGTAATAGGTGATTTTATCTATGCTGGTTCAGCTAAAGAGTTACTTGAAGCATCGTCATGTGGATTAAAGGGAATGTGTGACATATCCTAGTGGTTTGGTCAAATGAAGTCACGGATAAAGTGGTAAATAAGCAAAGAATTTGTGAAATGGATTGCTTCCAGTGTCTGTATTCTAGTTAAGCATCCCTCCTCGTCTGCCTATAGATATTTTCCTCTTCCATAAACAGCTTTAGCAAAGCACTAAGAAAGCACTAATCTGGTTTGCTCTGCATGCACTGCTCGAGTTGTATTTCTTGTATGAACATGTGTTGTCAATAATGGATTTGTTTCAGCATGATCACAAGGCAGCAAAATTGAGCATCTTGTGCTCGTGTGCTTCCTGGATGGGGTGCTGCACTTCTGTCAAGAGGAATTGTAATTAATGGCTCATATAAAGACAACATCCATATTGAATTTTACTGGAGTCATTAGGTAATTCCATGTATAAGACCACTTACAAAATGCCCAGGTGGAATCTTCATCCTTGGGGCTACTCAAAAGCTCTCTGGATATGGTCCTGAGCAAGGGGCTTTAGTGATTACATTTCTGAGAATAATCTGTTGTAAAGTTCCAGTTAAAAAAAAAACAACCCATAAAATCACTGATAGTAAAGCACGTGAATTGAAAAGATTCCGTGATTTGTACAACCTTCAGAAAACTGAACTTTCTGTAGCTTTATGCCCTGCTGTCTGAGTGCTCAGACTATTTTAGGCTGCTTTTCTTCAAGGAACTACTTTGTGATTACTCTTTCTAGGGCTGGAATTGTGAATTTGAACAACATCACAGCTGCCAGCGGGAGATTTGTAGGGAAGTGCCTCGAGTTCACCATCCAGTTCCACTGCTGATACACTGCTTGTGGGAATCCTGGCAAGTGACGCTGTTTATTGCATATGTCTCTTTCAAGTGTCATGTTTTCTGGTAACGTTTCTTTTATTCAAGGGAATTTTAAAAGGCAATTGATACCTTTCATTTATTATACCTTAATTTTAAAGTCTGAAGGGTTTCAAGGAGAAACTGCAGCCTTCTGCAGGTATGTACTCCTAGCCAAGAAGTTCATGATATAAGCAGACCCTCAGATACTTCAGAAATCTCTCAGTAGATTTTGTTAAATATTTGATATATTTTAAGTATAAATAACGAAATTATTGCCTTCAATAAAAATGAAAAGAAGGCAGAGTAGTTTCAGGAGTACAAGGTAGTAGTCAGAAACCATAGTTTTTCCTTATTCAGATGCTGCTGTAATGTTAAATCTCTCCAGTCACTTCAAAATTGTGAAGAAATCTGGATTATAAGATTTATCCTTTTCTTGTCCTTGTCTTCTTTCTGGGTTGTGATGTAACAAAAATATATCTCCATTTCTGAGCCACGAATTAAGTTTTGCAGAGCATGCAGATAACTTCAGGCTGTGCCTCTTGCAGGAGTGGTATAAGCACTCGGGTTCACTAGAGGTCACACTTCTTTTACTCCTCTCTGTCTGCAAGATAGAGTGCTGCTCCTCACGGAGATGTGCTGGGGAGCTGTGCTCCCATCACGTTATTTACCCAGCAAAATGACATCTGTAATTCTGTACAGGCTATAGCAGCACCAAGTGGCTTTTAAATGATTTACAAAAAAAAAAAAAACCAAACCAAAACAAACCAAACCAACAAACCCAAACCTTTTAAAGATTAAACAGGGAAACGATAGCAAATAAATGACATGTGACAGACTGAAAAAACAATGTCTAAAAGCGATCTCATGGATTTTTGACAGACAATATTGCCACAGGCAGCAGCGTGTAGTCACAGAATCCTAGAATGGTTTGGTTTGGAAGGGACCTTAAAGGTCATCCAGTTCCCCCCTCCTGCCACGGGCTGGGACACTTTCCAGTTTGCTCAATGCCCCATCCAACTTGGCCTGGAGCCTTTCAATGGATGGGGCATCCACAGCTTCTCTGGGCAACTGCATATCCCGGGCGGTCAGTAAGATCAGCTCCACAGCAGACAGACACTGCCTTAGCTGCATGCAGGCACCCAAAGGGATCACTGCTGCCACGTGCCAGCTTGGGAATTCGTGTGGTGGCAGGGAAAAGTGACGGGGGAGGAATAATTGGCAGCCCCAAATCTGGGTGTGGGAGCAGCGCTCGGTGCAGGGCACAACACCGGGTCAGGACGTGGCAGTGCCTGCTCCACAGGACCCTGTGGAGTGCTCTACTCCAGCCCTACCTAATTGTGTATTCATTAGTCTGCATAAAATTAAATCATATTAAGGCATATTATTGAACGGGCTGATTCAATTTAACTTGAGTTTATTTGCTTTCAATTGTTACATTATCTTTTAAAATTAGGCAAATTAAATCAGCTGGTCAAACTCTGAGGTGAAGGCTGGGAAGGAAACAAAACTAAAACATTATGAAAACCTGGATTCCTAAACAAACAAATGCCTTTTTCAGGCATGCTAATTTCAGGGAATGCTAATTAAAACTTAATGCATGCACTAGAAACTACACTGCAAGAATATTAATAGCATGGTACGAATTAAACTAGAGATACAGTGTTTCAGTGTTTCACTTCTGTAGGTATATTTTTCCTGCTAAGATGAATTATTAGGAAAAGAAGATAACAGCTCAGAAATGTATGTTTATTTAAGATCAAACACAGGGCACTTTCTTAGCACTGGAACATCTCGAGCTAAGAGTTTAGAGTACTCAGTAAAGGGCATGTTTGTACTTCAAATGCATTTTACTCTTTGTAGTCAAACATTTCACAGGTAATACCATCTAAACTATTTTAGTGTACTTTAGATTTTGTTGTTTCAACATTTCAGAGGTTAGTTATCTCTACTTAGAGTTGAGACTCATGGCCATTTAAATGAGTCAATATTTTTGAGAAATTAAGAGGAATTCTGCTTACCAAAGAGAAACATACAGACAAATCTTTCACAAGAGTTATTTCCTGAAAGGGTATGTTGGAGCAAAGGTCTGCTTGCTTCATGTCCTTGAAGTAGAAGATTATATTTTTAACATTATTTATATACCCAAGTATTTGATGGGTAAAAAAAAAAGATTGCTATTATATTGTTATTTGTGGGAGCCTTTGGAAGATCTTATTTCCCTAAGTGATGTGCTACTGAAAATGCTTCATTTTTTTTGTATTTGTTCTGTCACGTATATGTAGTGGAATCCAGCATGGATTCCTGAAGCAGCCCATGAAGCATCTTTCTGAAGACCTGATCTCATTTGGTTCTTGTCAACAAGCAGCATCTAAGTTCTTATTTAAGAGGACTCCTACCACACAGACACATCCAAAAGTTAATGTTTGTTTAAAACGCAGATTCTTACACAAATTCCTTCCCCCCTCAGTTCTTTAGCTGAGAAATGACACATGTAATTTTCAATGGCATGTCAGTAGCAGAATACTTTGTATTGTGGGATTAACAAAACAGACTACACTGACATTGCACAGACATATTTCACTCCTCTGGTTCAACTGAATAGATTCTCAATATTCTCATGTCAAATTGTTTGCCGTAACTCATTGAGTCGGAATAATGTTGCATTCACATCAAGACATTTTCCTCTACTGCAAAATGACTGGTTTCAGAGGATTTACATCAGGAATGAATTTAGTTTGAGAACATTAATAGTATTTTCTATTTGAAGGTTTTTCTCCATGTCAGTGTAATTCTCCTTTTCCTGTGGTTTTGTACCATATCATATTTGAAAGCTGTTTCTTTGAGTTTGCTCTTCACATGTCTCACTTAAACCTCCTGTCCAGCTCTGCCTTTCTAACTTGGGCCACCATTTCATCTTCTTGCTCTGTAGGTTCTCTTGCTCTAACTTCTGCTCATTTGTTCCACACCAACTCTCTTTTAAGCCTGCTCTTGGGTACCCCCACCCACAAGAGGTGTGTTCTTGCAGGCTGCCTACAACATGGACATGGCAAGCACCCACCCTGGGACATGAGTGTGCATTGCAATTATCTCCAAGTTTGTGATGTACGGCTGAACACATTGGACAAGGACTCAGCATTCCTCTTTCCTTCCTTCTGCCATCTCCCCAGCTGAAAGGATTGCCTACTGAATGACCTCCTGCTTTTCCAAAGGTATTCAGCACCATATGCCCTGTGTCCAGTCTTCCTCGAAGTAAGTATATATGAAAGGCAGACTCTTAGCTTGTCTGTGCTGTGGATTCCATGTTGTGGAATGGGTGATAAAAATTCCTGGCTGCTTGGAAATGGCATGCATTATAATAGCATAAAGGGAATAGGGGATTCCGAGCTTCTTCTGTGTGCAATTAAAAACAAAATTCTGTTATGAGTTGAACACAGACTTTTCTCTCCATTAGCTAGTTTTCCATGTCTTTTGCATGTAGAGAGAGTTGTTCAGCACTGCACAGATAACCTTTTTTCTTTTCTCCCCTATGAGAATGCTGCTTGAGTGCAATAAATCCACCACAAAGCCCATAATACCCGAAATAAACTTTACTTGCACCTGCCATCTTCTGTTCCAAATGCCATCTCTATCGAAACACTCCTCTATATTCTGTATGTAGCATCTCGACCAAGATGAATTATTTCATCTGCCACGAAGGGATTAAACGTGTCAACAGTAATTATCTTTGCCTTAATCTCTGGCAGTTGCTTTTCCCTAAATATGCTCAGAGGTTCATTATAACTTTCTCACTGAATCTCTTGCTGCATAAATCTACCAAGGTATCACTTGCTGGCATAGCAAGTGCTGACACATGTGTCCACTCCTGCAAACAGAAGATGGTCAGGAGGGTTTTACTCAAATTCTAGTCTGTGTTGTTCTAGTTAAAATCCCAGCAGAGCTTACACTCTGCTTGGAAGCCTCTTAGGCTGCTGGAAAGCGATTCTAACCTACAAGAGGGCTCAGAATTTTTGCAGAGCTTTGTGTTATTAATATGAAATACCCAGTGCTTTGAATTCTAATGACAGTTGAGCTTTACTTCTAACTAGAAGAACTGGCAGAGGTGAGTGAAGACAAGAGAGCAAGCAAGAAGAATGACTAGCTTGATCTTTAAATTTCATAACTTTTTAAAGATACATGACCCCCAAGCAATGGGCTCCTGAGGGTTTCATTTTATAAAATAACTGAATAATATTTATAGACAAAATATTTTAAGTACTATTTTTCAAAACCTATTTGTAATTCTTGCTGTTAAAATAACTTTAACTTCATGTTGTGATTAATTAATAAGTTTTGTTTCTTAAAATGACTGTAAAATACAATTTACCAAAGCCTTGAAAGGAAGGCTTTGATAAAAATATCACAGAAGTCAAGAGAAATAAAAAATTTCGTTACTATCAAGTTTTAAAGGGTGGTGGTTATTTTAATATTAAAGCCACGTCTCACTCTTTTGAAATACTTGTACTGGAAAAAAAGTGCATCATCAAATATACATTAACCTAAAACTGCATGAGGAGATAACTTACAGTCCTCTATTATTAAAGGAAACTTGTTTTTATTACCTTTTCACTGTGTTCCTGCTGAAAAGCTGGCAATTAAAGCTAATAACTAGACAAATACATTTAGGGCTCTCTCTGGGCATTACAGTATTCCAGATAAGGCTTTTGGCATAGGCAGTACAATGTAGTAATACTCATGCTCCAGGAAGGCACACAAGATGACAAATAGACATTGTGGTGTGCCCATCATAATAAAATCCAGTTTGCTCTGCTTGGCAGCCTCGCCAGTTCTTCACAGAAATGATAATTCTCTGAGGATATTTTCTTGCAAAGACACAAAGGGAAAAAAGAAAAAAGAACCTTAAATGCATTTGAATATTCATTTCTTAGCTATCTTGTTCTGTTTTGTTTCTTCCCCCTTCGGAGAATGCAGGAAAATGTGTGGTGCTCTAACAAAGAGCCTTTTTTTCCTTTGAATAATCTGACATGGGGAAATTCTGCATCCAGTGACGATTATGATGAACTGGGGTTTTCACTGCGAATTCCCTGCTGGCTGTTCTCCAGAACGTGGCCTGTCAGTCAGGTATAGGCGATGTGCAGCGTTGGCTCCTTTTCCCCCTGAAGGGACTGATACAGTGTTTAGCCACAATGGAGAGTTGTCCATTAAAATGACAGGGGCCTGGAAAGACACTCGGCAGGCTGCGCTCCCGAGATGATGCGTAATGGGCTGTTAACAGTCGCACAGGCACCTTTTTCAAGGACTATTTATCCTGAGAGAAGCTCGCTGTGCATCTTTGCCAGCCAGGGGTGCCTTTTTGGTGTTAAGGAAGGGAAGCTCCTCTTTAGAGAACTTTGTGGTGGGAAATGACGCTCTGCAGTGCGTGGTTTGTCACCAGGCTGGGAGAACAACCAGCCGGTTTTACACCTCTTTCCTCCTGCTGTTTCTTGTCTGAGTTACAGCAGCATCCAGGAGCATCAGCTGAAATAAAGACCCTGTTTTGATACGGCTTTCACCCCCACAAAATACACAAGGATCAGCGCGGCGATGTTTGTCCAGCCAGCGAGGTGACCACGAGTGCGGGGCACCTGCCTGCACAGGAGGGGATGAAGGAGGCTGCTCACAGGGCATGGGAGGGTCAGCAAAGCTCCAGCATGGGTTCACCTGATCCACCGGTGGTAAGGGCGGGCAGAGGAGGTGGAAAGAAAGCAGAGGGACTTCTTCATGGAAAACAGGAGAGGGTTTATTCAATGAAGGCCCAACAGAAATCCAAGGAAAGGCACAAAGAAGAGAAGAAATGCCTTTGACAGAGGGTTTTATACCCCTATGAAAAGGGCGGGGAAAATATGAAACAGCCAATAGTGCAGGGACACGGGGGTTGTACTAAGGAGGGAAAAGGGGTACAAAGCCAATAGGGAATAATGTGGGAGGGGAGAAATAACAGGGGCCAACGGGGGATAGAGGAACACAGAACTTTCGAGAGGGAGAACCAAATATAGGTGAGTAGGGGAGGGGATGGCAGTGGCCAATTACGGGGATATGATCTGCATACCCTGTGTGGGTATCAGACCAATGCTCCTGCTGGTCCACTTGGTATTGCTGGCCGTGGCACTGGCCATGGTACATTGCAACAAAGGATGGATTTTCCAGCAATCAGATGCTTATTGGAAAGCTGGCCTTAGATTTTCTAGAATCCTTGCTCTATTCAGTTGATTGCAGACTTTAGATATTTAGTCCCTTCCCCCTAGCCAAGCCCGTTCCAGCTTCCCGTTCCAGCCTCCTCAAACAGCTGCCTCTGGCTACGCCTGGGATTATTTTAAACTTTCTGCATTATAGATAAGCAAACATTTATTGGGCCAAAGAGTGAAAAAGAATCTCTTACAGCACCTTCATCTGTGAGAATGTACTCCTGGTGCTTTCAGTGATTATTTCCCACAAAATACCTGTATGCTGTTTAGTGTAGGGCAAGAATGGCAGGTGGATGGCCTCACTTTTCCATTGCAGTGTCTTTCTTTCTCTGTCCTAATAAAAAGTCAGTTATGCTCTACAAGTGACAGGGCTTCAACCGAAGAATTGGGAAAATTCTCCTGTTGTTAAGGCTGTCATAAGGAAAAAGGACAGAGAAGTTCAAATGTCCCTGTGTAGAGAAGAATTTCATCTGTCTTACTAGGGAGGATTTCCCTACATGAATTTTGTGGGATGGAGGAGAGGTACTTTATTCTAGAAGACGGTGTAGACTAAAAAATCTTGAGGGAAAGAAGGTGCTACTCATCAAAATTACAGAGGCCTGGGAGGGTGAGGGTTCAGCTTATTGAGTATGTGAAGAGCTCAGCTTTTTACCATCTCTTGAGCTTGTAGTAGCAAGAATATGTCCTCTTTATTCATTTAGCCTAGATACCCATTGCTTTCTTAATCTATTTAAATTACTATCTTTACATTAAGAAAAGGTAAATTCTGGAGTGTTTTTTATCTTGAGGCAGGAAAAAGCAAGGTTCAGACACATCTCTCTGTTCTCCATTTCCCCACATTCAGCAAATCTGTGGAAGAACAGAAAAGCCAGCACCACTGCTGGTTTTCAGTTCACTTCCCAACAGATGGATTTCATCTGAACACATGCACAAAGAGAGACACTATCAGGTAAGTAAAGCTCAATATTTTCCTTTAGAATTTACAGTATGCACAAACTAGCATTGACAGACAAGTTTCAAGCAGTTAAATATATGACTCAAACCCAGGGTCATGTCCTGATCTGAGCAGCAGATTTGGGTGGAAGCAGGGTCAGGTTCATTCAGTTATGAAAAGACAAAAGCTCCCTATCCTGTGATCTTAAGAGACGAGAGATGTGCTCCCAAAGGAAATGCAGTTGGACTATGGATGGGTAGCATGGAAAGCTACTTCTATATTAGAAAAGACCCAATGGAAGTTTTGTGTACCAAAAATCACACCAATGACCTTGATGGCAGTGCTAGTAATACCCTAAGTGGCCTTTACACACAGGCCAGATTGCTCTTGCAAATTTTGTTTTCCTTTACCTAATTGCTGGAATGAGGCTGAGCAGGTCCAAACCCAGTCCATGGGGATGGTTTGCCAGGGTGAATGACAGGCTGCTGGGTTGGAGATAAGCACGTTTCTCCAGTTGTTTGCAGAAAGTCCTGCCTCATGCTGAATCATTTCTCTCTGTAATCAGTGAATCATAGATAAAGATAAACACTTGCATGGAGTCAATAAACCTAATTTTTATTTTTATAATTAAATCTTAAGAGCCACCTGATTCTGCATTGAATCAAGACCATAATTTCGGCAGTAAACATCTGATATTTTATTGTAATGAAGAAGCTAAGTATGAATAGAACCACATTTTTGATTAATCAGAATTTTGTTGCCAAGGAATTAATCTGTTTTCCCTTCTCTGTGGAAAAAACCCAACCCTCTCTAAAATGAGTTTCTCAGCAGGGATAATTATAGAAATGTTGAGTGAACTCCAGCAGCAGACATGTTTCAATGTTTCTTTGTTTTCCTGGAGCAAGGGGAATGTGGGAGAGAACAGATGACCATTAAATACTGACTATGGCTACTGTTTTTTCTGACCATAAAGTAGCAGAAAAGCAAGTCCTGGACCTAGGACTTCCTGGTCACTAAGCTATTTCTGGGTGAGATAAGAGCGAGTTTAGCTCAGGCTGTATTAACTCAGACCCATATTCACGTAGAAATGGCTCCAGGCTGGAAGTCTACACTAGTTAGCTGCTGCTGTATCAACTGAGGAGTTGCTGTAGTAATATGCTACACGACTGTGCTTCCCTGGATGATCCTTTGGACTGATTCCCATCTTCTGAGGCAATGGGGGTGATGCTAGCAGAACTGACAAGCCCCCAAAATGAGTTAACTGTACTGCAGTAAACTTTGCTGAATTACTTGCGATTTATGGATGCGAATCCATTTGTGCACATGGCAAGCTAACATGTAATTTCCATGGGTATGAATAAATAGAACAACCACTTAGTATCTTAAGACATTGCTTTCTGTCATTACTTATAGCAGCAGGGGATGCATTTCATTTCTTCTAAGGTTGAGGGAAGAAATGCTTTTTCTTTGCTAAGAAAAGCTACCATACTTACATGATTTGTAGTAGGTAATGTGTCTGTTTCCATGTTCCTGCTTTAATATGTCTCTTTAGGATGCAGAAAGCTGTGTTCAAAATAAGGATAACCAGACAGCATTAGAAAATTCAAAAGGATACTGTCTCCATATCCAAAGTGTGGATTCAAATGCTGCAGTTCAGGCTCATCAATATTGTTTCAGACGTGAGTAATTGAAACTTGCTGTCACTGCGTGCTTCTAGCAAAGTGTGAAATTGAGGAACTGGAAGACAATACCCAAATGCATGGATGCATGACTGCAGCCTTGAGTGCTTTCCTTGTGGGTGACCGAAGGATTTTATTGCCTGGTTACCCACAGAGTAGAGAGCACAGAGAGTCTTTGGCATGAGGATACTTTGGGTCCTAAACTTTACCTCTTCATTTTACTGTTAACTAAAAAAAAAACCCCAACCCAAAGCCCTGTGTAAGACTGATTATTGTATAATAAGCAGTTAAGTCTTGCTGTTAACATGGCTGAAATGGTACTGTTGATATTTTGAAATCACTTTCTCTCAAAGAGGTGTAGTCTAATTTTTCTTGTGTGAGTGATGACATACATGGATTGAAAACTTGAACACGATGATCTGGGCTATTTCTTAAGAGAATGTTTGTGGTTAAATAAGGACTGGGTTGTTTTGTCCTCCAGCTCATGCTATGCAAAGAGCTCTCCCCATATAGAAGAACTTCTTTTTGAAGATTTTCTGCTGTATTAATGATTTCTCCAGTTGTAGGGAGAGGGATGAAGAAGAAAGAGGCCCTTGTCCCTTTAAGAGCCATATAAAAGAGCACTAAATAAGTTTGCTCAATAAACAGAGTTCCTGTCCATGAGATATTAGTTCTTGTGCACTAGGGTCCTAAATAGTGGATGGAAAATCTAGTATATGCAGTAAAATACAATAGACTATTCTGTGTTAGGTCTAACTAAACAAGGTAGAAGACCCTGAATATAGCAACTTGGTAAGAAGTTACCCCCAAAGACAATTTCTATTTTTGCCTGTTTGAACAAGCAGCATATGGTTTATTTTGAGCTACAAAATTTTGTGGGAAATCAAATTCATATTCTTCTAGGACAGGGAGAGGTATTTCATCCCCTTCTGGTCAGGTACATTTATGTCTCATGGAAACAGTGAACAAATGCTATTTAATTTAAAGTACCTCAATAGACATATTTATCATCTCCATGCATCCTTTTGAAAAAGAATAAAATGTTGTACACATCCTAGGAACTGCAGTCAAAGAGTCTTTTCACTGTAAGAGGAAGTAAATGAACACAGTGAATCCTGATTTCTTCTCTGGTCAGTTCAAAATTCAGATATCCTACTAAAATCCATAATCTGCCTTAACTCTGAAACCATGTAAACATCCAGTTACAAAGTGAAGCAAACACTAGGTTGAAATTGACTGCTAACTCATGGATATATTTTGTTCTTCTTCTTGCTCTGATTAATATTTTATATCTTAAACAGTGCTTCAAACACCTCTGAGACTATTCTTGCAGGAGCTATTTTATGAAAGAATGACAGATGGTGTATGAGGAGAACCTTTTTCATAAATCATTTCCCTTTGCAATGCTTCTATTTTATCTTCTGTAAAATAGTTAGGTAAAAATATCATATTCTTTCTGGTACTAATAAAATCTGTAAACAAAGGAATTCCTTGACTCCAGGCAGTTGCATTTTACTTACTAGCCCTCAAAATACAAAAAAAAAAAAAAGGTATCAGAAGCTTGAAGTGGCGTCTCTTCCTCGTTGCTAGCAAATTTGCTTCTGCTTCTTTCACAATTTCATCACAGATATGGGCTTCAACCCTTCCAGTGTTAATATTGAAACTGCTATTTTGGGTTAAAAAAAAGTCCTTTCGGTCTATTAAAGTGTAACAGTATCATTTCATTTCGCATTCTACCTCCTTAAAAGGTTCTCACAGCAGCAGTAAACCCAAGATTAGTTAAAAGCCATGACAAAATTGTAACATTCCTATATATAAGAAAACAGGCGACGAAAGATTTCCACCCCACTGAAAATTCCTGCTCTCTTACATCTTCTTAACTGACACTTAGTGCTTGGATAATAATGAGAACATAGGAAAAAAAGATTATAGCTTTACGTTAGTGACAGTAGAGTTATGGCTGAAGAGCTGCTCTCATTCTAAGCCTTCATTTTCAGCACTTAGAGCTTTCTGAATATATTACCCCTTGGGCTTCCATTACACATGCTTGCTTTCATCCCAAAAGGTG
Organism: Falcunculus frontatus; assembly: GCA_013398115.1. Lineage (NCBI taxonomy): Eukaryota > Metazoa > Chordata > Aves > Passeriformes > Falcunculus > Falcunculus frontatus. Next base: position 493,779 of record VZRV01001287.1, on the reverse strand, counting down.
GTTTGTGGCTTTTTTGTTTAGTCTTTTTCTTTATTTTTTTTCATTACATTTCCCTGGCTATCTATCTGATACATAAACATGGAGAAAAGTATCCTCACCATTTCATCAGTAGTTCAGATTTTTTTTCCCTGCACACTGGTGCTGGTGTTTCTGCAGAACATCTGCCTTTGATACAGTTGAGGAAATTTCTTTTATAGATAACTATATAAAGTTTTTAAAACCTGCCTCCTCTGTTTTGGTTTTTACTTCTTGAAATAAGCATGAAATTTGTCCTTAGAAAAGGAATCCTGAAGTGTGATATCATAGTTAAAAATGTAAATATGTGCTAACTTATTCACAAAGTTCCTCTGTGTGAATAGTAGCTACACATATCTGAGTGAAAAGAATTGATGATTTCTGACAGTTTAGAGCAGGACTCCAGTCTCCTTTATGATGTGGTGGGAAAATAGCGTCTGTTTCACCAACAAATACCATAAATAAAAGCCAGACGTCATACACAGCTTCAGTTTTGAATTTTCTAATGCTCACAAACAATAACCTCCCTTTGTTTATGTACAGTTTAGACTGGTGGGCCTGATGTGGGGAAAATGATGAGGAATCAGGAAAGTCAAATCCACTGCTACGGGTTCCTGATGGAGGCCCCAACTGTCAGCCCCAACAATAATAATTTCAGTCTCTTGGCTTTCAGTGTAAATGGATTAACTCAAAAGATGAATTAACATCAAGGGTTTTGTATTTGATTGAGAAACTATTCCATGTGCCTGTGCACATGCACAAAAAGAATGAAGGATCAGCAAAAAGAATCAAAGATCATTAAACACAAACAAAACCCCAATCCTGAGTGGGAAGTTTCTCTCACACAACCGTCATTTACAATCTTTCTTAAGTTCTTTACGGTGGTGATTGTTGTTTATTTGAGAGCTTATACAGGTACTTTATTATGTTTTAAACTACCATTAGGTGCAGATTCAACAATATATCAGTATTATCCATTGTAATTCTAAAACAAAAGGGGTTTTTGTAGAGAAAAAAGCATCTGTAGAAAGCACATTGTTAATATCTGCACTACCTGTGTTCCTAGGACCAACTTCGCTGTGGTGCTTGACCCAACTGAGATTGGCAGTAGCATCCTGAAGTAACAAAATATATCTCAGCAAGGTCCTCCTCACCCTCAGGGCCTCTCCAAGGCCATAATTTCACAGGGAACATGGTCCTGGCAATGCTGCTGATCTCATTAGGACCGGGAATATGGTTTGTTTGCTTGCTTGCTTGTTTGTTCGTATTAGCTATGCCCAATTAAAATGCATTTAAATAAACATGTGAAGATTTCAGAATTCTCATGTCTCAGACAGTGAGAATCCATGGAGCTCCCCTGAAGAAGGACATAAACAGATATTAACTGTACAGAAAAACTATCTTGTTTTTCCAAGCTACCATGGGGCGTTCTGAGGAGAGACAGATCAAGGAAAATCCAAGGCTGTGTAGCACTGCACGCTGTGAGCAAAACTCCTGCAGTCATAAACCTGAGCATGACATCTGACTGCTGCTAAAAACAGCATCTTTTTGGAACAAGGGGTAGTTATGACAGAGATCCCATAAAAGTGATGGCCCTGGAAATATGTGGGCTTTTTTTAAAGCAAATAGTAAGTATGAGTCTAAAGCACAGTTTTATCCCTTCTCTTCCTTCTTTTCCACAATTTTCCCCCTCTCCCCTTCCTCAAATCTCTCACAATAGCTTGGTCAACAGCATTTTCGTGCTTCATTGGTTTTGAAAAGGACTTGCTGTTCCCTGCTGTTAGATTATTTCCAGGAGACTGTCTCAGGTCAATAGTCATAACATTCTTTGCTCTACTCCCCCTCTCCCCCACCCAGACAGAAAAATAATAAAACTAAACAAAAAATAAATTAACAAATTAAGTTGGGAAGTTGGAAAGGCAGGCATGTTTGTATTTACAGGATTGATCCAGAGATTTAGGGTATGGATTCTTTTGGTGTTCAAGGATCTGGTCTCTGCATGCAATTCCCACAGAGAAATTTCTCTTACGAGGCATAAGCAGTAGCAGTTAGGTTTCAAGTGAAATTACCGAAGAAATATAGGGACTTTTCATTGGTGTTAATTTTATTTCAATCTTCAAGAAAGAAAAAGATCTCTTCCTTCAAAAAGCCTAGGAGACATTGAATGTAAAGAGGAAGTAAGCCAAAATAAACATGGTCCAGCTGTGGTTACCTCGGATCTTGAGGTGCTTTAGGTTTTGTTTCTACTCTTCTTCAGCTTTAACAGTTTATAAAAGGGCAGAAGGATGTTCCCCTGAGGCACATGCAGCCACCAAAGTGATGAGCACTGCAGAGGGCTGCAGCTCCTGCTCTTTCTCACGCTCCCTCTTGCCTGGTTCATTCAGCACTCGTGGTAACAATTGGTTTATACACAGAGGTGTTCAGTGCACGCTTCCCAGCTGGGCTTCACCTGCAACTGTTCTTCCCTTCCCCCTGCATATCTTATGCGTTTAAAGATGTCACAGGTTAGGACTGCCACTATAAAGTAAATGTATCAGGTTTGTTTGGCACTCCAGTAAATTTTGGTTAATGTTAGGATGGGCTTTAATTTTCTGTAACTGCTTGAACTGATTGAATTAGCATGGGAGCAAGTACTCACAAACAGAGAAAGACAGTTCCTGTTAACTGTAATGAAAATTTGATTATATGGTGTTCAAATAGGACACGGTGTGATAACTAGCAACCATTGATAGTTTTACAGTTTACAAAAAACAGGAGAGACCATAGCAGGTGGATTTGACAGCAGCAGGAGTGAACAAGAAGACAACTCAATATTCAGCTAACCTGTCTTGGGAACAAACATGTTTCCTTTATTCCTTTATTTTTCAAAATCTGATTAAAACTCTCTTAGACTAGCATTTTAGTTGTCCTTATCTGGGTGCGCTCCTGTAGGGTCACAGAGTTATCCAGCAGCCAAGATTTTTGTGGTGAAGCCCAGTTTGAGAGCTTGAATTTTGCAGACCTCTCAAAAGCTTCCATTTCTTTCCTTCTCTGTGTATTCTTTTGCCTGCTTATAATCTATATACTGCAGGACCAGAGAGATTGTTTTGATCTTATATTCATTACCAGTCATTAAAACTGTTAGTTCAAGCTTTTGCTTGTACTTTTGTAGCTGAAAAGTTCAGGTTCTGTTGATGACAAACTGCTGGCACACAAGCATCTGCTACACAAAAGGGTTTTTTTAAAAAAAGAGAAGTTTTTGCTGGAACAGCCCCTATCTCAAAGATGTTTGTCTTGCTCATACAAGACAACTGAGGATAAACATATCAGGTAATTGTCTTAGCCACATATTGGGGGAATGTCTTAACTGTGAAGCTGTGGAGAATGACTCAGTGTATGTGACTTCCTGGCCTAACAGCAGTCATCCCTACAGGATACAAGAGCTTGGGCTGCAGAAGTTGAAGTTTCAAGTTCTGGTTCAAGGCAGAAATAATATAAATTCTTTGAGTCTGGACCTTTTGCAAGACACAACTATTTGCTATCCAAGGGTATTTCACAGAGTAATACTCAGAGTAGCTGAGGGCAGAAGGCGTCTCTGGAGTTCATCTGGTTTAGTCCCCTGCTCAAACAGAGTCAGATACATCAGCAGCCTGTTCCAGCATTTGATCACACTTAAAGTTAAAAAAAAAAAAAAAAAAAAAGCAAAACAGACCCAACAAACCCACCAAAAATACCCCAGAAAACCAAACCGAGATTTAAAAAATATTGAAACAGAATTACCTGTTTTTCACCTCAGGCCCATTTCTTCTTGTTCTTTCACTGCGCATCAGTGAGAAGAGTTTTGCTTTGTATTCTCCCTGCATCCCTATGGGAATTCAAACACAGTTTTACCTATTTCAGGGGAAAGAGATGAGGAGATTGTGTGGGATGCCTGGGTGCCTGTGATGCCCAGCTGTTTATTTTCAGAAGAAGCCTTGGGAGTATTCACTTACTCTCTTTTCTGGTACGAGAACAAGAGGCATTGCCTGGCTCAGGCTATGAGCCACAAATTGCTGGAAGCTGGGACTACACAGTACATAAATATAACTGTGCTGGTTTGCTCCCATATCTTCTCACAGATTTTGGTTACTGAGCTCTGTTAGGAATAGGACTTCGAACAAAACTGGGTTTTGGCATGACTTGGTACATCTGCTTTTACTTTCTAAGACTTCAGAGAAGTTTCAGAGGGATAGATGCCCTCCTACAGGAAAGAAAAATTGCTCCGAGATGTTTATCTTGGAGCTTGATTATTATAATTGTAAATAAAGGCTAATATGCATGTATTATAACTCAGGTCGTGTTTGCTTTTTATAGAGTGTGAAATGAGCTTCCACTTGTAATTGCAGGTTTTCTTGATTGATGTGAAGCTATTTTCTCTGTAAGCAGATACTTCTCAGTTTCTAGCTTTGTTCAAAGTATGAATTAAAAAAAAAAAAAACAAATTGGAAAAAAAAATCGAATTGCAAAGAGGTTCATTTCCTTATGCCTCAGGACAGCAAGAACTTCTGAGTTAGGAAATTACATGCCCTTAACATGACTGTTGACTCTTGCATTGAATGAAAGCTGTACATCAAGAGGGCTCTCTCATTACATGATTACAGCACATATTCTCCTTGGAAGATACAAGGCACTTCCCCTTTGGGTCCTGCTTATGAATTTTTACAGCTTGGAGAACTGCAAATGTGCTTGAGAGAAAAGTGTATCTGTGACCAATGGAAACATAAAAGAGGAAGAAAAGTTGCAAGACTTCACAGACCTCCTGAAATTTAATGTCCCTGTCATCAAAGGCTTCGGCTCCTTTCTGAAAGATGCTGTTTTTATCATTGCACACGATACTGCATCCTTTGGGATCAATTCTGCCAGCTATCAATAGAATTATTTATATACAAAAGCTGTCAGGTTAGCAAAGGCACAGGAATGCAGCTGGTCATTAAAGAGGTAAGTGCATTTTAATGTACTGTATACTGTGCATTCCAGTGAGAACCTGGACTCCCTTCCTTGCTGTGGCCTCTGTGTTCAGAGGCTGGGTTTGATTCTGAGCAGAGCATTTCTCCAACTTTACTGTCTTGGCTAAGTGACTTCATACAGTCCTGAATGTGGCAATTTGTAAAGCAAATCCACTTCAGTACAGAAGTATTCTGGAAAACTTCTTACCTCTGTAGGCCAAACTTAAGTTTAACATGTTCAAAACAACATTGCTTTTTTCAGTGTGATCTATTCCCTGTTTATTTCTGCTACCACTGTTGTCATTGCATCCAATCTGTCTGTATATAAACAGTTGTAAACACTTCTTACCAATTTTTCCAGTACTGTGAATTCCCTCGAAGGCACATGGGATAAATAGAAAGAGGAAAATAGGGGATTTTTCCATATGGTCTGAATAGTATATGATATTTTAAGAAGGCTATTTCCCATTTATATCCATTCGTCTCTTTGAATTTCAATCTTTAAATCATTACCTTTTCTCTCAGGACTGCTGTGAGGCTTAATTCATTAATGTCCATAGAGTGCTTTGAAATCCTTAGATAAAAGAGATTATAGAAGTGGAAAATATTAAAGCAAAAATGTGAACTCACAACCTCTCTCTTCCTTACCTCACCTGTTCATGAAGATCTTTATAATCATACAAACTTACCTTAGAATCAAGGCAAATATATTTTCCTTTGATGTACAGATAACATGAGGTTGCAAATGCCCATTTTTTTAAGGAATCTTTTTCATATTAACAAAGTTAATGTAAAAACTTCTTAGCAATGTTTTTAATCTTCTATTCTGTGCAATTAAAAATGTGGTCCTGGTTATATCCAGCTGAATCTTGTAGGACTGCATCAATGCTGAAAGATTCACACTGCTCTCTCCATAGGCTCACATTAGGAAAACAGAAGTTCCTCTATCAGGTTTATGTCACTTCAGACTGTAAAATAATTAGCATAATACACTCTTTTCAAAATACATAATTTGTTTTCTAAATGGGAACCATCTTGTCTATCCTAACATCTGCGCTGGTTTCTGTAAAGCAGATTCCTCATTTTCATAGGATGATTGGATAATTCAGGTTAGAATGGCCTCAGAAGATCTCTAGTCCACACTTTCACTCCAAGCAAGGAGATCAGACCAGGTTTCTCAGGCATTTATCCTGGCACAGGATATATTTGCCGACCAACTTCTATCTGGGGCCACGAGATCATCCATGAACTCGGCTGCTTCTGTTTCCGTTTCTGTAGCCGTAAGATTGTCCATGGTCATTCTCAGTAACTTCTTTTTCCCCGGAAAGAAAATTGGAGAGAGGGGAGAGCAGGGTAATAATTGTTAATAAGCCTAAGGGAACTGTAAGTAAGCTTTTTTGAGACCCTGGAGTACACATATTTAAGGACAGAGTCAGAGCAAGGAAATAAGGGTTGCCACCTCAGCTTCTTGGTTTGGATATCAGAAGTCCCGTTCTCCAGGCCTGCTAAAAAAGGAAATTCCCTCTTTGCTGTAGCCACTAACTAAAATCTGTGGAAAGCTGCTTTTTCCAGGCATTTGTGATCACCCTCTTGATCCACATGAGGCATCCCATACTATCTTTCACTGTCTCCAAGAGGAAAGGCTCTGTTTCCTGTCTTCTGAGCCAGCATGAAAAGACTGATCTGCTGCAGAAGGTTTCAGTTTTCTCTCCAGTGCTGATCTTACAGCCCCTAGCAGGGCAATGCTTTGTGTTATTGCAATCTTTACTGACAAATAGGATGGAGAACTTTATCAGCAGGGAAAAACCCCACCATCCTTAATTCAATGCTCAGTTGCAACATTCCAGATATCCAGATCGTCCAAGACAGAGAAGCTAGTCATGTTTTCGAAAAGAATACTGTTGTAGTGTCTCTCATCTTCCCATTGGAGTTCATATTAATTTCTGACAAGAGCCAGTGTATTTCAGAAATTCTCCTTTCTGCTGCTGCTGTGACACTGTCCTTCTCTTCCAGTTCAGCCATTTAAAGTCAGTAGGCAAGTCTAGGGACCTCTTTATTTGCAGACAGAGCAGATAGCTACAAGCCAGTTGTGGAGAGTAGCTAGTTTCAACCTATATTTAAATACTCAAATAAGCATATGGTTATTCAGATTTCTCTTTAAACTTCAAGTCTGAAAGTTTCTCCTGTATTACATAGGCATGTGTTGATATAATCTGGAATTTTGAGTTGACTGTAATATTGCTACTGGATATTAGGCTACAGTTGTTTCACCACCACTTCATCCTCAAAGGAGAATTAATCATTGACTTAACTAGAATGCTAATATGAATGATTGTGTTGTTATGCATATGTTTATTTATTTAACTTTTTCAGCCTTCTAGGTCCCTTTTGAAAACAAGCTTAGCCAACCAAACGTAACAAGCTTTTACTTGAGTGTGTATAAATGTTAAGTAAACAAAATATTTTTGCTGCTTATGCTTGCAGTATTCAGCTTCATTAAACATGTTTGTACGCAGTCTACGGCCTTTTGCAGTGTACGTGACTAACTTGTAAGAAACATTTCATTCAGGTAAAAGAAGACACAGAAAATGTGTTCTGGAGAATTCGTTTGAACGTAGCTCTCCCAAGGCACTCTCAAGGTGTCCTGTTCAAGCAAAATAGAGATCTCAAATCTTGCAAACTGTGAGGAGAAAAAGGACTGTTGTGGATTAAGCTCAGCCCGCAGCCAAGTCCCTCACAGCCACTCGCTCACTCCCCCAGCAGTGGGATTGGGGAGAGAATCAGAAGAGAAAAAAACTTGTGGGTAAAGACAGTTTCTTAGGGAAAGCAAAACTATGCACACAAGCAAAGCAAAACAAGAATTAATTCACTGCTTCCCATGGGCAGGCAGGTGTTCAGTCCCTCCAGGAGAGCAGGGCCCCATTATGTGCAATAGTTACTCGGGAAGACAAACACATCATCCCAAACTTCGCCCTTCCTCTTTCTTCCCCCCACTTTATATCCTGAGCTTGATGCCATATGGTCTGGAATCTCCCTTTGGTCAGCTGGGGTCACCTGTCCTGGCTCTGTCTCCTCCCAGCTCCCCAATTTCCTCACCAGCGTGGCAGTACAAAAAGCAGAAAAGGCCTTGTCGCTGGGCAAGCCCTGCTCAGCCGTAACAAAAACATCTCTATATTGTCAATATTACTATTTATATTATTGTGCATCCAGCACAAATCCAAAATACACCTCACCACAATCCTAACTTAATGCTTGCAAAGGTGTTTCACTGTAGTAATGAGTGACCATGGAAGATGCCAGCTGTCCATGGATACAGGCCATGGAGGAAGCCAGTTACTCTGAAGAAATGAACTTTCTAGGCATGGAAATACATACTGACAACTCTAAGGATGACAGAGATGCAAGCTAACAATAACAACAGCTGATAGAGGGTGGTCCTAGAATATTTACACTGAAATACAAAGCACTGTGAAATAAATTCTTTGTCTTTAGGAGCCATGAGTGAGGAATCCACGTATTTCTTACCAAAGAGGTCCAGGAACATACCTTTTAACAAGTACAGGGAACACAATTCTTAGAGAACAGCTGTCCTTTCTCTTTTAAAGCTGTCATTTAAATTTAGTGTTTGAACTTTCTCTTTAGTCTAAATGGTTTTCAGATCACAGGAGAGGTAAATGGGTGAAACAGCTTCTAGGATATTATATACCTGTCGCATTCAATTGATCAGCACTTGATTTCTTTTTCCAAACCTAAATGTTACTTAAAGAAATCTTTCATATTTAAAAAGGAAAACCAATGCCCCTCATGCCAAGGAATACAATAAAGAATGACAGGATCTGGCTGTACTAAAGGAAACCTATTAGCTATCTCAAGAGTTAATCTTTCATATATTATATTGGGTTTCAGAGAGGTAAATAGATTCTAAAGATGCATTCTATCCCCAAAAGCAACAACTTTTCTTAATGTACATGCATTACACAATAACATCTTAAAAATGCAAAATAAGACATTTTTAAGAATTCATTGCCTAAAGTCGGAACTTATATGAACATTCAAATTGATTAGCTACAGCCAAAAGCTAAAAGGTACATAACAGAGCCTGAAAAATTAATGAAAGCTTTGCTATTTTAGTTTAACATCCCTGGTTTTTTTGCTATCTAAACACTCCTACCATTGCAGCCATCACTTTTGTAACAGAATGTTTTACCAGACCCTGCAGCAGACACACAGACGAATGAACTCAAGATTGTCCTCAAAAGTCTGTGAAAACACCTCAGGAAATGTTGACTCTTACAGTCTATGGATCAAAGCTGAATTATCTGAAGCTAAATGATTTAAATTCTTCAGATGATGAATTGCATGTAGCTCTTCATGAATGTTTTGTTTTCTAATTATGAAACATTTTTCACTTGCAATAAAAACTAGTTCTTCAAGAGTATGAATAATATTCAGTATTTTTAGGCATCTTTTAGTGTGTTAGAACTGAACTTTCTCTGACATTTGGCAGTGTCAGGAAAAAAGCCCTTGCGAAGGAAGCCTCATATTTCTAAATGCTTATGGCAAAGAGTGGGTTTATAGCATCACGACTTCCACAGCATTTAAGAAGCCTTGTATTTCAGTGGTGATTAAAATGCACCAGGCCAGATCCTGCTGTCTGTGTGGAGATCACAACTCCAAAGCATGGCCAGGGTCAGCGCGCGCTCACTGCGGACTGGGTACCTCTGAGCTCCAGCTAAGATGAAGGGCTTGTTTAGTACAACTTCTGTGGAATTTGTGGCAAAAGGCAATCCTTGATTTAACACATTTATAGTGCATGGCTGACATTTAGACTTTATCCTGTGGGAACCTGGTGTGCTTCCACAGTACCTGGGATGGGCTTAGATGACATAAAGCTGACAAATTCAGGAGTCGCAAGTCCCAGGCTGCTGCTCCTACCCCACAATCTTTTCCTTTCTGTGAACATACTAAATGGCTTTTTCATAGGAATTGTACTGGAAATGTCAATTTGATTGACATTATCCCTGGACTAAAGGTGTGCATTTAAAGGGCTTTGTTACTGATTTTTATAGGACAATGACTGTTACCTTTGGTTATGTATGGACTCTTAAATAAGAGAATTATTTCTGTGTTAATGTCCAATGAGAACTTGGACTTTGATCATTATCTTTTTAGAGTCCAAGGCTGTAGCTTTACATATGATTACTTTTACCTATCTAACAGGCTGGAATACATCAAAAGGATGAGAACCAGAAAAAAGGGGAATAGCTTGTAGTTAAGATGCTGATTGAGTTGGGAAACGTGATCTTGGCAAATTCTCCTCGTCAGCTCTGTGCCATAGCTTCCTGTTTCTAAAACAGAGATTAAAATGTTGCAGTTTTTTCTCTTGCCTTTTGTCTGTCTAAATTTTAAGCACTGGGGAGGGTACATATGTGCAACACCTTGTACATTAGTGCTTCTTGCTACAACCATAACATTTAATCAATAAAAATAAGGCTTGTGCTTCCTTGATTCATAAAATGCTGAATGTCTCACTAGACTGAGCCAGAGAGGAACATGTATTTCAGATGACCTTTAACTGGAAAGAGTGGGAGATCACTGTCCTTGCCTTTCAGCTGGGGAGTATGAAGCCAGTAATGCAAATTTTTAGGCTCTTGGCATGCAAATTAACAAAAGAGGTGGCAGTACACACGTCTTTTCAAAGCTCAAAGCATCACATGTGCACAGGAAAAAAATAAAAAAGGTTACACTTCTGTAGTTCTCTACAGTCAAGCATTCTTTCAAAGGGAAAATCCATCACTTTGAAGAATTTACAGAAGAAAACCTCCACAGCAACTAAGCTGCAGGCAAGCGAGTGAATGCAACTGCTGAGAAAAATAAATAAGGGCCTTTACAGCAGTCCCGTTGAATTGAAAGTTTCCTTTATCACAGACTAGGCTGTTCTAATCTTCTTTTCTACCTCTAGCCATATATTTTAAAAGAAGATTTTCTAAACATAAAAATGTTACAGTAGAAGCAGAGTTTCTAACTACTGCATTATAAACCATCTCTTACCATACTAAAACACCCACCTGAATTTGCCAAAGAACCAAAGAACAGTTTGGCTTAATTTCTCATTCCTGTTGTCTACGTGAGAAATATTGGTACAAAAAAAAATGTCAGTCGAGTCACACGTTGACAGATATGTCATCTTCCATGGGAGCTGGCAGTCAGCAAGTGCCTCAAAATGCTTGAATAGGCCTTGGAGCACAGGCCAGACCAAGAGTCACAGCGAAGAAGCCTTCTGCAAGACACATTGTCCCTAAAGGTCTCAAGAGTCACAGCAGCCCAGGCGTTTGTGACATCTTGTTTTTCCAGGTAAGCTTAAACAAAACCTCAGGCAACCCAAGTTCATAGGTTACTTTTTACAAAGGCCACATACTTTGACATTTAAAGTACAGAACTGAATAAATGGTCCAAATGAGACATAAATTTTATTTACCGGTAGTACCAAATACTGGGCTGAAAGCTCTGCTGAATCGAGCCTTGAGGATAAAGCTAAAAGCAGGGCAAGACTGTAGCCATAATTTTATTTAGGGTTGAACTGAATTTTCTTTGCCCAGGAATGAGGTGCCACAGAAGGAGTCACATACAGGACTAACTACCAAGTTTAGAGAGAAAATGAGGAAAATGCCTTGAAAAGCTGGGCTGGTGCCAGGATAGGAAGGGTGAAAGCTGATGATGGTCCTGAATATGTGCTCCCATGGAACAGGAACCATTTCTCTTCTCGCTGGTCTCTCACAAAGGGTGGCTGACAGTAGCCACCCTCGGTTCCTCAGACTGTAGTCAGAGCAGGCAGTGAAGCACGACCAGCTGATTGCCTTCAGAAATCAACAGCCCCTCAATATTACCCGACTTCTGTGGCCTCCAGCCAGCCTTGACTTTGACGGTAACATTCTGCTCAGAACGCAGCATGTTACAGCACTCCCACTACAAAAAGTACATTTCAGTTTGGGGCCAAATCTTTCGATACAAACCCCCCCTTATTTTGCATCTGTGACAGTATTTGCCAGTGCTCCTTTTGCTTCCCCACAGAAGTTGTGTGGGCCAGGCAGGGTGACCAAAGCTGCTTGAAGTCTGCTGGGCCAGAAAGTCATGTTGGACCAAAGCCGGCTTCTGCTGAACCTTCTGGAGCGCAGCTACTTGTAATTTCCAGAACTGGTGTTGAGCTTCTTAAGAGGCTCTGCGAGGAGTGAGCTTACATTCGGCCTGGCTTATTAGCTCTGGCTTGTTAAAGCCTGCGAGGCTCCAGAGCAGGCTGGCCCAGCTCCAAGCAATGTAAGGATCTGCACTAACGAGAGGGTGATACCACGTTTACATCGGGTTTTTTTTGCATACACACCTAATCAAGACACGTTTGGTACCAACAATATATTGCATTAATAGTGCTGTGCGAGCAACACGGCCATGTGGTATCCCTCGGGCGGCATCCCCCGGACCTGTGTGCCCGTGGTCCTGGGCATCCCAAGGCAGAGGGACGGGATGTAGGACAGTGGGCTGGGCTGGACAGAGGAGGGACACGACATGCTCTGTCCGAAAGCCGGCCCGCAGCGCTCTGCTGGCGACATCGCGGCCTCGGGGGGTTTCTTCGGGCAGGTGATGCGGGAGAGCTGAAGGGGCAGGTGGCCGGGGGGCGGCGGCCGCTGCCCCCCTCCGCTCCCGCCCGGAGAGCGGCTCTTCCCAGCCTCCGCCGGCCGCAGCCCCCGCCTTCCATTGGCGTGGCGGCCCCACGTGGGAGCCCCCGCGTTGGGCGGTGCGGGCGGTGCTGCGGGGGAGGGCGGGAGGGAGGGAAAGAGGGAGGGGGCTCGGCGAAGGGCGGGCGCTCGTTGTCCTGGCGACGCCAGAGTGAGTTGTGGCGGCGGC
>VZRV01001287.1:466497-480634 GCA_013398115.1 Falcunculus frontatus | reverse complement strand
CCGCAACTTGTGCGGGGCTCGGCGGCGAGGGCAGCGCGGGCTCGGGGCCGGGGTCGCCCCTCGGCGCGGTCTGGCGGGGTGGGCGCGGGCGGGGCTGGCCACCGGGCGGGTCCTGCTGCTGCTGCCCTCTGTGATTATTTGTATTATTATTACCATGATTATTTTGTCTCTCGTTGTGTGCCGGGCAGAGGGGCGCCCGCCCCGCCCGGCAGCCCACGCCGGCGGACGAGGGTGGGGTGTCCCCAAACCCGCGGGGTTTTGTCTGGCACCTCGCAGAGCCGCGGAACTCACGGGCTGCCGGGCTTCTGTTCCCCGTGTGAGGAAAAGAACTTGTGGATTTGCTTGCCTGCTTGCTTTTTCCGAAGCACGGGCAGTTGCGGGAATGAAAAATTCCTGATGTTGCGAGATTGCTTATATTTTAATGAGAAAACCCCCAAAAGTTGTGTTAATTTGCGGTACTTTTATGAAAGACTGGCGGCCAGGCGGCGTCCTTGGGGATCTGGGTATCCAGCGAGGTATTTCTGAGCGACATCATGTGCAGGTGGGGACCTTTTTGGGACTGTGTATTGAGGATGAAGCCTGGTAGGACATATCTAGGTGGAGCCCTTGTGGTTTAAATTTAAGAATATTAATTCACCTGTGGTTCATTGAGAGTGTTAATGTGTTTAAACCATGGTCAGGTATAGGTTCTGAGCTCTCGGAGCTGTTCATTCATGGAGGATTTTCAGTCATAGCCCAGTTGGGTCTAGAGCCTGACTGGGGGCTTTGGATGTTCCTGTGATTGGAGAGCAGGATTACACAGATTTTGGGTCACCTGGGTTTTTTGTTGGTTTCAGTGTCTCTAGCTATGTGGTGATTTCCCCAGCAAACCCCACCTTGTTTTTCTTCTTGAAGTTTTTGTTTTGTATTTAATGCCAATTAATTGTTGTTAAATGACGTTTGTTAATAAATCCATCTCCACAGTCAGATATGCACAGAGATAAAAAGTGAGACTTCTTTTCACTGGAGATGGTAAGAATAAAATTCAGTCTAGATATTCAAAAATGGTTTGTGGCTGCCTCGAAATGGTTCTTTAAGTTTCAGGATACATTTTTCTTCCTCTTATTAATATATTTTTTTTAATATATGAAGCATAATGTAGCTAACTTGGGCAGTGACACTGAATACCTATGACACGTGGTCTTAGGTTGCAGGCGTATACCAAGTACTACATACAAATAGATCCTCACATGTTTTTGCAGAGAGTCTGTTTCCATGATGGTTAAAGCTGGAGCATTGAATGCACAGGAACTTCCAGAGACTGCACTTTTTCTTCTTCTTCTTCTTCTTTTTTTTTTTTTCTCTAGTTCAGGGGACCTTTCATGTTGTCCTTAGTTGCACTGGTTATGTCATGCTATTCCAGCATGGCATTACACGATGTGACTGATGCAGTCTCATGTGTCACATCACAGTGAAATCACTGGAGGGAAAAAGTTTTCCTCAGTGGGACTTAAGGATATTTATAAAATTTTGGGGTTTTTTGCTTATGATATTTGTTGCAAAGGTCAGAGGCCATATATTGCCTTCAAGGTACCTGTCTCATTTCCATGGCTATTGGCAGGTTTGAGGATCAGGAGGAGATTCTGGTTCAGAATAAAATTGGAAACCTCCTGTTTCTCTGTAAAATGGGTTAGATGTGTTTTTAGATTACTTTCAAATGGCAAAGCATAGCAGCACTGCTGCAATCAGTTGTATTCTTCCCTGTGCACTTTAGAAGAAAGAGAAATGGATTAATGACCTACTGCCTCGTGGTGAGGAGCAGTGAGAGAGCATTTGAAAGGATAGGCAAAAGCAGTATTTCTACCTGTTGTCTTGTCAAGATTTTTGCCTTGGCGTAACAAGGGGCCTCAGCATGCAGAACAAGCATTTCCACTGTGTTATGAGAAATCTATTTTTTATGCTGTTTATCCTTCAATGGTGGGGAGAGTGTCTGATGATTTTCTTTTTTATTAATTCCTTTGTTACATAGGACACAGGTTTGGATTTTTTTGTTGCTTACCAGGCTTGTAACAACATGCAGCTAAATATGTGCTTTTATACCATGCTCAGCTAAGGTGGCTAAAATTGATTTAATATTTAGCCTTTTTAGTATGGAATTCAGTGTAGTAAATGTGTTTTTCCTGGTGCCTGCGTTTTGAAGCCTGCTGATATTGATCCCACCTTACAAATTAACTCAGGAGACTCTTTGGCTCTTTTAGTAAACTTGTGTTTCTCAGTACAAAAAGAACAGCATTTTAAGCTGGTTGACTTGCTAAGCTGTGATTTTGCTTTCTTTACCACTTAAAAATAGAACCTGTTTGTTCATGTATTATCGTGCTCAGGATTTTGGGAGGTGACACACAGTAACTTGACAGTCTGTGGAGAAAGATCCCTGGGTAAGAGACCCCAGAAGAATAATGGATTTGGCTTTAGGTCTGGGACTTGAACCCTGGAAAGCTGAGTTTTGAGTTGATCCTTGCAGGCTTCAGTCAGTGTTGTTGCAGTAGGTTCAGCTCTGATGTACAATATTGTCATTCTGGGCTGGTTTTATGTGAGAAGCCCCGAAGGCAAGGTAACACTCTAAATAGGCATCAGAGCGTTTTGAGAAGCTTGGGTGAGGAGTGTAGTATGTTCAAAACATGTAATTATTGTATCCGTTTTGACTTGCGGCTCCTGGTGGTGGGCAAAGAACATCAGTAGCTATGTTTTCTTTCAAGCTGGTAAAAACTGCTTTTTTTTCCCCCCCTCTTCTAGGTATTTGTTTGAATACATAGAAGAAGATGACAAGTGTGCGTGGATGATTTTACGTAATTAACACCTGCTAGATTTGCAAAAGGCAATTATCACTGCGAAGTGTTTACATTGATTTATGGGAGGAAGGTGGCCCATGAGAGGGATGCTGATAATATCAACACAGTGGATTAAATGCACATTTACACCTTTATTGACATATAAATTATCTGTGCCAGGAATGCACTGAAAAGGCTGCTGATGGAGCAATAATGTGGCACAAACTACTGGGTTTGGATTCAGCTCTGTCATCCTTCTGTAAGGCATGTACATGGAAACCTTCGTCTGAGCTACTGTAGGATATAGAGGCTCACAGAATGGCTGCTTGTTAAGATAATGAGCAGTGATGGCAAACAGGAATTTAGAAGGACGATAAAAGACATGGACGAGGTTTGAAGGAATTGTCTCGCCTTTTTTTAAATTATTTTTAGATTTTTGTTGTTTATACTATGGATTTTTAGAGAAAGCTTAAAGAGACTGGAAGAGTCTTTGTAGCAGGGAAATGGAACCTGGCTCTGAATCTAGCCAACATCAGAAAAGAAAGACTGTGACACATGGACTGGAAGATCAAAAAAGGGTAAGTGACAAAAGGTGGGAACACTTTCTGCTTAAATTACTGAAGGAGATGCAAGTGGCAGAAGAGCTCCACATAATGCTTTTATCACTGGCACTTGCTGCTCACTATGCTCAGCCAGCTGTAGATCTCTTCTCCTGATTATATGTTTTAGAAAATGTTTGTCTTTCTCTTCAGGCTTCTTCCAATATAGGGAGCAAAGAGCTGAGGGAAGGGGAAATTGTGATATGAGCGAAAGAAGGGAAAAATCTCTAGAATTCTGCCTGTTTGTTGATGAAGAGACATACAGTGCAAATGAAGTATACTGACTCTTACTGAGTCTGGTCAGATTATTGATTTATTGTAAGTTCAGCTTTTTTTTCCTGTTGATATCATTAGTAGAGTGGTTAGAAAAAATGCTTTCTTGGCATTGGGTGTTTTAATTTGCTGAGAATGTTGTACGCTTGTCAGTGCCCTCGTTGTCCTGGTGGTACTGTTTGCATTTTGCTGTAGTTGCCAGCTGTAATTTTGGCTTGAATCAAAATGTACAGTGGAACGTGCTTAATGTCAGCTGTTGGCCCTTATTTTGCACAAGTGCTTTGTGGAAGCTCTGTGTGTCAAGGTGGTGTTGTGTTATCCTGTCCTAATGGGTTGGTGCACTGAATTGACCTAAGTGAAGTGGTTGTCTCAGACAAAACTGTAGCTTGTGAACAACTGGGACTCCAGAGTTGTTTTGTTGGCACCAGTCAAGCAAACTAAAACTTGACGTGTTTCTGCTGTATAAATCATTGATGTCGTCCTCCACGCAGAGTTGGTGGGGGATAGAAAACGCTGTGTTCAGCTCTGTATGGAGAGCTCCTTTTCCCTGTATGATTTTTATTTCAGTTGAAAAGTGAGTTGGAAAAAAAATTGACCGTCAGCTATTATTTTGCTGTTCAACAGCACTGTCTGATTTCAGGGAGAGGGAGGTTTGTGTCACAGTTTCATCAGGTCTGCTGAAGAATAAAAATGGTTTCCCTGTCACCCCATTAGAAATCTAAGCAGCCTGGAAAACTTTCAGAAATTGGATAAAATGCAGCTGTTTGCTTGGAGAGAAATGGCATTTGGGGAACATTTATTTGGGGAACAAAATAAAAC
This sequence comes from Falcunculus frontatus, assembly GCA_013398115.1. Lineage (NCBI taxonomy): Eukaryota > Metazoa > Chordata > Aves > Passeriformes > Falcunculus > Falcunculus frontatus. The sequence goes on along the minus strand of VZRV01001287.1, from coordinate 476,136 downwards.
TCCTGAATGTATTTTAATTGCACCAAGCATGATCTATTAGCTGACAAGCTGCCAAGGTCTTCCTTCTGCATTTTTCAAGGAAGCATTTTGGGACTGAAGTAAATCAATAAGGGTTGAAACAAAATCCTTCTATTGACTTAATTTCTAGAGGCTGCTAGAACACTTTTCCCCCCCCCTCCTTAAGTGTACAACATTATACTGTGTGTGGGGTGTGATGGGAAAAACATTTGCGACCTGTGACACCCAAGTATGCTGTAATTGTTTTGATGCACCAAAATTAATATGCAATTATGTCTGTCTCTCCTTGCTGATAGGTATGGGAGCCTACATCTCCCATCTGCTCCTGGCTCTGGGTGTTTGGTGCACATGTAGCATGGGGCCTCTGAATGTATAATATAACCCCAAGTGAGGCTCAGTGGCAGCTGGGATAACATCAATTGGTCATGCTTTGCTGACATTCATTTTAACTTGAACTCTAGCCGTCATGGAGATTATTAAATTTATAATGATATATGTAAGATCCATTTTAATGACTCCGCATGCTTGGGTGATCTCTCTCACTTCTGTTTGCAAAACAAGCCTTAATAGAGTATTACATTTCATTTCCTATAAAATTTTTCAGGGGAAGGTTACTGATGGGAGCTTTGCTTAGACTTATGCTTAGTGGGGAAAATCAGTTTGGAATAATAATAATAATGTTGATGCAATTCAGTTGTTCTTATTATGGAGTTGAATAGTAATGTAAACTTTAGTGTTTCTAAGCTGAAAATTCTTAGATTTCTGATAGGGGAAAGTGGATGTGTGATCGAGGGCCATTAAAATGAATCATCAATAGACACTTTTTTGTTATTGGAAATGAGGCTTGTGCTGGAAGAAATAAAACCAAGCTCATTTTTAATCAGGTGAGTGCATTCTCCTTTTTATCACCATATATTTTATGGACATAAAGTCAACCACTGTTTAGTGTTTCTGAAGCAGTATGAAATCAGTCTGTGTATGTACACCCCATGATGATGGATCTGGCTTGTCTTTCCCAAGTAAAATACAGAATGCTATGTTTGCATTTGTGGTGTAGAAATAAAGCTTAGTTTCCTGTTTTGTTTTTTTTTCAAGTGTATTTCTAGGTATCAACTTAGTAGGTGTATTGCTTAGAGTAAGACAAGATTTAGTACTTGTGCTTGGTTTTTAGAGGGATGGGGTTTTGCTTTTTATGGGTTGGCTGATCTTCAAGAACTCAAAACTGGGCTGCCTCTGACTTTGCTGAAATCAGCTGAAGCAGGTTCTTTTCACTCATCACAGCTTCCCAGGCTGAGTTTAAGAGGACTCATATTAATCTTTGGGATAGCAATGCAGCTATCTACATGTCTTAAGTTGGCTCCAGTGGGAATTACATAGCCAAATTCCATGTAACTGGTAATGTACAAGTGAAGAATTTGATCGGGTTTAACAACCGTGTAAGCTGACCATCTGAAGGTAGCAGGATTACCAACATGAATACTAATGTGAGTAGTGAGCAGGCTTTATGCCAGGATATGACCTTGGCAGCAGAGTCTTCGAATACAAGAGCAATACAGGTGATGCTACAGACTTTTTGTCCATAAAGTTTGTGTGTAGAGTATTGTTTTGATATAAAGTGGGTGATCACTCATGAGTGGTGAATTCAGATACTTTTTTTTTCTTGAAGAAGAGACTTGAGGTAAAAACTGCTACTAAAATAATCTAATTAGGTACATTTTCATGTCCTGTGTCATGAACAATTTACTGCTCCCCTGTGTTCTGATTAAATGCATTTTCTGCTGGTGAGTGAAAAGAAATATTTCTTCAGTTGATTTCCATCCTTCATTCCCTCTTCTTCTTGACTTTCCATTCAGGTCCATAGCTCTAAGTTAGTGGGACATCCTAAAGAAATGTGTATGTGCAGTAGTGACAGAAGTGTCTTCTGCTCTGCCTGACTGAACCCTCTTTGACTGAACGATGACTAAAATGTAATTGTGAAATGCATTCAGACTTTGGAAGGATCTCTGTAAATGTGTATTTTATGCTTAGGTGTGCTCTATTGTCTAACTAAACATTTGTCTCTGCTTAACTTGAGATTTTAATTTTTAAATTTTTTATTAGAGATTTATTTGCACGTATCTGGTGTACTGGGCTGGTAGGTTTTAGGAAGGACTGTGTTGTCAGCAGCACAGAAAGTAGCATGATAATAGTGCACTTCACAGGCTTGTAGATGGCTGATTGCTTTTGTGCGTGGGTTTGTGGGCATTTTTGGTTTTGACTGCAAAAAAATTGGCACCCTGGACTTTGAAATATCAGTTCAAGCTACCTGCACGTGCTGCCACAGAGGCAGAGTGTGTTTGGCACTGGACCTTGTCAAGCCAAACTGATGGTGGCCTCCCAGTATTTTTTTCCCCTTTTGCTACTTGATAGTAAACATCCTCAGCTCTTTTTATTTCTTTTATTATTTTTGTTTTGAATGAAGAGTGTGCGAGCTGCAGTTTTACAGTGTTACAAGCAGACTAACACTGTTTTCATGGGGCGTCTTTCTCTCTTGTTTTTGTTGGAGCAGTCGTCGTGATACCCGTGACTGAAGCCATATGCTTTAGCTTTCTCCTGGGTTTGTGTTTTTCCTGGCTTATTATTGACACACTTCCCATTTGCTTGAGGATGCTCTGCTGCTACCTTTATATCAAAGTCAGTTTAAAGAGCATAAGTAGTCTCACATGTATTGACCTGCTTAGGCTGAGGGCTTGTGTTGTTTAAAGCAGGGTAATGGTGGTTGAGTACTATGTTTATTAGCAGAATTTTGTGCTGAGACATTAATGCAGTTGGGTGCTGTGCTGCTGAGCCAGTGTGGAAGCACTCAAGTATAACCACTTATAAATTGCAGCAAGACTTAGCTTATGAAATTACAGCAAGCTGTGTTGTAGTGTTTTGATAATTTAAGTAACTGGGTTTTTATGGAAATACACATGCAATAAAAATCCACTGAGCAGGAGAACTGAGAAAATGTCAGCTTCTCTTTTATTTTGCAGATATTTAAAACCTTCTGTAAACATAACAATCTCTGTAAGATTTTACTTCCTGACTGGATTTTATGTTTTTATTACAGTAATTAAGATTGTTAATAAATTTACTTTAAACCTTATAATCACAGAATCAGATTTGGGAGATTTTAGTTACATGGATGTGCCTTGGTGATCTGTCCAGGGCTTGGCTTCTGCTCTAAGGTCATAAGTTTCTTGCTCTTTAAGATGCTTCTGAAATCCTTTTTGTGGGTGTGTTGTATGTGAGTATTTTAAACCACTCTTCACTGAGAAATTGGCTCAAAGAAACAGGTAGTTGTGTTTGTTTTGGTGATGCAGATTTTCACTTTAATGGTTTTTACAAGGTGTTTTGTTCTACTGTTTTCTCTAAAAGTTATTTCTGCAGTGGTTTTAGTGAGAGAATCATAGGAGTCTGATTTGGTATTGCCAGCCCTCTCCTAGACAGACCCTGGTCTTAAAGAAATTTCCCATATTGTCAAAAACTTTTATATAATGTTAACAGAGGATCTTGTTTATTTAGCTGATGTCTCTTGTAATCTTTGTCTAGTTAAAGGAATTTTGCAAACTTTTTGAGATTCAGGGGTGATTTTTTTTCCAGCTTGTATAAGTTTGTGTTAGGGTGTGATATAAAGGATCTGTGGTGATGTCAAGCAATCAAAGATTAGACTGCAAGTGGTGAGCTTCGTGTGCCTGAGGACTCTGTGGCATAGTCTCAGCTAGAACTGACTCGTGTGATTCTGTCAGTCTTTCATCTCTTTGCCCTTACCTTTCCCCATGTACAATGAAAAAAGCTTGCGTGTGATTCCTTGAGGTCTTTGGTTTGCCCAAATTTTTGAGCTTTACCCGTGTTTTGTAAAGTGAGTGAACTATGTGTGGCACAGGTACATATGCTCTTTCTCTTCCTCATACCCAATGAAGTTCATTATCATGGAAATAACCTGACTAAGGAGTTTGAGCTGAAGTTCTGAGGATGTGGAGGAATACCCATGTGTAAGCAGATGGCACTGTAAGACTATGGAGTGTACCTTTCTAATCATTTGGGTGTGCTTTGAAGATTCTGATCTCACGGGTTGCTTAAGCCATGAAGGACAATCGTGGCTGTGGCTTAAAGCCTCTTGAGAGAGAGAGAGAATGAAGATGATCAGGAGATGAAACCAAATAGATGATAAGATGCATAAACAACTGCTGCTTCTGTTGTGGCTCTGAAGTGATGGGAGAATTGTGAATGAAGCATTACACAAGGATAGGACTCTGGAAATCTGTGTGGAAAACATCTGTAACACCTTTTACAAACTTGCTGATGGCACTCTTTGAGCAGGATGCCCTGTTTTGGCTCTTTATCTTAAGAAAAAATAGAGCGTGGGGATGAATTACAATATGCTTGGGGGAGCCTGACATCCACTTTCCCTCACATGAACTAAAAACAGAACTATTATTCTTGAGGGTTTATTCCAAAGTCCTGGCATGCATGCCTCTGAAAATGCTTGCATGGTAGACAGTTTACACAGCAGATAAGTGCAGATGCCACTGTAAATGGAACTGTTCAAAATCCGACAGAAATTATTTCTGTTTGCTGAAATTGTCTTGAATAATATGGAAGAGTTGATTATTTCCAGTCTTGAAGGAGTGAGGGTCAGTGCTGATGAGGACTTTATATGGCACCCCTGACTCTGCTCATGCCTGGAAGAATTTCCCTGCTTGCATTTGTGTGTATCTACACAGCACATAGTTTTAAACTGGCTTTTCCGATCCCTCTTCTCTAGTGGTAGATTAGGACGACACTGGTGTGATCTGCTCGTTCAAATCCCACAGCAGTGTCTGGTGTGCTGTGCTGCCAGTGGCACTGATCAATAGCTGATCTTTCAGAGCTGGACAGAAACCCAGCAATATGATGCATCAGCTGCTTGCCTTGTGTGTAGGGAAGAAATCCAGCCCTTCTTTCAGCTGCTGCTTCTGACAACAGGCTTTAAAACCCTAAGGCATTTCATGTGATTATTGTTCTTATCTTGGATGACTATGAGTATTAATGGTCATAAATTAGCTGGGATATTTCAAAATTTAGCCAGGCATCTTGATTCTGTGGGAAATCTCCAGTCTGGGGTGGATTATATATTCTGTCTTCTCTAGCTGGCTTTGGGGTGCCTTGTCTGGAGCCCTTGTGAGTGTGGGCTAAAGAGTGAAAGCTGGACATGATGCTGTAGCTGTGGCTCAGTGCATTAGTGAGCCTCTCACTCTGGTTTTCCACATCCTGTGGTATAAATGAGAATTTTATAGCTCAGATCCTAATGGCTTCATCAATCTAATTTCAAAGGTAATGAAACCAAAGGGCTCAAGCAGTAAGTACAGGTAAGTGCTGTGTAGTACAGAGTGTGTTGTTTAGAGTGTAAGAACACGGTTTCAAAATAAAGCTAACTTCTGATATTAAAAAGGGTTGTAGGATGCTAGGGAGAACTCTATGCCTAGTAAAAAAATTCTGTAACTAGTTAGATTGTAAAAAAAATTTACCCCCAATGCCACAGCGTTCTTGGAAATGCTTCTGCAGCTGTGAAATGCACTTCATCTCTCATTCCCTTCTTTTACAGTGGTTTAGCAGAAGTTGCTGTATTTCCCTCATTCTTTCTGTGATTAAGATGTAGTGAACCCATGTTTACTGTGTTATAGGACGCATTTCTCCTGATGCACTGCTTCCCCCCTCCCACAGCCCTTACACATGGGAAAAGTCCAATGGAAATTACTGAGTGTCAGTTGACTCAGTGTTGCAAAAATTAGTTCTGTGTCCTGTGCATTTAATAGGACAGATGTCTCTCAGTCTGTTACATTAAAGGTACAAGAAGGTAAACACTAGGCTTTGTGTTTTTAATTATTTTTAAAAAGCAAGTGTGACTTTCAGATAATATACGTTCTACCTCATTAGCGTGTAGTTTCCTGCACACCTCCTTAGAAAAATGTTCATTATTATGCAAATGGCTACCCTCTGGCTTTGAAGTAATTGTCACTTGGAATAATGTGTGGGCCATGGTACAAAATACTTCAAAACCTAAATAGCTGGAAAATTCAAATTGGACAGTCAGACATTGCCTCTCGCTGTGTCTGTGCCTAGAAGCAAATTTGATATCCCTGAGGTCAGCTATCTATTGTGATATTCCTGGTGAAGGGAGTGGTAGGAAAGGGAATGGGGAAAAGGAGGAAGGAGTGTACAGGAAATAGTCTCTGTGATAATTCAGACTTCTTAACTAATTTTAGGATCTATTGCAAAGCTTGGAGTCTTCCAGACTCAAGGATCCTCAAGAAAGGGAGGCATTAGGGAGAGACAGACATGCATTTGTCAGTATTTATTTTTAGGCACTCAGTGTTAGGGGTTTTTCTGGTTGATTATAGTCTAGTTTGACAGATGTGGTATAGATTTATTTATGCTTGCACACTGCGGGAATTCATAACTTTAAGAAACAAATATTAGTGACATCTTCTCAGTAGCAGCAAAGCTCTAAGAAAGAAATTGGGTTTCTCTGTTAAGATCCAGTACAACAGACGACTTTAAGCATATTTCCTGGTGCAGTGCAGATGAAGGAATTCTCAGTGAGTGTGACAAATGTGTATTTCTTAGGTATTCCTCCTTGAAAAGCATCATATATCTGTGTATGCATTCATGTTCATGTGTTACTTTCAAAAGATTGCTGAGAGGAATACTTAAAATGTAACAGAACCTGGCAGTAAAATAGGTGTGTTACAGAAGAAAACGGATATTTACTTCTAAAATTGTTCAAGGTCACATTGGTGTAACTCTAAAGTATCTGGTAGGAGACTGCTGGACTAAGTGAACTCATTCTCCCAGCTGAATTCCCTTTTGTAATGCAGTACCTTAGTATTGTCTTCTAGCTCAAGTCATAATTTCCCTCTGCAGAGGAAGACTGGAAGGGCTCATACATCTGAGTTTCTTCTCTTTTCTTGCACGAGCTCTTTTGCCAGTCAGTTCACTCTCTGTTTCTGCTCTTTACCTGGCATTGCAACGTAGCCCAGAGGAAGGATGTGGCAGTGACCCGTGGTCTCTGTGTACAGCATTGTGGGGAGATGGAGCCAGTGTAGATACCTCAGCCTTTCTCCAATTTCTCGGGAGTCTACTGCAGCTTCTGATGGGAACCAGACCCGTTTTTGGGAGACTGAGAGACTCCTGCAACATTCCCATGGAAGTAAAAGTCGGTGAGAGGATGGACATAATTTTTTGTGGTAGAGGGAAAAAAAAATCTTCCCCTTTTTGTGGTAGAATTATAAAAATCCCTTCTTTACAGGAGACTGAAGACAGAAGTCATTCATCCTTTAGAAAGAAATGATCTGGCTTACAAATTAGCTTGTCCTTGCAGCATTAGGGAAAAAATAGCATGGTATTGAAGACTGTGATTCCTTTTCTTGCTAACAGATTATGATGCGTGGATGTCTCTTGAGGCTATCACACATTGATGGTAATAAATATGTACTCAGACTTGCGTAGCTATTTTTCAAGTATTCTGCACTAAAAAAAGGAGTCGTATTCAAGGGAGCTGAGGGGCAAGAGAGTGGCTTCTGAGATCTGGTAACAGTTGAGAAATCTATAGAGACAAGGTAGGCTTGTTATGAAAAACCTCACTTATAGGTGGAAAACGAGATTGCTACGTGCTGCAAGCATTTAGTTTGCAGTTTATTTTCTAAAGTCTTTCAGTTCTTCATTGTGATGACAGCAGTGACTATCAGATCCTCAGTAACTTGGAGGATTTGTTTTGGATAAACAACATACATCCAACATGACTACTCCAAAAATGTAACAAGGCAGATGGAATTGCCTGTGTTATTTCACTCTCTCTCTCTCTCTGAAGTTTCCTAATTCAGATGCCTTGTTTTTTTCATTGATGTTTGCTGTATCGTGTCAAACAAGGTAATGAATCTTTAAAATGTCGTCAATTTAGTCCTGTGATATTCAAATTTTTTAAGTAAATCCTGTGAACACAGTAGAAATGATAGTGGTTAGAAACTGGAGAGATCACAGAATTGCAAGGCCTAGGGTAAGGAAAGTTGGATTGTAGTTACATTTTTTTGTGATATGAGCATGAACTGGACCTCAGTTGTTCTATTATTGTTCCATTGGTTCATAACATGAATGTTAAACCAGTCAAACAAAAACTAGATGGTGCTAATTCAGTTATTGAAAGTATGCCCTTCCCATATAAGCCTTGATCAAAATCAACATAAGATATTAGAAATGAATGAAAGTTGCATCAGCTATCTCTTAATTGCATAATGTTTGTACTTTAATGTTACTTAGGCTGATAGCTCACATCATGTGAATGAGAAAACCACCACGAAACACCAGAAGATATCTTTATTTCAAACATGGAATTTTCGCAGGTTTTAAATACTGCACTCCATCGATGTGAAACTCATATTAATCTTAGGTGCTGGGTTGTTGTTGTTGTTGTCTCTTTAATTTGCCTTCCAAACTGGCATCATTTTGATTAATATGCTGACTTCTGGAGCTCAGGCTTGGCAGTAGGAATAGCCTGTCTTCAAACTCCTTTTCCTTTAAGATGCTTGGCTAAATAAAAGGAAGATTAGTTATAGTGTGTATGTGTTAGGACTGGAATAAAATATTCATAAATATTTATCAGGTGGGGAAAATAAATACATGGGTGCATCCTTTTAAAACTCAGATGACATGGCATAATAGACTTGCTGGCAGAGGATGAAAGGTGAGTGTGGGGGAGATTTTTCACCTTGTGTAAAGTACGGAGTAACCTGGAGTGCAGTACAGCACATTGAAATGCCAAAATAGATGGAAGCATGCACGGGCAAGAGCCTCTCTAGATAGATAGGCAGATGATTGCTTTCCTAAGAGCCTGGAACTTTGAATTCGTGGTGGGTGGTCTAATGTCATGCACTGTATTTACAGTGTCTGAGTGTGAAGTCAATGTGTTTAATGCTTTGACAGAAGCACAATGGGACAGAAGAGATGTACTGAGTGGCATTAGCAGAAAATCCAGATTTTGTAACATACATTGTAGTCAATAATGGCATAAACACAATGGTTTATTTTTAGTCTTCTGTATTCACCTGTCTTTATCTGTAGGTAATATATTTTCAGCTTGTAGATACAGCTGTTGGAATTTTCCATGTGTATAAGCATATCTCTTCATGGAGGAGAATATTATTTTCCAGTTGTCAATTGTAAATAATAGCAGGAAGTATGGAGCTCTGTGGTTCAGGGGAGTGTGTGAAGTGCTGAGGTGTGAAAGAAAATCCTCCCTCCCTCGTTCTGTATGTTGTTATGGCAGGATCTGAATCGGGAAGTGCTGCAGCTGGGTGGTGATAATTGGCCCAACCTGGGTATGTTCCAACAGCAAGAAGCATCTCTGGAGCTTTACTAAAAAGTTCAAACAAAAGAACCCTTCACAATCCGAGTGTGTCACATGGGTTGGACTGATCTGTCTGCCACTGTCCTGCTGCTGCAGCTTCACATTTCAAGGGCTGGCTTGTTTGGGTGACCCCTACACAGATGAGAATATCTGAGACACAAGCTCCCAGTATTGGATGCCTCTTGGATTAAGCTAATTTTTTTTTTTTTTGGGGG
>VZRV01001287.1:431706-466465 GCA_013398115.1 Falcunculus frontatus | reverse complement strand
GGGGGGGGTGTTGGTTGGTTGTATTTTTTTCTTTTGGAGGTGGGCATCATTTTCAGATGAATCCAGCTGTCAGCATGTCCCTGTGTGGCTTTTAGGCAATGTAGCTCCAAGATCTTTAGCTGATCTCAGGACTGGGGAGAAGAGAAGAGTGGTGGAAGATGGGATGCTGGAGGAGAACTGCCTTGTTCTTGCAGTGCTGGTTTTGTTTTTTATTTGGGGTTTTTGTTGCTCTAAGTAAAATGCACGTTAGAAATGGATAATCTTGATAAATGATGAGAAATACTTGCTCTAGTTTTGCAGACAAGAACACAAGCAACATGAAAGCAAGTATGATGCATTCACCTTATATTAGGAAATTGCCTAAAAGTTGAAGTGTCCTTATTTCTAAACAATAACAAAAACCGCAAACAACAACAAAAAAGAGCACCCCTTAAAAACCACAACAAAACCACAATACAGCCTGTAAATGACTGTACTGTTCCATAGTAGCTTTTTTTCTTGTACTGTTCCATTGTGGCTTTTCACGTGTGCATTGAGCTGAAGGCAATTCCTGTCTGTACAGAGTTTTGGTGTGTTCTGAAAAGAGTGACTGGGCTGAGAGAAGCGTCCTGCAGAGCCAGAGGTATGTGTGGAAGTGGAGGTGATCCTCCTCTGGTGCTGCCCTGTGCTCTTGGGGAGCAAGGACAGCTGAAGAACTTTGTCTAATCTACATCGGTTGCACATGTCTTTGAAGATTATGAAGCAGTAACTGCTGTCCTCTCCTCCTTTGTCCATTTCCTCTGCTATAAGGTGATGGATCATGACTAATAACACTTCCTCTGCAGTAAAAGCTGGTCACTATCAAGTGCAGAAGGCTTTAGGATTAAGATTGTTCCAAGATGTTTTGAATGTCTCAAGAGGTGTGTGTATAAACAAATTATACATGCTGATTGGTTTATCTTGCTAGGTGTCTTCCATGTAAACCACTAATTTATTTAATAGATTTCATGATTTTGGATGAGAGCATAGTATAAAGGTCTCTTGTGTCCTGCTTCTTTGGGTTACAGTAGTGGTTCCGATTGCAACTTCTACAGTAGGCCTTTTCAGCAGGTGGACTTCAAATATTCAGGACAGAGAAAAGTGGTTTTTCTTATTTTTCAGTGAATCTTGTCTGGGATGGGGGGGAGTCTAAGCTAGGGAATGGTGAGAGGAGGACAGAGTCTGTTCTGTCTCAACCCTGTGTGGCCCACAGTCAGTGCTGGTAGATGTACTTCATTTACCCCAAAGTTCCTCAGTTGCATCTGTTCCTGGGGTCAGGAGGACGATTCCCCATCCCTGATGAACCTCCACATGTGCTGTTAACAACCTCACACTGCAAGGAGTGCCCCAGAGTGTGTTGTAGCTGCTGCCCCAGCTGGGCATGGGTCTTTTGAAGAGAGGTAATGTAAAGTCTGTTAGTTGGGTCCTTGGAGGATACAACAGGATATAATTATGTTTCCTTAAAGCTTGCACGCGTTTTTAGCCAACTTAAGGGCTGTCCAGTTATCATGACCAAATTCATCTGGGAGTTTGGAATGACCAATTTTCTTCTGAAAGGGAATAGTATGCCGAAATTATTCTATTGCAAGTCAATTGCTATGATGAACTTCAATAATAATCTTTTGTTGCCAATTAAGATTAGTAATCTAGAGTGCTTTTTATGTTATGAGTTATTTTCCATTCCTATATCCATTCCTGTTAAACTAGAAAGTGGATTTCAATTTAGAATTTTTTTCCAGCCTCTAAATAATGAAGGCATTCAGTCTTGATTTGCGTTTAATGGCTGGATAAAGACTGTTTGTTTTTATTTGTGATGTAGTGTTGTCTCCTTTGCAGATAATGTCAAAGATACCATAAAACGACACGGTGACTGTTTAATAGGTTCGTTTCATCCTTAATGCCTGAGAGGAAAATGTGACTGTGCACATCAGCAAATGGTTCAAAATTGAGTCTTAGGCTCCAATATCTTAACTTCTTGTGTGTCTACAGTCGAAGCACGTTGTCAGTCAGCATATGTGGCAATGCACTGCGTGTTCACAGAGAACATCGTGCAGTTAAACCCTTCTGAAATCAAGGCTTTTGTGAGGGAGATCCAGGCAGCCTGTCAGATGTTTGAGTGTTGAACTTTGGAAGCCAAAAACTATTCATAACCATTGATGATAACTTAATATCCATGTGTATGGTTTTTTTCTTTTTGGCCACGTGCCCAGATTCTGTAACGATGAGTAGTTATCTTTGCAACCTTTTACATTGTTGACAGTGATTAATAATGTGTTGTGCACACTTCCATTGCATCAAATACCAATTTTTTGGGTAATGGGAAAAGAATATCTAATTAGGGAATTAATATTATTGACTTCACACATTGTATATAATTCAAGTATTATTTTTTGGAAAAGCAAGGGTAGAAGTAGTAGATTGAAGTATGATTTTTATGTAGTTATGGGAGTAGAATGTTAGGTTTTAGGTTAATTTCTATCAGTTTCTCTAATACAACTAAAATAGGAGCATATGAACACAGAAGCATATTTTTAAAGGATTTTACTGTGAGGAAGAAAATCTTTTGAATCACTAGATGCTGCATATACCCTTTTGAATGTTAAATCCTAAAACAATAAAGATAGCAGATGTTTGTAAAAATGAGATGACTGCAGCTTAGAAATTGTGTTTTTCCTGAGCAAAACTGCTTGAAGTTGCCAGTGTGTGCACTGATAAGCACTCAATGCTAGGAACTTATCTCTCAGGCAATGTGTAAAAAGTGTAAAACTGATGTTTGGAAATTAAGAGATGGGTACTATTATCATATTTGGATACCTTTCATGTAAGTACACGTCCTTCAATTGCTGTATTTTATTTTTTTTTAGTTGACGGCATTTAATCCAAAGCACTTTTCCCCTCCTTTTTGGTAGTTTTGGAGTAGTTTGCATATCACTCTATCTACTCAAGAAAAACTGAACTGTAAATTAGGTCACCTATGCTGATTTTCTACACCTTTTTTTTTTTTCCCCTAAACTGAAATTTAGCTTTTCTATTGTTTGTCTGTTAAACATCTTTACCTTTCAGGAGTCAAGGTTTTTTTGACTAAATAGCCAAAAAATAGGCTCTGCTTTGCTAAATAGCTGCACTATTTAGCAATGCAGAGCCTGTAGTTGTTTCATGATTTAGATGATATCTATGTGTGTATATTAATTTCTATTCATGTGGCTAAGGACTGACATATTAAACTGGTATTCTCTCTGGTTTGTGTCATGGTTACTTCATTAACTGTGTTGAATTACGCTATAAATATTTGCAGGAGCCCAGTCTTTGTAGTCATTCTCCGTGGGGAATTTGCATTGAAATTGATGGGAGATCTGAGTGTAGAAAAGCTGCTTGAGTGGGCATCATCTGCTCTTTCAGGCACGCAAGCCTAAGTGGTAGAATATATATATTTTTAACTGCTAATGTACTGTTAGGGCAATCAAGGGGATGATTTCCCCGGTGATGTAAATGGTTAGGCAGGAGGGGGATATCTGTTCCCTCAGAAACAGAGGAGATTTTTACCCAGAAAATCTCTGGATAAAGCAGAGGCCAGCAGAGAAGATGCAGGAGTATTTCTGTAAATCGAGCTATAAGATGATTATGGGAGGGATGCAAGTTCAGTGAAACAGGATTGTGACTATGTAAAAGCCTTTCATTTGTTCCTTCCTCTTAAATATTTTGAGCCTTCTATGAATATTGTACTAAAGTTGATATATTCTAGAAGTTTTTTTAGAGTTCCTGTGTGCTGGGATATGAGCTCACACAGAGTTATAGGGAGCAGGAGAAATTATTTTTGAAAATGAATTTAAACAAAATTCACACTATTGTGGAAACTCCCATACAGAGGAAGAATGATATAAATTTACTCCTTTCTCTCTGCAGCCTTGGAAAGGGAAGATTGTTGAGTAGCAAATCTTGTGCTCCATGGAGGAAAAACACAGTTGGAACAAGTTACTTTTGCAGATAGACAACAACTGCAGAGAAACAATACAGTGCTCTCACTAAAAAAACCTCAAATTGTTACTTCCTTTTGCATTTACTGTTTGGCTCTGACCTGTATTTCAAAAGTATACGCACAAGGAGAATGAAAAACTGTGTTAAACTGTGGAAAGTTTGTATCTTTGCAAACTTCATCTTGACTTTTGTGTAAATATGCAGCGAGAACTCTGCGATAGGGACTCCATTGTTTCTTTGTGGAAAGGCCCACACCAAACTGAAACCAGAAATAAAAGGTGGTGTTTTTGCCTGGATCTTTCTCTCCATAAAGATGGACCTTTTTGTAACAATAATTGCCTCAGTTCCTTCCTTCTCCACTGAAGCAATGAAAACGGAGAACCGAGAAGCTTGGCACGGAACAGCTTTGTGATGGCTCGCTGTGTTTCAGCATATATTCTGCTGTGGTTTTTAGCTATAATCTTTCCAATTTTTGGCTGACATAGATTAGCTGTGTTTATACTCCATGACCCCAGTGGTCTGTCCAAGCCTCAGCAACAGAGCACAGTAAACTAGTGAAAGAGACAGAAAAAAGCTGAGGAATTGTGGGTTTTGTTGATTTTCAGAGGAAGGAAGGGGTTTGTAGTCTTTTTCACAACCTAATTTGCATTTTGCTGGAGACAGGCAGTGGTGATATTAAGGCCTGTGTTATTTCCCAGGGTACTTGGAATTCATAAGTCTGAGTTAGACTCTTCCAATTCTGCCGTGAGTTTCCCTCTGTGATCAACAGAAGAATTTTCTGTCTAACAAAAGCAAGGTCTTGTGATTATGCTAATATGCTCTAGTGAAAAATGGATTTTCTCATTTGAGCCCTTGAATAAGGGGCTTTATTTTGCTCTTTGTTCTTTTTAAACTTGTCCTTGAAGTATCCTGGCCATTTTAGGCCCAGGGTAAGATCCGTAAAATATATCTAGAGAGTCCTGGGAAAGGTGATGCCCAGTGGTCGTGCTTGCTGGAGACCTGCTACTATGCAAATAGAAAAATACTTTCCATGGAACTCCAGGGTTTTCCGGTCTTGCATTTCCAAAGATGCACTTTCCCCAGCAGCAGAGTCATTTGCAATTAATGGCTTAGAGGCAAGGAGTGAAGCACGGAATAACATGAGAAGTCCTATGAATATCAGCCACAAAACAGTGCATATCTTTTCCATCAGAAATGGTTGATTTTTCATTAAAATGCTTGAAGAGGAGTATTGTTGTGCATGAGAACAAGTCTGGCAGTGGTTTGGAAAGCAGAACTGGCCTATTGCACTGCATTTACAAATTGCACGATGGTCACGTTGCTTTGAATGTGGGACTGGGAAGCTCTCTGTTCTGAGCCTTTGCAAGTTAATGGCTTAATCTGAAATCCCCATACTCGGTTGAAAAGATTCCCTGTTGGATAGGGAATTGCTAAACTTGTGATATTGATTCTGACAGGGTTTTTTTTTTCCTGAAGAAATACATTTTATTTTCTCAGTGAATTCAAGGCGTGGGTGTGATGCCACTGGAAAATGAGCACTGTGTCTATTGCCAATTTGAGCACTTTAATGGCTGCACTAGAGGCAGCTATTCTAGCAGAGAAACTTGTGTGTTATTGTTCATATTATTTCACCACATAAAGGAATCCATTTTAGTAATATGAGTTGATTTAAAATACACACCAGTGAGCGAGTAATAAAAAAGCCAGTAGATAAAGACGTGTTTCCTTCTTGCTTAACCTGTGTGGTTGGTAGCTAAAATACCTGTCATAGGCAAGAACAACTTGTAGGACTTGTCCTTGAACATGCATTTTGAATGTTAGCCTAAAAGTTTAATCAATTAGTACATGTTTTGATTGTGTACTGTCAGCAGGTTCCCCATCAGATTCTTGTGGCTCTTCTCTCCTGCTTTAACACGCAGTCCTTGCACCTCTGTTGTTTAGTGGTGAGGTCTGGTGTAGGCACAGGTCTAGGAGTTTTGGGCTGCTAGGAGAAATCCAGAAAAAGTAGTTTCTGACCCATCTGTTACACTGCTTCAAGAAAATACTGGATATTTTGAGGTTAGACTAAAACCTTCACCCTTCAGTTTCTTTCTCAATTGTATTTTGGTTTTATTGGATCCTCATTCTAGACCTTTGAGTTATTATTATGATTATTTTGCTAAGTAGCTTTGAAAATACAAGGGTGATGTATGGAAAGATACTGGACCGTATCTAGAAGCACTTAAGCTGTGGTTGTTGCCACTCAGGTTCCCAATGTAACCATTGCTGCAAGATTTGAGTGTATAAGTAGTCTGAAATAAGGCTTTTTGAGGTACCTCAAAAGATCCGTATTCCACGGATCAGCTGATGTCTGTAATTCCATGGCTGTGTAATGGCAAGGAATGAACCAGAGTGAGAACTTAATTAACACTCTTCTTTCTATATATTTTCATTTAAGCCTGGTAGATTTTGTTCAGTGGTGCATCCAAGTCAGTCAAACTTTTTAATGCTCATCTGAACTGATGGGATGAGGCTGGGAGCGTCACTGTGTCATTAGGAATGATGTGTTTTCCTCGACTGGTGTGACAAGGATGTTGCTGAAGAAGAGGTTTGTTTCAGTGAACTTTCTAAGAGCAGGAAAACATCTTATTTGTAGCCTTGTGCTGGAGGAGGAGTTGCTGGAAACTGTCTAGTGATACTCGTTTAGGTACAAGTACAAGCTTAAAATTAAGGGTTTTGAAAGTTTGGATAAATTTGCAGTAGCGCAGAAAAAAAAGAAAAGCTCAGCAGCAAACGTCAGTAGAAATGGGGCTGCATCTTTTGTGCTGGAACTCGAAGTAAACTGTCTGTCTAAACACTGTCTTGCCACGCGGCTGCTTACCAGGCTTGGTGTTGTTTTGAAACTGTTTCTGTCCATAAGGCTAATGATACACAGCTCCACCTACCCTGTGTTGTCCCTGTCTCCTATTTCAGATGGATTCCAAGCTCATCCAGGAGTTGCAGTTATTCCTCCTCTGTATGTTTGTGTTTTAAAGGAGTTAATGACTTCTGGTGAATCTTGGGTCATCCTTTCCCTCTTATCACAAAGAGATGCATAATGTCTGTGCACCAGAAATTGTTTGGCCTGTGTAAATTTATTTCCCAGATGAAATTAAAATGGTGGCTTTCCAGAAGAAAAAAAGTGCTGAATTTTCACGGCATGACTTTATAAAACATTTCAAACAATGCCAGCAAGTCTTGAAAGTTGTCCTTATCCACATGGACATGGGAACGTAATGATCTCATAGGTGGTATGTGTGATGTGGATGTCAGGGCTTTCTCACATAAATGTTGAGCACCAGAATGTTTGTTCCTGAGATCTTCAGAGTGGTGGGTGATGTGTAGTTTGCTGATTAATATTATTATTATTATTCTGTTATTATGCAGAATTATGTTGCATGTCCACAGCATTTCAGTGAATCTCTCTCTTCTGTTTCAGTGAAGGTTGTGAAGATGGATCTGTGAAAAGAGTAAAATAGTGGGGCATAAAATGAGAGGGATGTGTTTATCTGAACTAATGTGTGTGCATGCATATTTATTGCACAATTTGAAAGTCTGAAATCCCCTGTTCTTTCATAAATATTTGTATGTTTCAGCCTTTTATTTTGGTTTAAAGTATGTAATCTACTATAGCAAATACACTTTTTTTTTTTTATCCCTTGACAGACCTTGCCAAAGGATTACTTTTACCAGCTGTTCCAAATACTGGAAGAAATAATGAGCTTTAAAAAAAACCTCAACAAATTGTAGCTTGTTGCTTCCTCATTCCGGTGTCACTAGAAGATTTGGACAGTTGCTCTGTCATTAAGTACCTACTTATTTTAAAGATTATGGTTGCAATGAAAATAACACTTTTGCCATTTAAATTTGTACTTGAAAATCTCTTCTTTGAGGGAAGACAGTTGTCTGCAGTCATGTAGGCCACAAGTGCTATGTCTTAAAAATAGAAAAATGCTTGAATTGCACCCACTCCTGACCAAAATTTCAGAAACTCTTGGATTCTTAATGATAGTTTTCCATGTTTCTTCTGTGCAGATGGTTTAATGAGGCTTTATGTTCCCATTAATTTTGTTTAATATCTAAGGATTGGTTGTAAAAGCATATGTGGAGTAGAGCCCACCTTTGAGAAGAATCACAGTGGTGGTGGTGTGCAATGACCTCTTGTTGACTTGTACTCATAATTTAGAGACTACAGTGGGGTGTTTGGGTTGTGACTTCCCAAAAGTTTGTGCCTTTTTGAAGCTTCCTTTCATGCAAAATTAGCCCCTTTTTCTATAACACCAGCTGTATTAGTGTTTGCTGGAGGTGTGACAGTGTATTTGGAGGCTTAGGGTTAATATTCACTTCAAATTAAGCTCAGACATGTTCTCAGTGTTGAAGAGTAAACCCAAAGTTTAAAAGGATAAAATAAGTCTTATTATAGTGGTTGCAGATGACTAATCAAATTAAGTTTGTTTATATAAATGTACTTAAAGTGACTAAGGTGGAGAAGTGTCTCTAGAGTAGGTCTTTCTTGCTATAGGCAGTTCAGAGTAAAGAATATTATTTCAGTAACTTTTTTCCTATTTTCAGGCAGTTGCATATCTCTTCCTACTGATACTGTCTTGGGGTTTTTTGTGTTGAGGTTGTTCAGGGTTTGCTGGGTGGTTCTTTTCCCTAGTTTTTTCCTTGCTTGTGGTACCAAAAGCATAAAGGCTGGAATCCATGGTCTCTTGCTTTTGGTGTTAGCCTGTGCTGTGTTATACATACAGTTATGGGCTGTAGAAACAAACTAATGATGTCATTGATAGTTTTGCTAATGGGGTGTGTGTTTGCTCTTCTTGTAAATAGAAAAAATTATATAGATGCCTGTTTGAAAAGATGGGGAAACCTGGAAGAAAACGGCAGCAGTCACTGTGTGGGTGACTTGTTCTGGCACGCATTTTCTTGGGAAGCATGTTGTCTGTAATATTGACTCACTGCTTATGTAAGGGTCTGTCTGGTATTTCAGGGGAGGTCCAGAGGCTGTTCTGATTTTTTTTTGTTGGTGTGCATGAGTCATTTATTTGATTACCACTGCAGTTTTGGGTGCATGTGTTTGCAGTATTCCTTATGGTACCTGTAGTAGCTCTGCACCTACTTCAGCCCCCAGCAAGGACTAACACTTTGTCTTGCCCCTTCTGTGAAGAATTTCCTGTTTTCTGGGAAAAATAAGAAACCAGTTCCTCCCTGGATGTCTCTTTCAGATAGGTAACTGTATAAATGGGGTTGTGGAACAGGGATTAACCTTGTAGGTAATGGAAAGATCCAAGTTTTATCTACAGTCTTTCTTCTGTGAGCGAAAGTCCGAGTTGGAACCAGGCTGGTGCATTTTTTGTGTGCTTAATATTCTTTCCAGTATGAGCTGAATGATGAATTTGGGAAACCTTTAGCATTGCTCTCTGAACAACAATGGTTTAAAGCAGGATAAGTGCTCTACTTTTGTCTTTTCATGCTTATTTAAGAAAAATTGCACTTCTGTCTGGCATCACTCCGAATGTGCCACCCTAGCTTAGTATGATGAGCATGATACCATATGCTCCCTTGGGTCAGCTGGGATCAGCTGTCCCACCTGTGTCCCTTCCCCATTTTTTGTGTACCCCCAGCTTACTTTGCTGGTGCAGTGGCACGAGGAGCAGAAAGAACTTGACTCTCTGTAAGCACTGCTCAGCAGCAACTCAAACATCCCTGTATTATCAGCACTGTTTCCAGCACAAATCCAAACCGTGCCTTCATATCAGCTACTATGAAGAAAATTAACTCCACCCCGGAGAAAACCAGCACAGGCATCCTGAGGTCCTTTATTTAGTGAGCTTTCCCAGTTATGCCTCTGCAGTAAGGCTTATCTGTATGTTAGATCCTGAATGTGAAATGAATAGTCCTTTGTGTAAACACAAATAGATAAAATTTTATCACTCGGAACAGCTATTTCCATGTAGTGAGTTACATCTGAAATGCAGAATGACTGATTAAGGGGAAGATAAGTTGGAAGATGTTAGCAATAGCTTGTGAATAAAAATGTTAACAACACTATAGGTGTCAGGGAAGGACTGTAAATAATTAGTGGTTTTGGAGGTAGAGGTTAAGGTAAGAAGAAACTGGAAACAGGGGCTATAATGCTGGAAACACGTAGTCCTGCTGCATTCTGCTGTGTTCCTGACTGATGCTTTGCTTGTGTTTGTGATAGGACCCTGGGAGTTGTGTTTTTCTGTTCCAACACACACCAGATCACTGTCCTTGGCTTTATTTTAATGGAGTTTGGCCCTGTCATGCTTGCAGTTTTAAGCTGTGGTCTCCATGTTTGACTTGTTTTTCTGTTGTGGAGTGGTAATACACCTGAAGAGGGAGGTGGTGTCCTGTCCTGCGCTGTGCCAGTGTTGGTCACCTCACACTTGAGCAGTTCTGGCATTAGATGATCCTGCCTGTTGGTAGTATCAGTTCCAGGAAAGCCCCACGTCACTGCTTCTGTTGGGCAGCCAGTGGAAGGTGTACTTTTTGGGAGTTGAAAGGCAGCATGGTGTGAGATTATTAATGCTGCTTGAATGTCTAAAATACTTAAGTATCTTGTGCATGTTTCCCTCAAGGCAGAGATGCATAGTCATCCTCCCTGCCCATGGCAGAGGGTGGGAATTGAATGACCTTTAAGGCCCTTTCGAACTCCAGCCATTCTGTGGTCCTGGAGCTGCTCATGCTGATGTGGAGGGCTGGGTAGCCACTGCTGTGAGGTGATGGACGAGGGGCCGTGGCGTTGATATTGCGAAGATCTGAATGAAGGGGCCCCTTTCCCACCACAGAACAGCTTCTCCCAGTCTTTTTTCTACTCCCTCCCTCCATCATTCCCAAATAATCTTAAAGCACATGCTTTTTAGTCAGTGTAAATTAGCATTATTTTAGGAAACGCATTTCTTAAAGCCG
Organism: Falcunculus frontatus; assembly: GCA_013398115.1. Classification (NCBI taxonomy): domain Eukaryota; kingdom Metazoa; phylum Chordata; class Aves; order Passeriformes; genus Falcunculus; species Falcunculus frontatus. Next base: position 455,521 of record VZRV01001287.1, on the reverse strand, counting down.
TTTCATGCTTTTCTGTCTGGGCTGTGATGAGGCGGGCGAATGAATGGCTGCAGGTTCTCCAAATGCTGGTACTTCCCCTTGGCCTTTACCATAGTCCTGGCCCCCAGTTCTTGACTGGCAGCTGACCAAGGAGGAATCCTGGAACATCTCAGCATGAAAAGACCTCAAGTGTTTTGAGGCTGGTGCCAAATTGACGAGGATACGCGCTCAGAAGGTGGATTCGGGATTGCAGATACTCCAAATTAAGTTTATGCCTGCCTCTATCTAACACCTAATTGTGCAGAGTAGATGCATAATGGACACCTGAGAGAGCATTTGAGACAGAGCAGTTCTGGGTACCACAGGGGTTTTTTTCTCCTATTTATGTTGCATTAGCTTTGGTATTTCCTGTGTGTACACAGGTATTCCCCACTGAACTGGGTATTTACAGTCCTGCAGAAATATTTATAAAGCACTTGAATTTGCTGCTCTCTTAACAGCTTGGCACAAGCTCTAGGGAAGCACTACTGCTGGGAGCAATTGGCTGCCTCCTTTTGTGGGATTTAGTGAATCATTAAATGTCTCAAATTTATGTCCATTATATTAATAAAAATGAAAATAGCAATACTACCTGGCTCCAAAAATTATTCTCTTCTTTCCTGTTGGTGTCATAAATAGCATTTCCCTGCTTCCTGTGGGTCAAGCAAAACAGCAGTCCTGTACAAGAAATTACTCTCAATGTCCTTCTCTTATTGCTGTCTCCGTGCTTACTGATTTGGTGGAAAGTGTGTGGGTCTTCCTAATATTTTTGACAAAAAAATTGCTGGTTTTTTTTTTTCTCCTTTAGGAACTTATTTATTTTAAAAAATAATGCTTACCACTTTCAGAGTACTTAAAAGTGTTGGTTTTGGTTTTGTACCCGGAATTTGAAATGTCCTGGTTATACACTATTTTAAAAACAACAGCACTCTGCCCTTCTGAGGGAAGAAATTGATAAAGAGCTAGGCAAGTCCCATGGTACTAATTATATCTGAGGTTATGTGAGGGTGGAGGTTAGACCAGTTTGTCTTTGGTTCGTGAGCCCTGATTTGTTTAATTTTATATACGTATATAATAAATAACTCAATTATAATTAACAAGGATATAAACGCTTTAAAATACCGGCCCCCTCTTTCTTCCCGGGGGTGGTTGTGGGTGACTTCTCTCTCTCCAAGGGAAGGGAGCCTGAAGCCAATTTATCTCAGAGCTCTCTGTCCCTGACCTTTCCTTCCCTGTTGCGTGCCATCCCTCCTCTCCATGCTGCCCCTGCACTGAAGGAGAAGCCCGACCTGAGCAGCTCTGCTGGAGCAACTCTCTCGGCTCTCCTTTTGTGTTCTGCTGCCAGCTTGGATAACTCAATGTGCTCCTCGGGAGGACATGGAAACCTCTTGGTTTCGGTAGCAAAGGTTGCAGCAGCAGAGCTGTCATTTTTAAGCCCTGGCGCTGCTTAGGATGAAGCTCAGTCCTGCTCTGAGATCTCGCTGTAGGTGGAAGTGGGCTCTTATGGCTGGATTTCTGTGCTGTGTCGTGAGAAGGGGACACGATCTCAGAGGAGAAATACCAGAGTCTTAGTAGGAAAAACATCTTGAAAGAAACGGAGCTTTGAATTTGTTATCCGGCATCCATTAAATGCCCTTTAAAAATCACTATTTCAAAGTGATTTCTCAAGATGGCTTTTTTGCAACATTTTTACAGGGACTAATAGCTCGATTTGTTCTTTTTTGTTTTCCTGTCAAACACTCTTAACTTGGAGCAGATTGGCTTGTGTTGCGATTTCTTCTGAGCCAGCTGGTCCTGTTAGGGCATGGAGAGGGGAAACCTGGGAAAGGGAAATGAGGGCTGGGACATCAGGGCTGCCTTTTTCTCAGGTGAAGTGAAGGTTTTCTTACGAGGCAGGACTCTGGAAGAGATGGGTACTGGGAGATGAAGCCAAATGCCTTTTAGGGACTTACAGAAAGGATTGTACATCACAGGAAGACATCAAATGCAAATCTTGTGTGTTGAGCACCTGCAGTTAAGATGTAGTGGGGTAGCATTTAAAACATATTCCAGGCTTAAAACTTTATTAAAACATACTTGGTGTCAGCTCTACACCTTTATTCCACCTTAAGCCCAGCCAGAAAAAAACCCTTTCGGGTCCTTGTTTTTAACCTTATAAACTACAGGCTTCTTGAGTAGTTTGTTTTGCATTAATTAACTCAATTTTTTAGTGATCAGTCCAAAGCAAAAGGAGACTGTGAGTCATTGTCACAGTACAGTGTGATCAATGACATTAATCAGCTGTGAACAGGACACAGGCAAACAATTGTTCTGAAAGGTAACTGTAAAACGAAAACTGAGACACTTTCATGTGTACAGGTGAAGCAGCTGTAAATAGTGCTTTGTTAATATTCCCAGTAGAATCTGAGGCAGCTCAAAACTGGGTGAGGAAAACCAAAAATGCAGTTGCTCCTTGTCTTGGAGCCAACTGCTTGATTGCTATGTTTTTTTAGCCAGTAACCATATTATCTGTTTTTTGGGGGTTAAAGTTTTGAATTTCATATCATCAATCACTTTCCAAAGGTGTTTGGAATACACGTTGTGCTGTGATTAAACCAATCCTCCACTCTGGAGGGACAGGATAATGTTGCTACTGAAATACATCACCTACAGAAAATCAAGGCCTTTTTGTAACCTGGTATGGAAATAGGTGATGTTATTTTGCTATAGTAATACACTGCTTTTTCTTGGTTTACTTTGATGAATGGTGACTATGAATTTGAAGTGACTTGTTTTTGTACCTTTTGAATACTGATCTTACTGAGATATATACTGCTTACTACATCAGTTCACTGTATTGCATAAAATAAAACAAATCCAGTTATAGCAGAATCAGTAATCGGTAGCAAGCAAGTTTTTGTCTGGTTTTGTTTTTTTTTTTTTTTTTAGATTTTTTTTTTTAATGTGTTGTGGGGTTAGCTCCTCTTCTTGCACCACATTGCAGAGTATTCTTTTCTGCCCTTCAGTGAGACAAACCGAGCCAACTGCACAGGAGATCCTTCACATCTAAGTGTTTATGACACACTTTTTGTGTTCTGGGTCTTTTCCAATCCTAGGCTGATCTCACTATTAATGTCTTATTCAGGATGGAATTTCCTTTTTTTTTTTTTTCCTTTTTGGTAGGGAAATTGCTTATTCCCATTTCCCGTACTGGTGGTGAAAGTGTGTGTGAGATTGCAGATTCTCTTTTGTAGCAACCAGGAATCAGTTAGCTGTAGATCAAATACAGAGCAATAAGGCTGTACTGCTCTAAATAGTGTGAGTTTTCATTTTTTTCCTAGTGTCTTTGTAGCGACCCATTACCTTCAGAATAATTCTTGTCTGTGGAAGAAAGGTATGGGTTTGTTTGTTGTGTTTTTTTAAATTTCAATATATTTTCACTCAGATTGGTTTTTTCCTTCAAAAGATGGCTTTTGTGAAGTACACGCTCTTGATTTAATTCCATGTACAATATACAGTCTTCTATGGATAATGGAAAAGGATGTATATAGAAAAAAAATCCAGCTCCTGAGGTACAAGTGCTTGCCTTGACATCACTGAAGGCCTGAGGGAGATAAACACTGATGACTTCATATGGCTCCCAGTAAGGCAGGTGGCAAACTTTCTGTTCTTTCAGTGGAACTTGGTTTGCACTCCTGGTTTTAAAAAAAAAACAAACCACACAACCCCCGAACAAACAAAAAACTTCAAGCACAAAACACCAAATCTGTGTGAATCTGTCTTAACTCTTTAAGCACTTCATTTTGGGAATGTGAAAAGAGGTTTTTTTTAATGTATTAACTGCAGGACTGAATATTTACCAGGTCAAAGCAGGGGCAGCAGTTGCTGCCTTCATTTTCGCAAGAGAAGTATTTTGCATTCAGTTCCATGCATGTACCATATTTCTTTCTGAACTGACCACTGTTATGAATATGAAAGTGAAGATGTAAATTACAGATATTCTGTGTATTCTTTGAATTAATGCTCTTTTAATTTTTTAGATGATGACTCTTTGTTCACTAGGTGGAAATGCATTCATTGTTTCTTTCTTTTAAAAGTAAATATTGAAGAATTGGTAGACAAAATACAGTTAAGTAAGCTACTGCCTCTTTCTTCATCCCAGTTGTGCTCTGATCTGCTTTTGCTGCTGAAAGCACACTTAAATTCTTATCTTCAGCCATTTCTAGAAGTGTAAGCAGAAATGACACAGTTAGAAAACTCGTGCCATAAATTTTATGGTTGTCTTTTTGGTCTGTGCCCCTGGTAAGAGCTGGACTCAAACATGTTTGAATCAGGAAAAAAAATAGAGGGTGAAATAGTCTTTTGGTTAAAACTGACCTAGCAGCTATTGTTTACTGATTAGTGGCTTCTGAAGTGAAAACTTCATTATCAGTAATGATAGCTGCCAAAAAACTGCTTGTTCTCAAAATAGCCATTACCACTTAGCCTGAATCTCTCTGCAGATATCTCCAGCTATTTAAGATCAAAATAGCACTTAATGGGTTTAAGTAATCAATAGCCCCAAAGACTTCTGAAGATCTTGGCACATAAAATATTAATAGTTTATATTTGTCTTTTCAAGAATCTACTAAACACTGTTAACACATTGCAAAATGCTAAGATTGCAAAGTGCCTCTATTAAATGATGTTAAAATGCCTCCAACAAGCCTGAGATGCTTGTTTTATGTATCGATGTAAATAAATGCTATTTCCATTCTGTTGAAGTGCACAGTTACTTTGAAGTTCAGTGTTGAGTTTGATTTGCTGACAGGCTTGTTTTACTGCAGGATGGCAAGGTAGTCTTAAAAAATGTCATTTTTCTGCAATCCTTGTATTTGAAACTACAGAATATTTCTCACCTAAGAGAAATTCTTTAACACACTTTTAAGTAAATAGTAAACATCTGTTCAGCTCAATTCTGTTTAATGTGGGGTCATGATTAAGGTGTGTGGTTAATGCCCCACTGTGAGCAGAGGAGGAAGAGAAGTGTTGATTGGGGTGCAGGTTGGTGGATATCAGGGTGCACTTCTGAAGTCCCACAGCAACTCAGAATTAATAACCTGCTGTAACTATCAAGCATTTCAAGAGGAGTGGTAATTTCTAGTGGAATTTAGAAGATGAGAATGAGTCTCAGCCTAATTGTCTTAGGGAGTTAACCTGATTGCTCGTCTTAGATCTTACTACAACCAACTTTCAAGCTCCCTTTTAGCCTCCTATGTCTGGTAAATGAGATTTGTTTACACTTTACTGAAATTAAATACACTATTTTCTCTACTGGAGACTGAACATCTTAAAGAAGAGTCTTTTTCATTAAAAACATCGATGCATAAACATTAAAGGGGAAATTGCTATTGATCAAAATAGCAGGATATTTCCGTCTGGTCGGTTTTCTACATTACTTAAAACAGCTATTTTAGTCATATTGGCAATTTTTATTTAATGGCCTCTCAATCTTTGTGCTGTGTACAGAAAATGGAAGGGATTATGATATTTTTATTTCATTGATATTCAGCTGCTTTCAAGGTGAAACTGGGGATGAAAAAAAAATACAAAAAAGAAAATTCACAACTCCTGCCAGACATGGCTTGACTGTGGGAGTATTTGAAGACCTTTACTCGGAGCATATGGTATGAAATTGCTGCTGATTTGGGTGTCTTGAGTTTAAGCATAGAAACAGTTGGATACTGTCAGTCAGTAGCTGCCAAAAATTGAAATTTAATGAGGCAAGCTTTAACCTGCATACCTAGTGGGTACCTGTCTCTCAAATGTCACCTGCATACAAGATGAAAGACTTTTTTTCTAGTGGCAGATTTGTACTGAAACCTGATAGACCTTTTAAGCTTTGACTTTTCTTTCCTCTTAAACAATTGCATGGTATTATTTATAGTGAATTGCATGTATGGGAGGAGAGGGGGGCTGAGGGACTGTCCTGTCCATCTTCCAAGGACACGTTTTTAAAGCATCACTGTCCTGTCCATCTTTCAAGGGCACATTTTTGAAACATCAGTGCAATTATTTCTGAAGAGCTGTTTCTAGGAAACTTTAGGGCCACCAGTCAATTTTTGTTTAATCTTTCCTCTCTCCTCTTAATAAGGCAGAAAAGGTGGTGAGTCTGGCAGTGAATATCTCTCTGCTCCAACGCTTCCCTTGCTGCTCTGGATTGTAAACACCTGAGTTCTTGTTATCTCCCTCCTGCTGGCAGTGCCATTAGGGAGGTTTTAAATAGTACCAGTACGATGCTGGCTGCTGTCGAGATTCAAAATCCTGTTATGACTGTAAACTGTGAACCGTGAAATATTGGAGGACAGAGGTTGAGTGAGTATTCTGCTTATCTACCTAAGATTTGGCTTTCCTTTTGCTTTTAAAGAAAAAAAGGGTTGGCTCTCCTAGTTTAGAAAGAAAAAAAAAAAAGTAGAAGAAAAACCTGCCTGTGTGTGAAATGGTAGAGGATTGAACAAAGCCTCTAATAAATGTCCTTTTTTCTGTATTATCTCATTCCTGACTGACAGGCAGAGAAAACATCATGTCTAGAGCAGAGTAGCAAGCACTGCAGTCTGTTCTGCTGGTGTCCAAGAGCAGTGCTTGTACAGTTGCAAAATATAAACTCTCCTATCTTCCCATTTTATGTTATCAAAGGAAGTCCCTTCCTTTCTAGCTGTTGCTGTAGTTTGCCTATCTGAACTTGTAAGGAAATATTAAATAACACTTGCTTGAGGCCTTAGTTCTTCTTTCTGCTGAGAAAACCCTCTGTTCTTTTAGGAGGACCTATGCAAAAGGCTTATGTTTGTCCTATGAAATAGTTTTATTTGTAAACTGTTTGTTTTATCTGGGTAACTGTACATCCCCAATTCTGTAACTTTTGGTTAACCACTTGAGCTTTTCTTGGTGCTGCTGTGTGTTTTGCTTCTGCTGCTTTCCTTGTGTTTTCTAACGCAGAGACATGAGTGTTTGCTTGAGCCTCTGCTGTCAAGTCTTTCTGCCAACCTGTCTGGCTGATGGTCTCCTTCAGACCAGCTTAGTGTTTGTAAATAGGCTTGATGCAAGTCATGTCACAGCAAAAATAATGAAACCCCCTGTATTAAGCGCTGTGCTAGTTCAATGATGCTGATAAGATCGGTTCATCCCTACATCAGTGTAATTTAGAGAAATTGGTGTGTTGTGAATGGAATTTTAACAAGAAGTCCCCACGGAAAAAAGGGTAGTTAAATTAAAATGATGTTTAAATCAGAACAGCACAGAGAAGACATCGAATATAAATCAACTATGTTAATGGCAAACAAAGCTAATTCTGGAAAGTGTGGTGTGAGAAGGTTCTGCCTTGGTTTTGTTGTTTGCACCTACGCATTTGTAATACGTTGATGTTTTAATTTTTTTTTCATCATGTGGATTTGATGTTAAGATAAATAATATCGTTTTTTCGATGTCACAAGTCAGCTTGACCACAAAACTTAAAACTTAAGACCTTCTGTAGTAGAAGTAGGGGAGAAAAAAGACGTGCATGGAAAGAGTTAGTAGGCAATAATAAACTGCAGAATCTTTAATTGTGTAATATTTATTGCTTGGATTTTAAAAAAATATTTCAGATATTCTTATCTAAATAGAGATGCCAGGAATTGCTTGGTTGTGAAATAAACCTGTAATGCGTCTTGGACATAATTTAAATGCCCCCACCTCCCCCCTCCAGATAAAAAAGTAGGGAAATTAGATTTGTCTTGGTTACTCTGAAGCAAAGTGAGACAGAGGCACTAAGACAGATATGTGGAAACTATCTGCAGTGAGAGCAAGTATCCCTCATGTCTGCTGTGACAGAGAGCTTGCAGCTGGTCCTTGTATACATGAGCTGTCCTCACATCACTGGTGGAGAAGGCTGTGACTGAGGACTCTTTTGGTATGATGTACCACCCAGACAGCTCTGCTTGTCCCTCCAGAGTCCTCCTCGTAGCTTCTAATTTTATCAGTGAGCTCACTGTCACTGCGCATCAATCCCTGCCTCTCCTAGACCCATGGAAAGCTTCCTCTCCACTCGCTGGTTGAAATGGCTTGGGCTAAAAAATGCACATTAACCCCAGAAAATTGACACTGACATTTTTTGGCCTTGTTTTCAACACAGTGTTTGAGCCAAGCAGTTTGGGCTCCAGCTCGTTCCTGTTCATGTCTGGTTTTGGAAGAGTCTAGAAGTGCTGGGCTGGTGTTACTGTTGTGCTGGAGAAAGGGGAGTTTTTTGGGACAGCCAGGGGGGTCCCCAGGGTACCATGGGGGACTCTTGGCTCGCCTCATGAACCATTATTATGCTGACTAGAAAGAAAAAGTCACTAGGACTAGACTTCATCTTGCAAGTAATATGGGATCAGCACCTCCATCAGCGCTCAGGATAGACATGACAGACTGCACTCAGAGGGAGCAGGGTGTTTTGTTCCTTTGTTCCTTTCTCTGAACAGTTTTTGCTCTGTGGCATGAGTTATTAGGTTACAATATCTTATTGACTGGGAGGAGGGAGAGAAAGGATGATGGTGATGATAATGTAATAGAACATTGTGATGATAAATGGTAAAATAATAATCTACATGTAATCAATACCTAACTCTCTCATGGTTGATCAGATATGCAGATGCTGGGTTTGAATTTTACACCTACCTTATCTACTGTAGAAATGCAATGTAATTGGCTCCGAAATGCAAGAGAATTGCAGTTGCAGCTGAAGAGCTCAGAATTTGGAGATGGAATGTACTACCTTGAGTCTTTTTCCATGAGGTGGGAGTTGGGTGTTTCTTTAGTTACCAGTCAGGTGACGTTTTGCTTTGTAAACCTTGGTATGCTCAAGACTTAGCTGTATTCACCGCTTTTTGTCCTCGCTTCAGTTTCACTCAATTCCGTGGTCCCATTTCAGTTTCACTCATTTCTGTGGTCCCATCTTCCCCTGTCTTCATCTGGTCTCAGTCCCTGCCCGTAGGGAAGACTCCATGTGCTGGTGCTGATCTCCAGCTGGTTGGAGAGGCCATTGCTAAGCGCTGTTGAACCATAGCTTCCCGAGGATTCCAGTTCTCCTGCTTGCACCTCTGTGTGCCAGAGGCCTTCCCATGAGTGTACTTTGAGAACTTTTGGTTCTGTGGGGAGTTTTGATCCTCTCAGAGGAGAAATTAAAGAATAAATTACCCTTCAGTAAATTTAATCTGGAGCCTGCACACGATGAGTAGCATCGTGCCTAAAGAGGAGACAACTTGATACCAGGCAGAGCAGCAGAATGATCTCAGCTGACCAGCAGGAGGCTCTGATGGATTTCACTGCAGCGTTTATATCAAAAGCAATTCAAAACTCCAAATCTGCCTCTTTTTGGTCTAAGTTTAAATGGACTCTTAATAGCCAACAGCAAGAGCCTGAGGCTGAGAAGCTGATGGCAACTGGCAACTTTCAGAAGGATCTTGGAAACTTGTAGTATCTGTCTCTGTTTCTCTCTGGGCGCTTTTCCTGCATCTCTGGGGAAAAAGAGAGATGTAGTTGCAGAGAATATTTATAATCATCAGCTTGTCAGAGTTCTTTGTACTACCCCATGCAGAGGAGCAATGCCTGAAGTTCTTGTCTTGCTGTGGTGTACACGCTTTCCACAAAGTTGTGTTAGCTTTTCATGATCATTTTTGTGCGTAGTGGGATATGAATTTGAAAAAAACATGGACTGTAGCTCTCTAGGAGCTGCCACATGAACTTGGTGTCCTGGGTAAGCTGATGCAAGAAGTATGAGAGGTAGGAAACTAAGTATAGGAATGTAGGAATATTTCTGCTTGTGTTTTGTAGGTCCTTACTGCACTTACTCCTTTTTCATCTCTTGGAATTAATCATTGCTTACAAACAGTATGGGTTTTTTGTGTACTGGAGAGTAGGAACTAATGTTGGCAGAAATTGTTGTGAGCTGTTGGTGGAGTTCAGAGTTGGGTTTTCAACTCCTTTCTGACTGCAGAGGTTTGCTGTTGGTGTCATGCTGTTTGAACCTGCGTATCCCTGAAATGTTCTAACCAAGCTTTTCCAAAGCAATCCATCAGGATTTTCACTTTATCTCCACAGTACATGCTGTAGGAGCACTTGGGAGTAGAATGTAGGGAGAAATAAAATTTATTAAGAGCACTAAGGGTGCTTCAGTTTAGGTGTCATTTAATCACAGTTGCTCCTGCTTTTTTCTCTTTCTAATTTCTGAAAATTTGAAGGAGTGAAGTTCAGTTAGTCAGGAGTATGACTCATTAAGTGGTCCAAGGCTTTTAGATTTGGGTTTATTGAATTTGAGGTATTTGAGTTTTGGTCAAATATTCTTTTCTTCTGACACAGCAGGAGAATCTTCCTTATTTTGCTTTGTTCCACTCTAAGGGAGATATTAAATTCCTCTTACAGTCACAAGAGCTTTGACACAGGGGTTTTAGGAGAAAAGACAAACACTTCCTTAAACACAAGTGAGATTTTGGGGAGATCTACGTGGACTAAATTCCATAAAAGTCATTCTTAGGTGGTTACGATGCAGGTGCAATTGAATATTATCCATATGCTAATTTGAACCTTTTCTGGGAGTATTTATAGTTCTTTAGGGCAAAATTCCTATCATAGGAGCAAGGTGGGACTGGCATGGCGGTAGTGAGAGATCATGCTGGGTAAGAGCAGTGTAGGAGAGGGTGCAGGCAGCTAACATCACTTTTGGCAATCAGGGTTCTCCGGGGATCAGTCCTCAGCTGGTGTGAATTATCACAGCTTCATTAGTGCAAGTGAGTGATGTCAGGCTGTACCCAGCTGATGTTCCAGCCTTGTGGCTGTGAAACCTTGGGTGGACAGCGTGGCTCAGTGTTTGCTTGTGCTGTTCATGTGTGCACACGATTATTTAATGTATTAAAACGTATTTAATGTGTTAAACATGGGAATTTCAGACTTGACACGACTGTGCCACCGCAGAAGGGCGTTCCAAGGATTTCTGTGAGCGCGGCATTAAGGCACAGCAGAAAAGATGCTACATCCAGTTGGAATCCCTTCCAGTTTGAGGTCTTTGGTGCTTCCACATGCCTGTTTGATGTTCCAGCCTGGCTGGTACGCTTCCATTCCCTGTCTTTGCCTTTTGAAGGAGAGCCTGATGCTGTAGTGCTCCCTGAAGCCCATATTTTGGGCTGAATGCTACAGGAACTGAATTGCTGGATATACAAATGCTCTGAGAGCACCTTTCTGCTTGTGGTTGTAATAAACTACTGCTGGCTTTTGACTCAAAAAATTCAGGCTCCAGCTGTGGGGGGACTTCGGCTGTCCCAAATGGGACATCCCTTCTGTGGTCTTGCTGCATGCTGCTGGATTCTGCTGAAGGAGAAGCAGACTGAGATCTAATCTGTCTGGAGCCGAAATGCTTTGATGAGCCATTTCCCTAGAGATGACAAGCTAATGGTTTGTCCATAAAGCCATGCAGCTTTTCCCATTTCTTTGGGAAATGAATAGAGCTGGAACAGAATCATATGCTGCATTGTGATAGCCTAATGCTCTTACAGAGCTGGGTGTTATTACTCAAGCTGCTTTAGTGGACAAATTAGACATGCGGAATTTCCAGATTTTACTTTATTCAGATTTTAATTAACTCAGTGTAATAAGCTGTAAGCACATTAATATCAACAAAATACTTTGTACTGTATCTGCTAATATTTAGATGAAAAAGCCAAGAGTATTGTTTTCATACAAAGACCGGTGAGGCTAGAAATAATGGGGATCTTTTTTAGGAATTTGGAATGTGCTTTTGAAATAAGCTTGCATTTTCAGTGGTAGATTTCGAATAATAGCTGTGCAGTGGAAAGTGCTTGTATGGGATTTTTACTATCACATGCATTTTTTTTTTTTTTTTTTTTTTAAGCTTATACTTGAAAAATTGATGGAGTCATTTGCATTCACTAGCTTGGACAGATGGTGTGATCCGTAACAAAATACTCAACAGCATACTAAAAAGGATCATTTCAGCACCTATCCCCTGCAAACGGCTTTCATCCAGACAACAAGGGAAGGCTTTCAAAATCCAGCATCCTCACACAAGCCTTTCCAAGGTGAAAGCATTACCTGAGCACTGGCAGGTGCACGTCTGCAGTGGCTCTGTGTGAGCTGGGGCTCGGGCTGCAGCCGCCCGCCCTGGGGGCATCCACACTGGGCAAAACTAGAAAATACCAGCTGAAAAAACAGCCAGCTCCTGCATTTGCTTAAGAATCTTTTCTTGGGAATTGGGAGTTCTTCACCTGCCACCGGGGTTGCTTCTGGATGCAGTTAACCCAGTGGCAGGAGATGCTCAGGGCACTGCTGTGTGAGGTAATCAGTAACCAAGGGGGCTCAGGGTTTCCCAAACTGCTTCAAGGCACTGAGAGCAAATGTGGGAAGCTGTGCTCTGTCTTGTATCCCAACAGGAATGTAGATGTCCTTTGATTAGCTATTTAGGCTGTGTGTACAAGACTAATTGTATGCAAATATTGTTAAAGTCCAGCTTATTTTTATTAAAAAAAAAAAAAAAAACCCCAAACCCCCCCTTTATCTTTTGATCAAAAGAGATGCAAAAAAAAAAAAAAGTTAGTTGTGTTTTCCACCATCTGCTTACTCTAGCATGGTTTAGTGGTTTTTATCATGTGGAGACTTTGGAAAAATTTGGAACTGACTTCAGTAAGCTCTGTTTTGTGTCACTTGTGTTGTGTCTTCATCTTTCATGGAGACCAGGGAAAACCTGATCATCAGAGTATTTTTAAAGAAAATTGATGGGAGAGGACAATTATTTTAGTAATAGTTGGAAATTATTTTAGTTAAAATAACCACTGGAATTCTATTAAAGAAGACATTTGTGGTTGCAAATTAGGAAAAAAGATGTTTCAGATACTGCCAACTGAGCAAAGCTGCAATATGTTCTTAAAGTCAAGCTGTGTTTTCTCATTTTTACACGTCACTACAAAGTAGTGAAGTCTTTGGGCCTAAATTAGATACTGTTTTACTTCTGAAACCTCAATTTCTGTTCTATTGTCAGGAGCAGCACCAGTGCAAACCAACCTACAGAAAATAAGATTTCATGGAGGTTCAGTACAGGGATAATTGCAGAATCACTTGGAAAAGTCCCAACTGGTACAGCAGCATTTCTTGGAGATAATTTTACTCCCATACAAACTGTTTTGTACTACACTGCTAGCAATAAAGGCAAGACCTGTAAAGTCTCAAAATACTGTTTTATAGAAATAGTTGGTATTTTTAAGATGTAAGTCAGCCCTGGAAAGCTTCATGCTCACACAAATGTGTAATTTTTTTTTCCTCTCTTTTGTTGTAGGGAGCAGGGGGCTAATCACTACGTATTTATTTTGTGCCACTATTTTGGGGAGATTTGGCAGCTGTTGCTCATCTTCCAGTTCATCCCAGCATTTATGCTGCTAAACAAGGCATGTTGTAACACACATACTGAAGTTTTTTGTGGTGCCAGATGTGTTTGCAGTGAGGGTTGTAGAGGTGTGGGTTATCCCAGTTCAGCTGAAGCAGCCTGTGGTGCTGTGTTTGAATTGAGAGATGATGGTGAGGTTGCTGCCACTGGGGCTTGGATGGTGTTTCTGGACACTGTCATTTCTCTGTATTTTTTTTCTTTTAATAAGAAAGGATCCGTTTGTAAATTATAAAGGTTGTCTCTTGAGTCCCCACTGGCTGACCCTGGTGGGTAGTGGTCTTTGCAAAGTCTCAGGCACTTGTGGATTTGTTTATAGGGTTCCTATACTTTGTCAGATTGCTTTTTACATGGGAATAATACGGTTTTAGGATGTAATGGTACTTTTCATGTGAGAATAAGTTACAGAACATGAAGTGGTGCAGGTTTTTACTGTTTTCTGAGCCTTTGTTTTCAGTTTGGCTGAACTGGTTTCTGTAAACACTTGTGATCCTCATGTCTGGTGTCAAGTGCTTTGGGCTCTTAGTTTGGGACTAAAACTCAAAGTAGGTATTACACCTAAAAATAAACTTGGTTTTGAAACATCATGTGGCTTCAAGTTCTGGATGACAGCTGTATTAATGACATTTCATAAGGATGAAAAATGGACATTACTCATGCTCTCTAAACTAGTTTGTATTAAACATTTGGACCATTCAGTTCATTAATCTTTTGGTCAATAAATCCTTTGATTAATCCCTCAATTGCTGAGTTCACTTTAGTTACCTAAGCTGTATGGGTGTTTGTTTTAAATGAAAATATCTAATTTTTCCTTTTCAAGGCTTTCATTACCTATTGTTTTCAGTTCAGTATAAGAACCTGGAGAACTCTATATCTGTCCCAACATGCTTTCTCAGGGTTAGGGTTAGGCCAGTAGACTGTGCTCATTTCTTGTTTCTGTCACAGATTTCTTGTGTGATGAGTAAAGTGCTTTGTCCTTCTGCCCATTGGTTCCCAGGAAGCAAATGACACCCTGTAACACAGCTTGCCTGTGCTTGTATATGTTGTGAGATGTTTGGCCAGAGGAAATTTGTCACTGTTTGATTATCAGAGCCTGATCCCTTCTGGCCCCAATCTGAGACTCCCTTGGCCTTCAGTGCAGCCAGCAGTAGGAAACAAACATGGACAACACAGACTTGGAATCTTCACTTGGTTTCAGTACTATCTAGATGGACATTGGCTATTCCTGGTGCTTGGGGAAATACATTGCTTTTTTTTCTTTTTTTTTTCCTTGATGTTGCTGATAAGCTCTTTCTTTGTGTTTTGACACAATTCTGGCTCACTGTGTAAACCAGTCTATTAAATATTGCTTTTTCGGAGTATCTTCTCGGTAATCAAGATGTGGTAATCATTTGGTGGTACATTTCCAAATGAACATATTGAACAGCCCTTAATTTCAAAGCCCATCTCGGTCATCTGTCATCTACTGCTGACACTCACATCAATTTTCTTTCTCTTTTTTTTTTTTGTTTGTTCCTTTTAATTTTGCTCCTTTGCAGCTCCTGAGAAACATAATGGTCTACAGGTTTTGGTGTTTCCTCATGCCACCCAAGAGAAATAACTTCAGATTTCTTCAGGTATAGAAGAGCCTCCCTGCTAGGGAAACAGAGGCTTGAAACTGAAGTTAATCTAATGTAAAGGCAGAGCAACTTTTCAGCTTTTGAAACAGAGCATCTGCAGACGGGAGGGTGAAGTTACTGAACGTAGCTTTGTTTTTTAGTAGCTCAGCCCTCCCAGTGCCCAAGTCAGTGACAAGGCTACTGCTGAGCCATAATTTCATTTACTGTGCCTGATTGTGACTGAGGTGACACCAGCTTATTACTGCAGTGTGTTATTACAGCAAAAATATCCTTGTGGTTTTGCCAGTGAACATTGTGGGATTAGTCCTTTATGTGAAGAGGGACTGTCATGTTAACATAGTGTTACAAAGTCGTGCTTGGGCTTAAAATATTCTCTCCTGAAGGGAAGGGGGCAGCTGTGGTATAGTCTGGAAGCACGTGGAAACCTGTAACTCTCACCCAGCATAGATTGGTTATGCTGCCCTGTTAAGATTTGGAAATAAGAATCCTGTATGCATTGACTAAACAACGTGTCAAAGACAGGACTGGCTTCTTGCCTTTTCAGGCTTTAAATTGCTGAGATAACTCTTCTATATTCCCTAGTTTCTGTGTCAAATTTCCCTTGTGCAAGCACTTGGCATGGTAGGGGCTGCTGTGTATGTCAACTTTACTCCTGGCATCTTTCAAATGCACTGTGAGAAGTATGAGAGGTTCAGTGCCCTGGGTCCAAAATCAATGTTAATAAATTATCAATTGATTTAATAGATCTACCAGTCAGGCAAATCAGGATCTTTAACTTTTAATTAGTGACCTTGGTCTGAAAGGGAACATTTAGGTTAAAATAAAACAAATCACTTGCATCTCAGCCAAATGGAAGCTGTGCTTTTCCTTTCTTAAGGTAGGCAGAGCTTGTTCCTGCCCTCGTTCAGCGATACAGAAAATGTACATGTCAGGATGAAATGCCTTCAAAGAATCTGGGATGAATGCAATATTATACTTGCTAGCAGCAGCTGAGCATAAAGACTGATTAGAGCAGTTACTCAAGATGGATTCAGATTATTAGGTAATATGGAACAAACGGCAACAAAAATAAGATGAATAACTGTAGGCATATCCTGACAGTGATTTATTAGGCCTTCAGTGTAGTGAACTGCTAATAATCTCCCATGGGATGGTGGACTGATCCCCCTTTAGAACATTTACAGGTGTGTCAGTGACAGTGTCAGCAAATGTGCTGGAGACCTCGTGTCCCTTTTGTCTGCTTGCCACCATTCCTGAACTCTAAGTACCATCTCCACTCTAAACAGCGTAATAATAATAAAATATATTTTAAATATTTTTTCATAAATGTTGTCATCAGCCTGGATGTAGCCCTGCAGATGGCACAGGTTTTATATTCATGGTACTTAGTTTGTTTCTTGAAGAGAAATCTTGTGGTAAAAATCAAGCATGACTTGAATAACTTAACGTCAAAACAAGTTATTTTAATGCTCACTGGCCTTCTATTGAAGACTTTAAAAATTGTAGTTGAAATAGTTGAATAGAGTTGATACAGTTGAAAATAATGATTTATATTGAAATTTTCAAGAAGAACAAGACCTCTGAGTAAATAATGTTTCTGAATCATAACAATGATTCCTTAAAAAATAATTTACTTGAATATTTTCCATTAAAAAAAAAATAATGGAGAATGTGAAAGGTGTTTTCATTTTGGTCCATTTCGTAAGTATCACAGTCTGTGCAGTGTGAGAGTATCTTGTATTATTTTACCATGGTTGTTAGTTCTTTGTGGACTACACCTTTCAAGTTCTCGGTGTTCCTGGAACGCAGCATTGAGTTGTCAGAAGAAAAGTAAGAAATACATCCTGTTCTTGATGAAACAGCAATATATCCAACTCCCAAGCTTTTCATGGTATCTGGAAGGCTCTCCTGTAGTTTGAAGCCCTGGTAGCTCAAATTGCTGTTCCTTCTCTAGAGAGTGGCGTGTGAATCTAAAAGCACCTCTTTGAAAAGAACACAGCCCCTTCTAAACCTCCTCCACTCCTGCATGTTGTATTAATGAGGAACAAGGGTGAGATGAACTAAAAAATGGATATTCAAAGCTGGACATGAGTCTTAATAGTGAATTAAAGTCTTTGTTGTGGTGCTGTAGATTTTTTTTAGCAAGGTGAGTGCTGTCTGTGGGTTTAGGAAAAGGACTATCACTGAATGGGAGGTTTGGGTGCGTGAACTAGTCTGTGTGAGGGCTTTAAAAATATTGAGGTGGGGGAGACCTCTGCCATGACCATCCCTGAGGAGATGGTCCCAAGAGGCTGATAGGTTTCTTGTTCAGCTCTGTTTCGTCTCATCAGTGCTCTCTGAAAGCTTTGTTCGTCTGACTCGGGTGCAGCCATGGGGAAAGTGTGGATTTGACTTTTCCCAGGAGGAGCTTTGTGGTTTGAGGCTTGGGTTCTTGCAAAAAGGAATCAGTAAAATCAAGCTTTAACAAATGTTGAATCTTGGAATATAATATAGTTTTGCTTGTGCTGCTGCTTCTCTGGGAAGGATGTGCTATTAGTGAGTGTAAAGTTAGGTTCCATCTGACACAGCTGCTGTTCTTTTAAGTGAGGTAAGACAGCACTTATCTAGTGTATGTTCCTATTTTTGTTTCTCTGTTTATTTGGGTTTTTTGTGGTTTGTTTTGTTTTCCCCCACCTGCAGTGTGTGTATCAGAATTAGGCAGAATTTCCCTATCTAGCCTATATCTTTCTGGGTGCTCCATTTGAACCTTCTTTCATTGGATTCTAATCTACATTAGACTACTCTTGAGGTTTCACAGTCTTCTGTAGCTGCCAGTGAGGGAAATACCATAATTTTCAGTAACATGGTGGTTTAGAAGTAGTTTTTCTGACTCCTGACAATTTCTATAAACAAGATTATAGCTAGTTATTGTATTTGAAATACATGTCAGTTTTCAGTAATTAAAAAAAACCCCA
The DNA here is from genome assembly GCA_013398115.1 of Falcunculus frontatus. Classification (NCBI taxonomy): domain Eukaryota; kingdom Metazoa; phylum Chordata; class Aves; order Passeriformes; genus Falcunculus; species Falcunculus frontatus. Next base: position 437,510 of record VZRV01001287.1, on the reverse strand, counting down.
AACAACAACAAAATAACACAGAATCCAAACACAAAAAGCTTATTCTGTTTTCTTTCATGAGATATTGTGGTTTAATGCAGAGGCAGAGGCTTGCTGTCTTGCATGATGTATTTATTGCTAACTCGTCCCGTCCAGGAAACTGGCATTAGGTGCTGGGTCCAATTCCGGTTATCTAGATTTTAATGTCATCCTAGGGGATGTGGTTACTTCTGTGGCTAAATATAACCCATTAGAAAACAAAATGTCCACCTTGTTTCTGGTGGCTCTGTGGGGGTGGACAGCAAAATCTGTGCTTTGGTCTCGCTGTAATTAATTGGGGGTGAGTGAGTTCCCAAAGTAAATAATTTTTCATTTTCATTTCATGCCAAATTAGTCATCTGTCTTGTAGAGATGAGAGTGGCCCATCTACCCATGGGCTCACTGAGGGCTGGGGAGAACCTGGACCCTCAGAAGTTCTCTGTTTCCTCTAACAGAGCTGACAGCCTCTCACCTTTAATTCCCCCCATCTCCTGTTATGTGCCTTTTCCCTACTCCTGCTGGCAGTGTAAACTTCTTATTTTTTTTTGCTAAATCTGTCTTGCAAAACATGATGGTTGGGTAAGATGCAATTTTGCTTTAATTATGATTAAATTACTTTATGAATTAACCAGAGGATCTCATGGGACTGGAATCTTTTGACACATGAGAAAATTGCCTTTCTTTAACAAGCTGCTTCAAGCATGCAAGGTAATATTAGCATTTTTCAGTTATAGCTTCAGGGGATTAAATAATAAGGGGAAGTATTGTAGCTACAATTATATGATGTGCATGTGTGTGTTAAAGTCTTAAAGACAAGTAGACACGGAAGGAATTAGTTGAACTGCTGAACCTGTGACATTGTGCAGTGAGTGTGAGTAGGGATTTTTTTTTTCTGTATAAAATGGCTTTTTAAGAAAACATGTGGGTATCTGAAGAATTTCATGTTGTAGACTTGCAAAGGCTGGTTGTCCTTTGAATATATTCAGCCAAAAAAGCATCCTGAACTAGATACACCTGTTTCACCTTAAGGGTAATGAACTCAATGCAACTTTAAAGGGAGTGAATAGTAGTTTTCACATGTGTTACTTTGTTTTAGTGGGCGTAGCAAATGGGCTGAAACCAGGAATAGGATGTTGAAGATGTATTGCACAATTAACTTTTTTTGAGAAGTACATGTGAAAAATAGTGCATGCTGTACTTACAGGACTGTGGATAAGCTGTGATGCATGTGATGTCTCCAAACTCACATTCTTCTGTTTTAATGCCTCTAAATGCACGCTTAAAAGCATTTATTTAGATACACTGTGTCTGATGAGTCGAAATTGTTCAAGATGCTGCAGAAATTGAAGGTGATAATTAATTTTTCTTAAATGAGGGTAAGAAAACAGTACAACAGCTTGTGTCAAATTGAGAAGGAATGGGACAAGCTAAGTTGTATGACCTCTGCATATGCTGTATTCAGTGTGGACTTGCACCTGCATGACCCTGCTTGCTTTCAGAGGGTTGCCACTGCCTTGTGGTATCAAATCCAATGAAGTGGAAAATTGACAATAAGGGATTTAAGCTATTGTTGTCTTTGCCCCAGCTGTTTGGTTGTTGTTTTGATGACAGAATTCATTCATGTTCTACACAAATCCATAAGGTAACAATAATTGGTGGGACTCGGAAGTTGGATACAGGGATAGGGAACCATATAACAAAGAAGAATTGTTTAAACATTGTAGCAGTTTGGTTCTAAAAGGAAAGTGTGTGCATAATACATGCTAGATTAATTAATGTGCACCACTAGAAAAGGCAAATTACTTGATTTGAAAACAGTCAATGACAGAAACCCAACATCTTCATCTCTAGTTGTATTTGAGGCAAGACTGTGCCTCAGCAATAACAACCACAAGTAATGCTGGTGTGCAAATGCTCTCAGTAGGGCAGGAATTTTTTCACATGTATTTGTCATGTCTTGCTTTAATCTAAAATTAAATGCATATTAGCCATTACAACTATTATTACTGCGCTTGCACTGTGATATTACTAGCCTGTCTACATTCACAGCCCAAAGACTAAATGAGGTTGGTAATTTTAAACCTAGAGCTGTTCTGTGCTGGCAGAATAATACCATATGTAATACCCAGAAGATAAACAGCACAAATTACAGCCTTATGCAGGCAAGATCAGATCAGTGCTGATAGTCTCTTGATTGCATGTGGCTGAATGTTGTCAGAGAATTTGAGAAATCGTTTAGAAGAAAGCCATGTTGTCTGATTTTTTTTTTTTTTTTATGGTAACTGTAGAGATTATTGAGAGGGTTGATGTGGAGGAAGAACAAACCCCTCTACTATGGTTGTGTGCTTCTTGTTCAAATCTTTTCTTTATGGTTTTGAATTTCCTTCCATTTGTTAGTTGACACTGAAGATTCTCTTGATGCTGAAGGGAGCTTTGTGCTGTGTACAGATTAAACTCAAGGCTCCAGAAGTTTGCAATCAACCAAGTAAATTATTTGTCACCTTGGATAAATATTAGCTCTGACAAATTAAAATCGCATTTTTCTGGTGTGCATTGCACTCTATCTCACAAAAGGGTAATTGTTCTTACAGTTATTGCTCTTGCTTGTAGTGAGGCATCTGTTTCTTGTCTAATTGCTAGCATTCAAATCCCAGTCAGTTTAAAATAACTTTTTGAGTCTTCAAGATAGCATATCCAAGGCATCACAGACATTCCCGATTCATACCTTTGGCATTGTGTTTTTTTATGCAAATGCATAAAATACCCCAAACCAAACAAAAAGCCCCCACAAACAAAAAGGAATGGTTGGGTATAGGTTGGTTGTGTCTTATGCTGTAATCAGAGGCAATAAGACAAAATCCTGCTGTTGGATCTGCCTTTCACCATCAGTGTCTGTTCATCCTCTGAGCCTGGCTATAAATCATGGAGCCTGGAATCCACCACTGCCTCTTGCACAGTCGCTTGAAGTTGAAAATGTGTTAAATGACTTTTACACTCTGACATGGCCTTGCATGAGTTAAGAGTGACTATTTTTATTTTTTCCCCTCTGACAGTTAATCTCTTTATTTTTTTCGAGCTGGAATAATAATCTTTCTTTGTACTGTCCCCTGCAGCAGGTCCTGCTGCTTTGCTTCTCCATGTCCCTTGGCTGTTGTTTTAAAAATCCTCTTTAGGGTTTCAAGACTCTGTACGAGCAGTTGGGAGCTGTACCTTTTCACAGTCCTCCTTGAAAAGTGAATTCTCTCACCTACTGAGAGGATAACGATCATAAAAACACAGAGGTGCCAATTTTCCTGGATTCTCTGGTATTGGCATGGGGATTTTTAAACTTTCATTACTGCTATCATCTTTCCCCTCATCTCCCATCAATAAAACAAGAAAATGCAAAACATAAATAATAATAAAAAATCCCCTTCAGGAGAGCTGAAAAAAAATGTCCAATACCCAGATGAGAAACATGAGAGCTTCACAACTTGCATTTTTAAACTCTCTACTGTCACTGCCAAGTAATGACTCACGTGCTATTTTACCTGTGCCTAAAGGAGCTCTTTCCTCTTTGGGTTAATCACTGAATGAGATTAATTATGCTGATTAGACACCAACCCTGATTCATGTAACTCATCACTACCATCATAGATGTTTGGAATGGGATGATTAAACCCTTTCCAAACTCAGATCTTGGAGCACCAGTGACTATCCCAGTTAAAAACTGCCTGGAACAAAACTGGGTGTAGAAAAGCATAATACGTATAAGCCTCATGTATTTCTTGTCCAAGTTGTGTGTCTCCTATCCCAGCTTCTCTCAGTTGAACCAGTTTAATAAAATTGTTTTCTTCATACCCGGCTGTGGTTATGGTGGTTGGTCCTAGTCAGGTGTTGATGTTTCTGTCTCTGTGCTGCAAGATCTGAGTTTGGAAAGAGTTTAATCATCCCATTCCAAACATCTGGTTTTGAATCCCTCTGCAAGAATGACACCCACAAGCCCACTTGGACAAATAAGATTTTAATTTTTGGTTTTTTTCCCCAGCCTATGCATGGAAGTCTTTTTCAGTCTAAGTGAAGACTCTTGAAAACCAATCCCTGAATTTCCAAGGAGATGTCTCCAAGGCATGGTGGAGCATGGGCTGCTCTGCTGCTCTGTCCGGCTGCTGGGCTGGCTGCCACCCCCTTGGTGTGGGCACAAGCCCCTCCTTTGGGGGCATACGGAGAGCTGCTCTTTGTTCTCAGCCTGTCTTCGTGAACGCCAATGTTCAAAGGATGGGAGGAGCAGGAATGAGCAGCTGAGGGTTTCTCTAGCACCCTTGGTGTACTTTGTGCCAGAAAAAGCATTGCTGGTGCCAGGTTTTTGAAAACGATGTTTCATAGCGTGTATTGCAGTATCTCACTATTTTCAAGGCTACCACATGATACTGTAATGTTATTTTAAAAAAAAAAAAAAAGGGCAATGAAGCCAACAACAACCAAACAAAAAGACCTCAACTCTCACACCGGTGGAGCATCCGGAGGTCTTTCTGTTCGCATTTCGAAATTGTGAATCACAGGAGTTCTGTGTGCACGTTCAGGGTATGAGCTTGGTAACAGCAGGCTCCTAGCTCTGCCCTGGGGTGAAATCTGGTGTGTTCTCAGGGCTTATTTAAAAAAAAAAAAAAAAAGAAAAGTTGCCAAGTTTCTAAATATGGCAGGAGTTGCTTCTAAAATGAGGAGATTCAATCCTAAAGTAACCAAATAGGGAATCAGGCATATTCCTTAAGTTTTTGAGTGGATTCTCTTCCTGTCCTTGGAGAATTTTCTTCTACACCTAAAAACCCTTTGCTAAAAAGGAGGACCAATGTATGTTTCAAACCCTGGGTCTTTACTTATATCAAGATTTACATATGTAATATCTAATCCAGATTCAGGTTATGCTATAAAGCTTCGGTATCTAAACCACTTTAGGAAGAAAGCAGGGAGAAACTGTGAAATAGCCATACTTGTACAGATGAACAGGTTTCCAAAGTGCAGTTTGGTATCTGCTTTGTTTGGTTTTCTTTAGCTTGTGTGGAGACTTTATTTACTCCAATTCCTACCCGCTCATCTGTTTCAGCCTCTTGCTCAATTACATTTTGATAGTCTCGTATCTTGTCATCTTACCCTCATCTTAAAAGTCTGCAGGAATGGAGCTGTAACAAAAGCTACCTTGAAATAAGAGAGTTCTGTGTGTTTCTCCTAATTATTCACAGTAAAACATATGCCAGATTTCTGTGGGTAAATGTGCCAGACAGGCACAGACTGTTGTTATTTGCGCACAGGATCGTATCGGGGTGTAGCAGGCTCCGTGGCTGCTGATGTGCTGCTTGTCCAAGAAAGGTTACTCTTCCCTTTGTGTCTGTGCCTGGATGCGCTAGGAAGGGTAACAAATCCAGCTTGAATTATGTGCATTTCTATAAATTAATATCCTTTAAATTCAGGTAACAAACAGTCGCTGTAGATGGGTGAAGTAGATTGGGGGAATGATTTAAGTTTGGAGTGTGGGTATAAATACCAGATAGTGGGAAGAAGTGGGAGACTTTGTTATTCAGAAAATAAAACCTGCTTGTGAGGACCACCTTAGGAGCTGCTGAGAAGACAGATATCACAGCTCCTCTTGGAGGTTTTGAGTAGTTATTTCCCAGTTTTGAAAAGAGATGCTAAAACTGCAAGGCCCTCACTCTATTCCATAAATGTGAGATATAAGTCATGCTTATGTTCTTTAAGATGGTGCAGCAATGTGTCTCTGTTTGCTTCAAGTGTGTGATTTGGGTGGTAAA
>VZRV01001287.1:401712-431619 GCA_013398115.1 Falcunculus frontatus | reverse complement strand
CCCCCCCCCCCCCCCCCCATCACATTCCTCTCTCTAAGATCTCTTCTAAAACAGAGGTTGTTTCGCTGCTGTGTGGTGGACCGGTGTTTTTACTTCAGTCGATAACAGTTTTGTGGTTCTTCAGTTCATAGTCTCTTGCTATTCAAGCCCATAAAGCAGAGAGACAGCAAAAAGCATCCGTCTGGCCTGGTGCCAAAGGCTGGTGTCCAAGGATTGGCATCCTCACTTGGGAACACATGGAGCAGGAGCGCGTCTGTTCCCCTGCCATGGGAAACGCTGCCAGGAGAGCAGCGGTACCGTGGCTGGCAAAAGCCAATTTACCAGTTGAGGGCAGCTACAAGGGCTGGAGCAGAGGTGGTGTTGGGAGCAGAGTATCAATATCCACGTGCACCATATGCTGTGGTTCAGCTGCAAGGAGAAGGAGTGAGAGAAAGTATTGATTAGGAGGGGTTACCCTCAGTAGAGATATGCTTGGGTGCAGCAGACTATAGCACTTGAAGACCGATTGATGCAAAGTATTTGCTTTGTCTTTAAAATAACCTCAAAAACCAAACTGATGCCTTGAAGTGGCTACCTGCAAACAGAGGCTAGACAAGAGAATAAAAGTAGGTATTTATTTGAAGGGCCTTCAAAGGCACACCCTGGGCGGTCAACAGCCTCCGAGGGGCTCCACCCAAGATGGACGATGGGTCATGGGTTCTTCACACTTTTATAAGTTTGGTCCACGTGCATATCACGGTTAACTCTCCAATTATAATTTCAGTTAATGATGTAATTACCCCAAGTTTGTCCCTCCTCTCAAAGGCTTTTAGCTTACATATTTTGGGGCCTGGGAGAACAAGGTGTCCTTGAGTTCAGGCCCAGAGTGGGTTTGTTGTGTCTAACCAGCATGAGAGAACAGTAGCTAACAGGCTGTATGAAGTTTCACAGTTACACGCTACGCAGTACGGGATTTGAGAAACACAAAAGTTAAAACCTAAGGCGTCACAGCAATGAGATTTTTGGGTTCTCATTGTTGCTTTCAGTATGAGCATGGCTTCAAGGCTGGTAGTTTCCCTTAATGTTTGTGGGGAATTTATTACCTGACAACTTACACGCTGGTCAAATACAGTTTATATTGCTTTCTGATGGTTTATCTATTAAGAGGAAAAGAGTAAAGGAAATAGTCAGCTGTGGTCCTTCAAAAAACAAACTACCAGCTCTGTAGCAGTAATAACTAACGTCCTGTAAAGCTGCTGTGCAATAATCCAAAGCATCCCATTAAACAATCACTGCTGGTACTTGTAACAATTTTGAGCCCTTGCCTGTGAGGAGGTAGTTGCTCACTGCCACATACAAGTGATGTAGACTTTGGAGCTGCAGTGATCCAAAATGGGTTTGTTCATGGGTTTTTTCTTGATGATTTTGAGGCAGTAATGTATTCTGTATTGAATTGTTTTGGTTTGTGATCAGGATGCTTTCAGTAGAGTTCAAAAGGTAGAAACAGATGATGAGTCACTGAAGACAAGTTTTTACAAGACTGATTAATCAAGACTCAGCAGTGTAGAAGAGCACAAAGAATGAGTGTTAATTTTATATATAACAAAAGGAAGGGCAAATGAGATGATTGCTCTTAACAGTAAACAGGGTTTCTGCATATTCATTATGTCCTTTCTGCCTTCTGCTATACTCTGGAAATGATGCAGCTGTGTACATGGATCATGCCTAATTCTGTGATAGCTAATCCTAGTAGCTTGATATTAATCCAAGAATGAAGCATGTTTGTTTTCAAGACATCAAAGCATTTTTTTAAAATGGAAAATAGGTATTTTAGATTCCTAAGATAATGAATTCTCTTTTAGGGTCAATGCTTATAGGTATTTTCATACTCCTGCAGCTCAAGAACTGAGTATTTCTGTTATTTCTCCATCCCCTCATTATTTTGCTTTTTTTCTTCAACTCTTAACTCTCTCCTCCTCTAATTTACTTCGCTATAAATCAAGAGCAGGTCTTTTGAATTTGGCAGACTGAGGCTGGTATAAGACTTTTGTAGGCAATGTTTTAATCAGGGTAGGATGTGGTGCCTCTAATGGGAGCCCTGATAGCAATAGGGGAGGAGCAGCTGGGACCACGGGGAGTCTGGTGGCTTGTTCTCCTGCCAGCAGAGAAATTTATCTGGCAGCTCCAAATCTGCTTATTGGAAATGACTGTGAAAGAGGGTAAAGAAGAGTGATGAGCAGGCCGGGTATGTTTTCAAAAGTCTGTGTTGAATTTTTCCTCTCTCATGTCAAATAATGCCTTTTTTCCTTTAAGACCTGAAATGTTGGATTTTGCAGGAGTACTGAGCCATACTTGAGATGTACAATAACTGATGATTTGGAACAAGGATTGGTAGCAAGGGCTCAGACTTTAGGATCCCTGGAGCTGGACACTGAGTGACACTGCTGTGCTGGTCACAGAGAAGTGCTGCTCTGACTGAAACACTTTGAAGGCACAAAGGGGACCAGCTCCTTTTTTTCTGTTGGTGACAGAAGAGCCAAAGAAGAAATGTTCTGTAAGATTCTGTTAAACTCCCTAAAAATAATGGTTGTGCTTTTCCTCTGTCTTCTAACTCCAGCTCTAAATCCCACCTGTGCACATATTCCTGCTGCTTCATCACCTGATTTCATACATGGATAATTCTGTGCTTTCTCCCTTCTCTTCCACTCCATTTCTGCAGTTGCTGGATGTCTGTCCTAGAGCACATCTTGCCCTTACTCTTTCACTGCCCTTGTCTCCTCATCGTTACACCCCAGATTCCTGCAGTTAGAGCTCCTTTTCCCACACATGTCCTTACTCCACCCTGTGGTGTGCTCTCCTGCTTCCCTTCTCCCTTTGGCAGAAGTGGCATCTCTTACCCCTGTAACTTCAGGAAGGTTATGAGAAGGCTGTTCTGGGAATGATGCTTTTTGTCTGCATTGTATTGTAGTCCAGAGGATGCGAACTTCCACTTCAGCAGTGGAAGAAACCACTTCCAGTCCTTTTGCTTGGAGCTGCACAGCAGAAGGTTTGTGTCAATGGCCAGGAGCAGACCAGGGGCTGGATGGAGCCCTGGCTGGCAGCATCACCTCTCTTGGGTCCTCCAGCCCTGAAGTGTGAAAGCTGCTACCTTTAGCAAGAGAAATGGGATGCTGCAATTGCTTCTTTCAACCTCAGTCTTTACCATTGTAGCTGAAATAATGAAGGACACCTTGTGTGTGCTTTGTCTGACTCGGAGAAAAGGCCACTGATCTTGCATGTTTTCTTCTGTGTTTTGTTCCAGTGATCTTGTGTTCAACTTTGAATTTCAGAAACGTGAGCAAAGCATGGGCTTGCCTTTGGCTTTCTAACTGCTTAAGGGCATGTTTCGCATGTATGGATTGTTCTCTTTCATTTTGGAACACTGAGACCCAAAGCCATTTCTGCTGGTTTAGAAAATAGTTTGGCCTCTTCTAAAAAACCCTCTATTAATAACTTAGATACTTTCTTGTAGTCCCCTTCCACTTGGCGTTGGGAGCTTTGTTTGCAGTTTGCTGCTCTGCTGATATGAGATCCACCTATTCAGGGGGTCCCAAACCCAGCTGGTCTTTAGGTGAAGCTATAAAGATACTGGATATAAGACCCCTCCTAATACCAAAGAGGGCAGTTAGGCCTTCTCCTTTTCAACTGCTCGATCCCATAGTTTTCCTTGCCCCACAGCTAGAACCCAGAGGCTGTTAAAATCCACGTGCATAACCTTCAGCTGTGTGAGAGTCAACTCTTAGCTGTATTTTTAAAATATAGCTGAACTGACCTGCTGGCAGCTGCTGGCAAAAATGTTGGAATTGGTCTTTTCCCCCTGGCTAGAGACTTTTCCATGAGGGTTTTTTCCTCTTGGGTGAAAAACTGGAGCCTTGTTTAGTTTCTTAAGCTTGGCTACTTTGATGTCAGGTGAATGCCCGTGCTGGCAGAGGGGAGGGTGTAGAGCTGTGGCCGAGGTTATGGGAACAGCATCACCTCCTCTGTTTGTTGATATGGGAATTTGGTTTCCTGTGCCTTTAGCCAGCTGCCTGAATTTGACAGTGCAGGACAGTTTATAAGAAGTGGTTGGCTTGTTTGTTTTCCCCTTTGAGATCTGGCCCCTTCCATGGAGTTGCCTTGCAGGAGCGTTAAGGTTAGGGGCTTTCTTCCTGTAGCCTTCCTTGCACCCAGGGCAGGGGAGGGATGTGGAGATTTTTCATTCTGTGGTTGCCTTGCTGTTCTTTGAGGCGTCTGTGACAGAGCATGTGCGTGAAATTAGGAAGAATTCAGAAACTGTACATATGCAAATTCTCTCAATCACTTGTGTGATTTTATTGTTTTAGCCTTGTGATCTCATGGCTAAAAATCCCATTCTCTCCAGTCAGTACCATTTGTTTTCTGTGTCAAATGCCAGTTATGTGTGGCAGAAGGCCACTAATGCAAGTTAGATGTACTGAACCTGTGAAGGGATAGTATTTCAGGCAAAGCAGCTTACAATTTATTGGCTTTGTTCTTTCTAGAAACATTATTATATCTCTCCAGAGCTGTCGAGGAGAAGGTGAAAGATTCTGTGCAGCTTCCAGGAGCGTGGTCATGCTGAGAGCAGATGGTCCATTCTTGGAAGCCATCCCAAACGATGGATTACTCATCTGATGCAGAATGATGCACCAGAAAATTGCAGATTCACCGGGACCGCTCTTTGACTCCTTTAAAGCTTTGATTATTTTAACTTTCTGCTTTACATGTCTGCCTGGTTTGTTGCTCAAAAATCCTTCAGTAAAATAAGCTCAGCCAGAACCATAAAGGCACTTAGAATTTGAAAGTATAATGCATCTGAATTGAGGGAAGACTTTGGAAGTGTGGTTTCTTGTATTGTGAGATTTAAAACAAAAAACTAAACAAAAAAGTCAGTTTTCATTAGAGTTTTCAGTGGGAAAGAAGGAGCCCAGAAATAGAATACTTTTGTACTCGTCAGTAGTATCACTTACTAATATTTCACCTACTCAAACCTGCCATCAGGATGACTTCTTATGTCTGCGTTGTTTTGTGTTTGCGTGTGATCCTCGCTTTTAAGCCATGTTAACAGTAAAAATGTGTTTAAATTCATGTGATACAGGATTAAGGCATAAAAAACCAAGTCATAAGAAGCTGAGAAGTTGATTATTATTCATTGTAAATGTATTCAGTGAACCAACCATTTTGGAAGCTGGTGGCTGAGGATGTTGCAGTAACTAATCTGGCAGGAGTGTTTCTAGGTAAGTCCCTGACTGATGCTGAAGGACAGCTATTGAGGATAGCTGTTACTTTTTCCTTCCTGTCTACTGCTCTGATTTTTCACTTTGTTTCTCAGTATTTTCTTCCCTGCAGACAGCCCCAGCCTGCTGCTCGCTGCAGCTGCAGTAAAACATCCACTCGTCCACCTCAGAGAGCTCCGTTTGTCAGCTGTTCCAGTGTCACTAAATGATGTAAATTTTTTTAGCCAGATCAGAATTATTTCCCCAGAATATATTGAGTTTCCCTTGGCTAGAAGGGCAGGAATCTGGAGCAGGGTTTTATGAGAATCTGATGAAGTCACCTAGGCAGCGGAAGAAGCAGCTGCATAACTCCATATTCTCCAAAGTCCAGCCTTTGCTGTGCTGTGGTTAATTGTGCTACTCGAAGCACTCTGGAGCTGTTGAACAAGGGTGATGTTCTCCCTAATGTGCTGAGCAGTGGGTGGGAGTAGGGTCCTGAGCCCTCTTTAAATGCCCTGGGCTGTCATAGCCCCTGTCTCTCAGTGGACCATGGTGTGAGGGGAATAGCTGTCAGTCGTGTTTTGGTCCCTCCTTCATTCCTGCCTGCTAAAAATGTTTTAATTTTACAAATTGAAGGTGTGAAAAGAGTCATGGTGGTCTGGAATTATTCGGCACTGGTTTTCTTTCCTTGATTCCTCATTCATTTAATGGCTGTAATCTTCTTCATCTTTGGAGACTGATTTACAGGAGATTTCCCTGGCTTTCCTGAAAACATCTAATTTTCCCAGGAGCAAGGCACTTGAGTGTTTTCTGCTAGTGTTGGGGTGGTGAGGACTTTGTTGTCCCGGCACAAACACAAGAAAATGGGCTTCATTTTACTTTCATTTACCCCAATTTAACTCCCATTAGCTACAAGGGAATTGACTCTTTCTTCCATTTTCTTCTGTCAGAAAGCGATTTAACTGCACTCTTTTTAATCTGGTGAGAATGTAACTCTTTGGGGCAGTATCTTAATACAACTGTTATATTTAAGACTCAAGAGCAGAACTGATTGAAATGAGTTAATGATCTGTAAATTTTCACAAACACTTTTTAAAATAAGCTGTAATACTACTTGAAACTGTAGCTTCATATTAATCTGAACCATTCTTCTTGTTATACTTCATGAGAGGTTGAGGTGTGCATGTTAATATGTTGTATATATGTATTTTAAAATTCTATATGTGAAGAAATTTTCAAGTCTCTTATGGTTCTTGCTATTAGTATCTTGGTTGGCTGATTACAATAGAAAGGAATTATTCTCATTTAATTGACTTCCTGAGTATAGTACCAATTTTTGAAATCATAAAGTTCATTTCTTGGAAGAACAGTTTGCTGCTAACAGACTAGTAATAAAATGAGTCATGACACCAAAGCATCCTGAAAACCATGGGATTTGTGCTGCAGTGCCTCCACTCATTTAAACCTAAAATAATTTAAAGTCCTGCTAATTCACGGGAGGTAGGGTGCTGCAGAAGCAGTCTGGGATGTACCTTAATAGCCACTCTTGAGTCATCAGTTTAAATGTCATGACTGGAAGCATCTATTTGAACAAACATTAAAATAATATAGATTTTAAAAAATTGGATCTTTGTTAGAAATTTTCCTTTATTTGCACCTTTGTTATGTGCCTTCTTAATTACTCCTCCAAAATCATCGCATTTTAATCAATCACATGCCTATGCCTTTGATAAGAATGAAGGATGGTGAGGGCATGAATACCTTTCAGGAGTAGGGTTTGAAGAAATTTTGTCACTCATGTTTGGATCTGTAACGTATGAAATTATACCTATCGCTTGAGGTTATGTTACACTGTGTTCATACCATGCTGGATGCAGAGTGAAAAAAGCTGCAGGAGGATCAGAGGAAAGCAAAGCTGTGCTGAGACCTGGCAGTGCAGTTTACTCACTGGGGTGAGTCACTAAAGCCATGTCTTGCTGTCTGCCAGAACAGTCCTGCCCCTTCTGCAAACCTGATCAAAGAGTTTTACCTTTCCCTCTTTGATCTTTAGTGACTTTAAAGTAAGTCAGATCGATTACATCGTCAGTTTTCTCCAGTTAATTTCCAGTTATTTCATTAGTTGGGTGAGAAAGGTGATCTGACTTGGGGACTGGGGTGTATATGATCTCTACAGAGGGAGTGGTGATGGTGTAGCTGACTTCGAGGAAAGGCAAAAGTAAAGGCAAAAGTGGTGTTAGCACAGAATTATGTTATCTTAAACTCTTCTTGGCAACTTCTGCAAGTTAAATCCCCTTCCTGCTGCCCCAGTGAAGAAAGGGAAGAGAAAATAACTGGTGTTACTCTCTCTGTTGATGGGCACGAGCTGCAGAGTGTGTAAAGGGACTGAGTAGGTGAGGTTTAGGATGGGTGTGAGAGGGAAGGGCAGTTGCATTCTGCAGATGATGAAGAGGTTGGGGGGATTTCTGAGATTGCCTCAGTTGGTCAGAGCATGGTGCTAAATAACGCTGCGGATGCGGGTTTGACCCTTGGGTGTGTCACTCACTTCAGAGTTGGACTCAGTGATGCTGCTGAGTCCTTTCCAACTCAGAATATTCTGTGCTTCTCTAAACTCTAAAAGCTAAGGTGGTCATCCAGCCTGGGGGGGGGGGGGGAAGAACCCCATGTGGTGTTCCAGTTGAATTAACAGACTTGGGTAAATTTTTGCTGCTCGTAGTAATCAATACTTTTAATTTAGGAACTCCTCTAATAGTTCAGATAGGAACTGTGTTCGTGTTATCTCCAAACTGTGGATAAACTAATATCCATTCTTGATAACTTAGAAATTTTAACTATAAATTATTCATCCAGATTGTGTGAACACGAAAAGTCATCCAAATAATTAATTCCCTTTGTTCAGGTTGGTTTACTCATCACCATATTTTATTGACATTAGAAGTGTTGTTTTTTCATGTTTTTCATTTATTCCAACTGATGTAAGTGCAAAGAAAATTAGTAGTATTTTGTGTTTCCTCTTATGGATTTGTAGTTGTTTGGTGGAGAGGTAGTGGGATGCTCCTGTCCAGTACAGCCCAATGCTGGGCTTTTATTTAAAAAAGAAAAAGTCAACAACCAAGATCAAAAAAGCAGAAATATCAGAGTTTATGAAATTTATATTCCAAGTTGCTTTTCAATCAGTTTAAATGTGAGGTGACAGAATTACATTAGAATATTACCCCAAATTTAGGCCTTCTGTTTTTCAATTTTAAAACAAACAAAAAAGATAAAATCTTTGTATGCTACCACCCATTTTTCTGCAGGATGACTTAGTGAAGGATTGAGGAACTATCAAAAGCAAACTGGAAAAGCAGAGTCCATTTTCTGCAAAACAGTTTTGTGCATGGACTTTTTGATCCATACACTGGGCTCAGTGCCCTGCTACTGACATTGGCTTGTTGTTGGGGTTTTTTTGCCTTCTCATTGTGAAACCCAGAAGATGTGTTTCCTTTCATGCTGGAGTGAAAGAGAAAGTGTGACACCTGAATTGTTGAGAAAAAATGAGATGGGAAAACAGATATGATGTATATAAATGTATAGTTTCACTTCAGGGATCAAATGTCACTTACATCTCTACTCCAGTTAGTTACAGAAACTAATATATATTAATGTAAGGCTGCTGCCCGTTGAAAGAAATGTTATTATAGGGCAGGTTTGGACATGTGCGTGTCTGGAATCCTTAATGCACACACAGCACATAGAAAACCCAGCGTTTTCTAGGACACATTTTGGAGGATGTGCAAGAGCGGGGTGGTGCTTGTCTGTTCCCCTGGTGACTGTAAGGCAGGAGTGGGACCCTGCTCCTCTGCAAATGCAACTGAGAGCCCCCCATCTTCCCCGGTTTCCCTGCAGCACCCTCTTAGGACACCCTCAAGCCCAGGAATTCAGCAGCCTGCCTTTCCTGGCACATCACTGTGGCAGATCACTGTCTTGGAGTCCAAGGACAAGATCTGTGTGTAGACCAGTGAAGTGTTTAGTATTCAAGGAGGCGCTAAGTGAAGCTTCTGGCTCTTCTCTGTATTTAAGGGAAAAACACTTTTAGATCTGCAGTGGGGAAGGTGGGACTGAGGGGGTATCTCTTTTAAATGGTAATAAAGTTTTGGTATTGACAAGATTCAGCTGTGTTTACTGTCCTTTTCAAGTGCTGTGGAGAACAGATCAGTGACATCAGCAGTACTGGCTGAGATTTTTGTCAGTCTTTGTCTCTGGTCTCTATGATGGCATGCAGTGCAGTCAAAAACACACACTCACAAAATACCGAATTTTTCTAAACTTGAAAATAAATTTTGTAGCACATTCTTCAGTCAAAAGTATTGTGGGCTTTTCAGCATCTGAACTTGTGGTTTTTCTTTTTTTCCTTTTGCTTGAATGCAGGCAGCAGCATCACTGGGAGCTACACTTTCTTTTCTTCACGTACTGAATGTGCTTCTCTTGTCAGACCAGCAATTCTCATTCAGCTGTAATAGCATCTTTAAAAATGAGATTATTAACTGAGATAATAACACTGGTGACCAAGAAAGGGGGAAGGAGGATTTGTGAGTTAAAAAGAATTGGTTTTTACTATAGACAAATGTACATTGTCAGGAAATTTTTGTATTCAACCCAGTAGTGATTGTGAAGGTTATTTCAAATTCAACAGCAAGTCAACACTGATAGTCAAATCTCTAAATAAGTTGGAGGGAAGTCAGAGGAGGGGGAGTTGTGCTTGCTGATTATTTTAACCTCATCCATAAATAAAACCTAATACTTCCTTTCAGCTATGCTATTTACATCTCTCCTGTTGGGTATAAATTAAAGTCACCAAATCCCTCCCTGAGCCTAAGTGAGCTCGTGCCTTTGTAATGTGCTAAAATAGCCAGCCCTAATATTTTTTAGGGCTGTTACTCCTAATGGATGTGGACTTTACATTATTTTCTTCTGTGGCCAAGTGTGTTTCCATTTGTGTAAAACATCTGCATTGTTATATACCTCAGTTGTTTCCATGTCCTAAGTGGAAGAGGAATAATAATAATAAAAAAGTGTCAGTTTTAATCAATATCATCAGACATTATGGGAATTGAATTCTACCTTGCTGCTAATATATTAGGTATATTCTGCTTTATCTTCTTTCGCAGAATTGATTTGCTACTATTCAGTTCCCTTGGCTGTTGTCATGCAAATTGTGCCATTTCTCCCCCATTGACTGCACAAACTGAGATTAGACTTGAAAATCGAGTCTCACTGACCAGCTGCTGCGATATTTTTCATTTGATTTCTCCTTCCTTGCCTTCCCAGTCCCCTTCCCTTGTGCTCCCCACCTTGGCTGGCGAGGCGCTGATAATGCCGTCTCCGGGGAGCGGGGTGGGAATTGCTTGCCTGCATCTGGGACTGAAGCCTGGGAGCAAGCCTGGGGATGTGCTGCTCTTTTTAAGTAGCTCTTTCTCATGGCCCTCAGAAGTTGGAGGGAAGAAGGGAAGAGAAAGTATGAATTTTTTCGCACTGCAGATGGGTGTGGAGGATGTGTCGTCCAGGCAGTGAGCCGTGGGTTTTGTTTTGTCTCTGCCCATGGATATGGAGTGAGAGCTTGGGGAAGAGCTTGCTGTCTCCCCTGTATGACCTGGCATGTCAAGAGGATCGTTTAAAATCAGATATAAATTGGAGTTGTGGGTGCTCCATCCCTGGAACTGTTCAAGGCCACTCCAGGGGCTTGGAGCAGCCTGGTCTGGTGGAAGGTGTCCCTGCCCATGGCAGAGATTGGAATGAGGTGATCTCCAGCTCCCTTCCAACCCAAACCACCCTGAGTCCAATTTAAGACAGGGATAGCGGAATGCAAAATAAGTATCAGAATGGGCTCTGTGCTTATAAGCTGTATTGTATTTTGTCTGCTTTGCTGATGGCAGTGGTTAATGTCAGGGTTGTTGCCTTGTGCTTGCTGGATAAATGGTAGATAACATATTTGGCCTAGGAGCAGTTATTACCACGGACTGAGTTTGCCATGATCTGAGCTTTCATCAGCTCCAAAAGGCAGAGGTCAGTGATTTAGTGGCATGTGATGTTAGATCTTGTTTCCAACGCTAGAGGCCAGGGAAGGCAGGAAAACCAGGTGGGTTTCTTTAGTTATATGCATCTTATTGAGTCTGTTGTATCAAGAAAAATATTAGAATGAAGTAACTTGAGGAAAGGAGGAGGGAGAAAGAGAAATTTTAAAAGAAAGAAAACCTCAGCAAGTAGATGGGCAGGCAGGATGGAACTTCTCATGCTGATGGGAGATTTTCACCTTAGCTGTGTTTGGGTCTCTTACTCTAATATCTGAATATTATGGAACCCTTTGTGTATTTATCTTCAGGGTTTCTGAAGGACAGGGAAAGATACTTTAAAAAAAACCCAAACTGCAGAGGGACACAAGAACTATGTGAACTGAGGCCGATTTATTTGCTTTTCCCCAAAATAAATTCAAATATTCTAGGTCTGTAGTGATTCTAGACTTAAATATATTTATTTTAATATCAAGTCGTCGTGGAGGCATCCACTTCACCTACAATTGCTGGATGCAAGGGATGGGAATGGGTCTTTGCTTCCCTTCTTGTAGCTCTCCTTCTGCTTCTCAGCTGAACTGGGATTCCTGTGGCAATGCACTGACTCAGATTTGATGGAGGACTGCAGTCAGACCTGGTGCTTACTCTGATGATGCCTCATGCCACCCATTCTGGCAACAGCTGCTAGAGGAGTTAGGGTGTTATCTTGAATGCTCTTCATCAACGTGGTCCCTGCCTCGGTACTTCACTGCCTTCCACTACCTGGTTTTAGCCTTTAATATTTGTAGCCTCAAAATTCAGCTGAAGTTCAGAACAGTATCTTTGACATTATTTACTTCTATTGCGTAGCTATCACATGGCCAGTATAAAAGTTTGGATGAACTTTGTAGGAATATCTTGAAGATTTTGCTTTCATTTATGGAAACATTTCAGATGAGAACACATTTGAGATCTAATACTGAATTTCGTAAAAGTTTTCCTGAAAGGCTCTTAATCATGGGTTTCTTTGTAAATTAAGAGAAAACATAGTACCTCCATGGTAAATACTGGACTATAGATAAGAGGAGAGTATTTTTTTTCTTGAATTAAAATAGGTTGGATCTCTGCGTAAAGTACGATATAATTAATTATCACCGAGGACAGACAAATGCATGTGTGTTTCAAAATAAATAATACCATATGCAATGAATTGTTATTGTATATCCACTTCTGGATAAGTGATGTGTCCTTTGGCTCATTTTTGGGTTCTCTCTCAGCAGATAGGTACCCGTGGTGCTGCACCCAGAGTAAATGAATGAGCAAGCCTTTGTGGGTGTGGGCTGTGCAAACCCCTGTGGCCCAGCAGGAAGGAGTGGCTTTGACCTGGAGAGACTGATGCTCTGCTTGCAGCATCTGCAACTACTTGGTTAAAAAAACCCTGAACTCTTGCCAGTCTTAGGCCGGTGTTTATTTACCCTTCGTTCTCCCCGGGAAAGGGTCACCCTGGGGATGTTGAAAGCGAAGTGACTGCCACCGTCCTCTTGCCTGGACTCTCCATTCCCGAATTAACAGTCCAGAAGTTGCTTTTCACTTAGAAGATGCTCATTCAGGTTTCTAGGCAACCGAGCCCATTTTCACTTCCCCCCACTGAGAGATAAGAGCTGACTCCTCATGCAGGGAGGCGAGACCATGACGGATTTCGGCAGCCTTTAATTGGAGCTGAAGAATAAAATGTAGCCCTTCAATGTCAGGGCAAGTCAGCTCTTAAGGAAAAAATAAGAAAAAAAACCCCCAAACTGACGAACAACAGAAAAACCAACCCGGCACAGGTCTGGGAGTGATAAGGAGCAAATTGTTGCTGTTAATTAAGGAGTGATAAGTGGTATCTGCAGGACTGGTGGCTGCAAGCAGGAGCCACGTTCAGCCTTACTGAGAAGGGCTGCCATGTCTTAGTCCAGTTGTCCGAGGCAGGTTGGGAGAGAGGGATTTTTTTTCCTGCTGGGCTCTTCTCAGCTGATCCCTGGATCAAACAAAGGTGGCTTTCCTCCCTGTCCCCAAAGTCCAGTGGCCAGCTGCTGGTGCTCCCTCATTTCTTATCCACCCATGCAGAAGATGCTAAGACATGGCCTGCCATGGCATCACAAATCAAACTAAAACTTGATTATGGCAGCATGAAAGAAGCTCTTGAGAAGACCTGGACATCTCACAGCAGCATTTGGGCAGAGGCGTGATAGATGTTTAAGCAGCTTCAAATAGTCGTGTTTGGAAGAAGAGATTTGGCACTGTCCCTTCCTTAGGGAGTTTTGCAGGCCAAATGGTTACTGTAATGGATATTGGAGGTGTTAATAATTGAACTCTGGGGGATGTTAAGGCAGTTCAGCACTTAAGTGAAGTTTTTTACTGTGTTGGACTCTGTTCTATGTATTGATACTGCACCCCTAATTCTCATTAACTGGAGAGTTCCGTTCTGATATCATGGTCTTTGTACTTGTCTCAAATCGTTCAAATTCTGCACAAAGTGAAGGGAAACTGGGCTGGTTCTCTGGCCTGCCTTCTACCCAGTGATTGTGTCTAGGTTAATGAATTTATAATCTCAAGTAGTAGCTGTGTATGTTCAGTTAATGTCCTGCATATTTTATAAATCCTTCCTTAACAAGGAATTATTTTATCCGTGCCAACTGCTGTGTAATACAGCTGTGGTGGTGACAGATATTGGCTAGCAGACAGATTTTTCTTCTTAGGATTTTTTTTTTTTCTGGAAGTGCAGTGACCTGCAGGGCTGCTGCGTGGGGAGAGCAGATGAGCTGCTGCCGCAGGTGCAGGTGGCTCTGCTGCTTTAACTCTTCCCCAGCAGCTCTCACTGGTGGATTAAAGACTTCTGATTCTGTGGCTTCTCCTGTAATCTGGAAGACAAAGAGGGATGGATGCTGTTAGGGGCAGGGGTTTTGTTGTTCTCTCTGGGCTTGTGTTTGTCCTGCTTTATTGACATATTGGTATTCATTTAATGTCTTAGAGAGCCTAAATTGAGGGCAGAGGGTTAAATGTTATCACAAATTGTAGCTGTGTTCCAGTATTCATCACCCTTCTGAGGTCCTCCTCCACCCTCCCTCTGCAGCTCCTGCCTCCCTTTGCCAGTACTCCTGTGGGTACTGGGTTTATTTCCCTGGACTGCAAGTACTTCCCTCTAATTAGAAAACTGTATTTTGGGTGTTGCGTGCAATACATGGTTTAAATTCATTTTGGCACTGTGAGAAGCAAGGCACCAATAGCTGGAAATAGCATTAACATTAATTTAGTGTATTTGTAAATCTTGCACCTGCAGTCACAGGAATTGTGGCTGATATTCTTGAGTAATTGAAATTTTATTGACAGGTGTTTTAGCTATTGCACCTTCTGGAATTAGGTCAGCTATCTTTTTTTGTGTATCCTCATATATTTGTGTTTGATGCTGTGTTACCAGTTTAATTGGCAAAACATTCCCAGGAACATAAGCTATCTCTGTTAGAAAAGTTGTTTGTTGGTGTTTTTTCTTGACTTTAATGTGAACTATATCATAGTTTTTGAGTCTAAACAAAGCCTTTTTTCCCCTCTATCAGTCAATATTTCATTATGGTTCTGTTTAAAAAATATTTTCTTGTTTCAGCCTTAGCCCCTAACCTTTATTTAAACTTGAAACTCCTACATAACTTTTTTTACAAAGGACACATTGAATAACCTAGTGAAAAGCACTGAATCTGATACAGTAGTAGTATTTAAATAAGATCTCAAATACAAAATTCTCTTGTTAGCAGAGATAGAGAAGCCTATTAGTCTATTTGAATTTTCACAGCAGGAAAGCAAATGGAGTTAGGAAGTGGATTGTGTAGAAAGGCTAGTAGACAAAATTGGTCAGTTAAATGCTACATGTGGGAATTTCTTTTTACTTACAAGTTTTGTGGATAACTTGTTTCATTTCACTGGGAAAATAGGAAAAAAGCAATGCAGGGGGAACCAGTTTGAGATAGCTCAATGATATTTAAAATGCAGCATCTGACATGCAAGATCAGACTCCATGAATAAATAATTTTTCTTGTATTTCAATACAGTGTTATACTGTTTTCAGTGTTTTTGGTATTAGGTGTTAAATGAACTTGAAATTGTCTTTTTGGTGGCAGTTGAAGTGATTTTTCAGATTTGTCTTTCAGATTGGTAGGTTTAATTATTTATACTTCCATCTCCGGCGTGTGCAGTCAATCATTATGATGACGGAACTCTTGCTTTCCGATATTATTTTATTAATCTTACAGTAAGAACTCATGAAGTGTGACTTATTGAGATGCGAAACTTAATAAATAGCCCTAATGGCTTCTGTCTGGAGTTGTGGGTGGATGTCAGCCCAAGATCCTCCACTGAATGCAAAGTTTGCAGAAAAAGGCAGACTGCTGGTCTTTGTAGCAGATATGTGGAAAGGAGGATTAAAAAATAGACACCCATAACTCTGTGGCAGAAATTATTGATTTCTGGGCATTGCAACATTCTCATTGATGGTGTTTGCTTGCAGTAAAGATCTATAAAACGAAAGAGGGCAGGTTTAGATTGGAAATTAGGAAGGAATTCTTTACTGCAAAGGCGGTGAGGCCCTGACACAGGTTGCCCAGAGAAGCCCCATCCCTGGAAGTGTTCAAAGCCAGATGAACTGGGGCTTGGATAAACCTGGTCTAGTGGAATGAGGGGGTTGAAACTGGATGCTCTTTAAGGTCCCTTCCAACCCAAACCAGTCTGTGATTCTGTGATCTGGTGATGTGCAGCTGAAGGCTGGAAAGGTTTCAGCTTCCCGTCAGCACCTGGACCAGCTGGCTTCTCTTTTTCCCAACACTGATGTCTTGGTCGCTTGATTGACTTCTGCAGGAGTTTTCCACTTTTGCAAGTTGAACAAGATCGAACAGTTGTGCTACAAAATGTCTATGAAATAGATCTGCAGTTTTATGCCGGTCTAAGATGCGTGTACAGTCATGGTGAAAACTGCTTATTCTTTCAGTTTCTCTCCTCTGCAAAAGATGCAGCTCTCCCAGTGCTTGTGTCTTGTTGTGTAAATTCAGCATAAATCAGGCTACTGACCATGCTGTTCATGATGTGTGTGTATGTGTAGGCATTCTGTCTGATCGTTTACACACAGGTGTATATGCACGGCTGAGCAGGGACCTCCTGGTCAAACTAAAGGGAAAGAAGCAAATTCACAGTGGAAACAAGAACAGGTGACCTGGGAAGAGCAGAGAGACAAAGTGTGGTTGTGTACAGAGGGGGTGAGGAAGGCCAGGGTGGAGCTGGAACTGAACCTGGCGAGGGATGCCGAGAATAACAGGAAAGGCTTCTGCAGGTTTGTTCATCAGAAAAGGAAGGTCAAAGAAGGTGAACCCCCCCTTGATAAACAGTGCTGAAAACTGGTAACAACACCTGCATCCATTTGTACCTTCTATTTGAACCTTTTCACATTCCTTGGTCATAGCTATTAAATTAGGGGAATTAGAGGTCATTTCCTTATTCTTCCCCTTTTAAAGTAAAGAGAGTGGAATGAAAACTGAGACAGGGCTTGTTGTGTTTTATCCCCTTCCTTAAGTTTTTTTTTTTTTCCTTGAGTTGTGATAAATATACATTGGTGCTTTGCTGTTTCAGATCTCAGATCCACTTTTCAAAGCTTGGCCTGAAGGTAAGCACCAAGTACAATTCTCATACACTTGCTACTGCTAGTGACAAGATTGGCAACAAGCCTTCAGCAAATCACTCATTTTTATTTACACCTACAACTACCTGCCACTGTGGGGAAAAGATTTATGCTGTGTTTCTTTCTTGTGGGATTCATGTCACTTTCATAAGAGTGCAGTCTCAAAGGCAGTGACCAAAAAATGAAAGTTTGTACTTCCTCCTGCCATTTTATTAGTATTGGGGAAATTTTGCTTTCAGCATCTATTATTCCTCAGTTTTCCCTGGCTTTACTAGGTAGGGGTGTTAATTCGAGGCTTTTCTTCTTTCAGCAAAAAGCTGGGCTATATTCTCTGCTCACATGATGCAGATGTCCTTTTTTTTTCTTTCTTTGGGCAGAGAAAAGCAACTGGGTTGGTAACACAATGCATTCAGCAAAGAGACTGCAAATCCTATCTGCACACAATGATAAAACATATCCCTAAAAATGTAAATTAGCCCGCTTAGTCTCTAAGCTAATTTTCATCTGTATAGTGGAAACAAAAACATAAGAAGGAAAGATGTAGCTGTTTAACCAGATTATCTTTAAAAAGTGACAGAGATATATGCTGGCTAATAGCCATCTCCTGGTGAAATGTCTGCCTTACAAAGCAGTTAAGGCCTTTCCTTCTCAGAACTGCACCGTGTTTTGTAATCGGGGAAAGACAAAGAGTTTAATTCTGTTTTGTTATGTGCTGATAAACTGGGCTGCCTGATTTAGCCACCCTGGTCTTCAGATGCCTCCAGGGGCCATGTGGCTGCTTGAATAGGAGCTGCAAGAGGTCTCACTGAGTCAGGACCTCCAATTACAGTTGTGTAAACAAAGGTTATGATTGACTGCTCTTCTTTTTGGGCACTAATTTCTCTTCACTCGCTTCTAATAAAAGTATTTCTAGATATTTTGAATTTGAAAAGGAGCTAAGAGTTCACCTTGGCTACAGGCTTTGGAATGGGTCTGATCTACTCTGGACTGACTCCAGTGAGTATTTGGGCACTGCTGTAGTGGGGAACAGCTTTCCTCTAACTTGGCTGCCTCCTCACAGAGACCTCACTGTCCTGAGCAAACAAACTTAATTCACCACTTTTTAACACAACTTAAGCTTTACCGAGGGTTTTTAGGTAATCAGATAGTTAAAATGTATTTTCAGTATCGTATTTGTTCCGATTAATCACAGAATCGTTTGGTGATTTGGTAGTTTCTGGATATTCTTGGACTGGTCTAATTTTTGGTTATTCCTAGTTTGGGTGTCTTCATGTAGTACTGCGTGCTAGAATGATAAACCTGGTTAAATTGAAGAAAGGGATTCAAAACCCCCCAGAAATTCATATTTTCAGTCCTCTGAATCTGACATACCTGTATCTTGCTAATTTTGACTTGAACATCCTTACATTGATTTTTGTTTTTCCAAATGAAATTGACCCCACTTTACATGTATTTTTCTGTTATAGCTGATTTTTGAGCTTAAAGTGGGATAGTGTTGCAAAAGCATTCAGAAGTATTATGGAGCAACATTCATAATTTTTTTTCTCTATAATAATGTGAAAGTACTACTAATGTGAACCTATATGCAAAATATTTTAAGTGTTTGTTACATTTTTTCAGTTTTTCCACTGTCTGCAAATTCTGCTCCTTTCAAGTTATGCATTGTTACACCTCTCTTGCAAAGCAGGCCCTTCCTGACTCTAATAATTTCTGTAGATCATGAATTAATGGCTCAATACTGCTTCAAAAAAAAAAGTCTAAGCTATGAATGTACATGTATATTACCCACATTTATAAACTGGAGAGTGTAATTCTTTCAGCACTTGATAGGCTCTGCTTATAGATTTGCTTAAAAATAGAAAAATTAATGTACTGGAACAATTTTGAAAGCCCCATAAATAATGAGCTGAGGACCAAAAGCTTGAAACATGTCTAAGGTTATGTTAATTATGATAAATTACTGTGAGAGGTTTGTTCGAAGCCTTTTAACAACTATTAACCGTAATTATTGCACGTCAATGAAAGCACGGAGACAACGACTGAAATATCTCACCCTGGCTGAAGGTTTATCCATGCAACTTTTGTTGTATCTGTGCCTTAAATAAGTACATGTAAGCTTAGTTCCTGGTTGTGATTTGGCTAATAAACTCTAATGAGAGTTTTCTTAATTGACTCTGAAGCTGATCCAGCTGTGTCTTGGATGTAGTGGTAGAGAGAACTGATAGTCAAGACCTTGCAGCCCCAACAGCAAATCCTGGTGGTGATTCACTCTGATCTGTTGCTGTCTGCTGAGTGTGAACTGAAAGTAGTGTGTTTTTTGTTTGTCTGGGGTTTTTTAGAGCAGTTCATGTACATCTTTCCCTTTGTATGTGGCTGAACAGGACACAGAACTTCTGATCCCAGGGCAAAGCTACAGGATGTCAAAACCCAGACCTGGTCCCCATGATTAGGGGTGTTTGGGTTTCTCTCTTAGGAAGGGAGTAAGAGAAATCTGTGTTTTGGTTCCTGGTGCTGCCAGCACACCCTGCAGCCTTTGGAGAGTTCATCTTCATTCAGCTGGGATTGAGGAAAGTCAACTTTTCATAGCAAGCTTCATCTTTGCAGAGACTTCCCCTCCCCAAGTTGCTCTATTCTCTTCTTAACTAAAGACAAGGCATCAGGCCAGAAACCGCCAGGAAGAAATGTAAGAAAAAAGATTCAGAGCTCATTCTGTTAGTTCATTAATGAACCATAATGCAGTATTCATAAAACACTTTGCCCTCTTCCAGATGAAAAATGTATCCTAGCAGAAAAAAAGAGAGAATAAAGGCAGTGTTTTGTGTTGAGAAGTAAAGACTAAAAAGACAGATGTTTGATTTTCAGAATTTACCTTTTGGGCTTTTATTTCTATAAAAAATGATTAGATGGCTTATCTGAGTTGTGATCCAACCTTTCTCCCACTGAAAATAATGGCAAACTTTCAATTTTTGCTTATAATGGTGGATTTGCTCTTACAAGCTTTTTTTTCATTCAGATGTCTTCATACTCTGCACATGATTCCCCATTAATGTTAATGGGACTTAAATGGGCAAATCCCTTGGGAACCCCAGGTTCCAGTGTGTGACTAGATCACCTATTTGCTCTCCTGTGATATGATGGCATTGCTGACAGTATTTGGCAGGGTTTTTTTCAGATGAATGCACCACAGGACAGCTGCATCCCTGGTGACAAGGGATGCACTGACCTTATCTGGGTTATTTTGGCCAAAGGAGGGAGAAGCACCTGGTCATTGAAATGAGAATTTCCTGAACTGTGCTCTCAGTCCCTTATTGTCATCACCTCTGCATGTACATGTGTCTATATATATATTTATTTTTTCTCTCCTGTTGAACCAAATTCGATGTAGTTACAGTAGTGTTGCTATGGTGACCCAAAGTGACAGCTGTTATTTTGTGCTTCTGGGAGGACTCTGTGGTAATGATGGTCATTTTCCCAAGGGGAATGGTTTGATATTAAAAATAAATCTGAAAGTAAATGAACAGGTAGCATGTAAATTAAGAAAAGATACTAATTCTCATTAGCAGTAATTATCCAAGCCCTGTAGGATTCTAATGGGGGAAAAAGCCAATTTTAGATGGAAATATCTTGTACTGCATGAATGTAAATGAGCATTGTGTTTGCTGCAAGGAGGATGCAAAACCCTTCATGTTTCATTCTGGTAGTTTTCTGCTTACACTTGACTGCCCAGTCCCAGTCTAGGAAATGTTTCTCCTTGGGCTGAATCTTGAGGCATTCAGAAAACCCCTCTGTCCTGCTTTCACGTGATGTAGGTAGAAAGATTTAAAAATAAAATACAATATAGACCTACCATTTTTGACCCATAACTGCACATATACACACTTGCAAACTTTCCCTGCTCTTTCAATATTGCCAAAACTGGGACTTAAGTGTAGAAACCTCTGAACATCACAAGATGGATGGTGGAAAGCACGGAGTTGTCCTGCCTTGTGCTGCTGCTGCTGCAGCCCCCAGGTAGCCCAGACACACCTACAGAAGTACCTGGTTTGTTGGCTCTGCCTTCATTCTGTGGCCTTGCCTACAGATTTTAACTTCTTCCCTGCTGTGTGGTTCCGACAAGAGGGATTGTCCCTTCTTTACCTCTCTAAGCAAAAGGTAACTTCTGCAGGCTGGATGCCACCCTAGTGGTGGTCACTGTTCTCCTCGGGGAGGGGATGTAGATGGAATGTATGTAGAAGCTGAAAATCCACTTTCATAGAGCCATAGAGTGATTTGTGGTGGAAGGGACTTTAAAAATCATTCAGTTCCACACTCCCTGCCATGGGCAGGGACACCTTCCACCATCCCAGGTTGCTCCAAGTCCCATCCAGCCTGGCCTTGATTACTTTCAGTGATGGAACAGTCACAGCTTCTCTGGGCAACCTGTGCCAGGGCCTCACCATCCTCACAGGGAAGAATTTCTTCCTAATATCTAATCTATATCTCCCTTCTTTCAGTTTAAATCCGTTGTCCCTTGTTCTATCACTTCATGCCAGTGTCCAAAGTCCTTCCCTGGCTGTCCTGTATGCTGTCTCTCTGGATCCTTCTCTTCCCCAGGCTGAACAACCCCATCTCTCTCAGCCTGTCTCCATACCAGAGGTGCTCCAGTCCTCTGATCATTTTTATGGCCTCCTCTGGACTCACTCCAGCAAGTCCTTATCTGTTTTGTCCTGATCTCATCATCTTTGCTCCTTCAGACTTGGTGAAATTTTAGTCTCCCACACTGCTGTGTGAGTGGAAGTATTTCCTGCACTGCTGTGATCCCACCATCACCATTTCCAGTGCTCTCCCAGGTGTGTCCCACCTGTGCCTGGGACACAGAAGTGTTTCCATGAAGGTGGTCCTCATAGCTCCATCTGATTCCTTGGAGTCTGAGACATTTATTCTGTCACCTTGTATAAATGGGCAATAAAAAGGCCAAGTTCTAGATTTATATTTATCCTAATTGGAGCTGGGAAGCTTACAAGTGTAATAAAATACTGCTGTTTCCAGTTCTTGTCTCACACAGCTTATATTCCTTTGTGTTCCAGGGTGTGAATGTATGTTTATATGGTCATAATCAGTTCACCCTCAGGTATGAATATTGTTAAGTATTTTATGTAAATGACAAGGTTTACAAAGGAGGTGGTGAAAGCTTCACTGGGGTCACAAAAAAAAAAAAAAAAAAAAAGAAGAGGGAAATGTGCATTTTAGGCCAAAACATTTCGACCTTCAGATTTGAGGTGTGCATCTAATGTGGGGTTTATCTCTATTGTGTGAGATAAAGAGATAAAAATCTATTCTTCTCTATCTAACCTATTCAGTTTTCAGTCAATGCTGGGATGGAGTGATGGTTGTAGATTGTTTTGACATACAGATTTTATGTTCTGCCTATCAAAAGGAATAAATAAAGGTGGCTTGATTATAGTATATTACTAACTTCAGTGTGAGAAAATACTGAATGGCAGGAAAGCTATAAAAAAAAACAACCCCTGGAAGCTGATGTCAGGTAATCTAAGTGTGAAAGCAAGAATGTTTTCAGAAGTGAGGATGTTAACATTGCAGAAGTCTTACCAAAGTTGGAGTACCTCCCTTGGTGCTTTTAATTCAATACTTGGATGGTGGTCAGAGCATTAGATTTAATCCATTACAAGTCATTTGGCTCGCCTTGAAACTTAATGGCAGAATTTGAGAGGGGAAACAGAAGGGCCAGGGATCCCTTGTGCCCTTCCTTCTCCGGGCAGCTCCCTCTCCTGACTTGGATTCTGTGCTGCATCCTGAGAGTCACAGGGTGGTTTTGAGCTTTAGGGCTTTTCTCAGTGCTGTGTACACACTTTGTGTTAGAAATTGGTGTTTTCTACATCTTCTGGCATCCTGTTTCCAAACAATGGAGGGAACCTCTGTGCTGAGATTGGCTCCATTCAGAAGGGGGAGCAGCTACTCAGGGGAGATTGTTGCTCAAATGAAATGTTGTGAACAGTGCCTTCACTGTGTGCTTATGAAACGGAATTACTTTGTGCTATTTAAAAACCAGCAAACAAATGAAAAACCAAACCCCCAGACCCTGTATTTAAGCCTGTGAAAATAATCATACTACAAACATTTAAGCTGAAATCCAATGGGAGAAGTTGCTGCTGTCTCGTGGGGTGCAACTGCTTGCAGTGAGTGAAGCTCTTGATAATATAGTTACATCCTGACTTGTTTTTATTAGGCTAGATTTTTTTGCCTTCAAGTACATTTGTTTGGTTGTAGCTTCTTGATATCTGATATGGCAATAAAGAAATTTTGAGATAATACAGCTGTTCAAGAAACATGTTTGAGACACAAGCTGTAATGCGGAACTCTATTGTGGCAAGGTAGATAAGAAGCTAAAATAAAATAATAAATAAAATAGTGGGGTTGGGGTTTATTGCTATTATTTTGATTGATTTTTGTTGGGACCACTCAACAAGTTTTAATATTAAAAGCATTATATTAGCGTGAATTTCTGAACAAGAAGTTGCCAAATGCACTGCTTAACTACTTACCTGCACCTCCGTAACACACTTTATTAATGGTATTAAAAAGAACTATGAGCACTGTCAAACTAAACACAAAAAACTCAATTATTTGGCCTTTTAAAAGAAATAAAACATGGACATAATAGTTCTTAAGCAGAACTGCCTCTGTCTGGGTCTCTGTGTGTGTTCAGGTTTGGTTCCATGAATTATTGCCTTTTGACTTGGAAGAATATTTGTCCCTTCACAGCATTTGCAGCTCCACTGTGATCTTAATTAGATGTTGTTCCTGTTGCTTTTCAGTTAACCAAGGGCACCTGTTTCTCTGCTGGGAGATGATTTACACGGGCAGCCAAAAACCTTTTTAAACATGTAAAATTTGCTTGTTAAGCGTTGGCTGCCTGCGAGTAGCTACCCTGAAGTCTGTAGGTGGCAATTTCATATAGAGCATAAAATGCTCACGAAACAATTCAACTTTATTGAGCAGTTTAGACTTAACTACATGGAATTGGGTTTGTTTTTGCACTGAAGGGTTTGCATCTAATGGGCAGAGCAGAAATATAAAATAAAAATTTTCACCCTTCTCTCAACGTCCAGAATTGGTCACTGGAAACATAAGCGAGTTTCCTTCACAGAGGATGGATAGACAGTTCATATTTTAATTTCAAAAAGCCTCAGTGGTTTTTTTTTTTTTTTAATACTGACTGATTAGGCACTTTGGGAATGAATATGTACAGAATTTTCTTACGATGTTGAAAAAGGCTGAATTACAGTGAACAGCTTTTGTTCTAAGGACTAAATGGTTCCTCAGTGACAAAGAGGGGTTTTGTGTGTTTTATAATGTACAGTAGTGAAAAAGCTTAATATGAAAATCTGAAGAACTGCAGATCTCATGAGATCCAAGGGTAGCAAGTTTATCACTGCAATGTTGCACACACATTCAGGAATTTATGGGAATATTCTACGTTGTAAGATGTATTGCATGAGACGTAAAATAGGCATCATTAAGGTTCCTCTAGGAGCTTCATAATTCTAATATTTTAACTTCTCTGTGCCTAATTCCCCTAATTTTTCCATGTTAATATTGACTAGTCCATTTTTTGTAAATATTTGTGGCTATAGGTTTGAATCAATGGTTATTTTAATTACCTTGAGGTATTATGCTCAGTAAAGCCTGTGTTGTATATCCTGGAGTTGTTTATAATGCTTTACTGATTTACAATTATTAAATTATATTGCCAGAGGCTGGTGGTGGTGGGGTGGGTGGATTTTTATTCTTTCAAGCATCTGACTTTAGTAAATGCATAATTGTGTATGGAGCGAAGCACATCAGCCTTTCCCAGGCAATACCTTGAATTTTTAGAGATTTAAAGGGACTGTGTAGTATTTAGGTTGTTGAATATTTCAGGATGGGAGTAAAAGCATTTTCTGGGAACACACAAAACAGCTGTTGCTGCTAATGTCCTCAGATCTAATTGGATGTGTGGTTTGTTTTTTTTTTTTTTTTTTAATAGCCCCTAAACCTCCTTCCACGTCACTCCTAACTGAAGACACTATCAGCATGTTTTGGCTTTCACTGCTTGGCCATGGATTCTAGGAAAATTACTATTTTTTAAATGTGCTAGCTTTTCATGGCTAAATGAGAAACTTGTATCTTCAAACAGTGAATAATGATTTAATTTTTTTAGAGTTGTAATATGTGGTAAGCATGCCTACTTGTTTCTCTTAGGGTTTTATTCTACCAAGACTAATATTATGCAGCTGCACTCTGCTTATTTTAATAAGGCAGTTCTTTAAGAAGGGGGGCCAAAAAAGCAAATTGCCCCAGATGGGAAGAGTGTTCCTGGTCCATCATGGACTGTTGGGCTGCTCAGCTCAGGGAGTGGCAGTGGCTGTCAGGTTTCTGTTTGATTGCTCAGCTATTAATTGTGGCAAATGACAGTTTTATAGATCCCAGGGTTCAAGGTTCCCAGGCCAAGCCATGCTATATTCATCTCTGAAGGGAGGGAAGGAAAGGGGCTGTGAGCTGCTGCACTGGTTTAAAATGAACATGGGATTTTTCTTTTTACCTGGGGTTGTGTCAGTGTTGTGGAGAGAGCAAATAAGGCTCGGCTCTTTTTTTAAAAAATATAATAGGCAGAAAATGTCCAGAGGAACATCCATGTTTCTATGGTTACAGGATTGTGTTCTCTTTTGGACTGTAAGGATGGTAAATGGATATGATGATCCTGTACTAAACCTGAAGGGAAGCTAAGTACTAAACCTAAGGGGAAGCAGGAACATGTCACAGGTTTCTAAAATCCTTGGTGTCTTGGACCAGGGAGCGCCTTTAGACCTTTCTGCTGGTCTTGGACTACCCTAAAATAGGGTAGTCATAAAGAATATTGATAACTAGGAAAAAAGCACATAAATAATAAAAGCTGGTAAATGCAGTCTTTCTTAGAAGGTCATATTTCTAGTAACTAAATTAAAGGAGTAGAGGTAATTTTACAGTTGGATTTGATCTTAAAATTCTTTTGCATCCTAAATGGTTCTGTGATTCTGTTTAGTTTGCTGTTAACTTAAGTCAAATTAAGGAAAAAATCACTAGAGGAAATGATGGAACCTTGATCAAAATATTGTAAAGCTTCAGTTTATTTCCTTCATGAATCTTATAGTGGTTTCTTAACCCTACTGCAAAAATAGGCTGTAAAGAAAGCCTACCTACTTGTCTGAATTATGTTTTGTTTCCTTAGAAATAGCTGGAGAAGTTTAATTTTTCTTTTTACCGTATGCAAAATAAAGCTGCCTGGAAGATCCATTCGATTTTTCTAATGGGGTTGTGCTAAATGAAGGTGAATCCAGAACAAAGCTGGGTCAAGGGTAGGAATTACGGTTTTTCTGGAGATGGAAAATAGTGCTGCATTTTCCCCGAATGAAATATTACAGGGTTACAGTGTTGACAGAGGGATCTGACATGATGCTGCCGAGGTTGATTGGATTATGAATGGTTTAAGTAGTAATGGGATTGGAAAGTACTTTTTGAATGAAGAGACAGCTGTAGAGGATTTTGAAAGGAAGGTTTATAGGGTTGAGTCAGTTCAGCACTGGGGTCGTAGCCTTGCCCAGTGAGCTGGTTTGGGCCAAATTCAGGGAAACGTCCAAAAGGAGCGTCCCCTCAAAGGAAGGCAGGTTATAGCCGCTCCTCCCCCACCAGGTTCGGGAAAGAAATATTCCTCAGAGGAATGTGAAAGAGAAAATAAAAACTATTTATTTAACAGACACACAGGAAAAGAATAATAATGCTAAATAATGAAATCTCTCGCTGTGGAGAGAAAACCTGAAAGATTTGAGAGTCCTTCTGTGGGTGTGGTCTCTCTCCTCCTCGGAGCTGGGTCGGCGTGGGGCTCCCCTCCAGGCCGGGGGAAGGTCCCCCAGTGGGGTTCTGATGTTCTGGTGTTCTGAACAAGTCTAGAAGAGACGAATAAAAGAACCCAAAGTCCCAGAAAAAACAAGGTTTAACTCTCTGTCTCTCCCTGAAGAAACAGAGCCGAAAAAGCTGGCTGGAAAGCAGGAAGGGTGCTTCCTCCACACTTCTCCCCACACCAGAGAGACGCAGAGGAGTGGTGACCTTGGAGCACAGACGGCTTTGAAAAAGTTCGTCTGCCCTTTATTTCTTTCTCTTCCGTCTCTTGGGCTCAGTTTAAAGGCACAGAAAGGCACAGGAATCATATCCGGGCATAGAGCGATGATAGGGGATACACATCATAAAAGTCACCCCAAGACACCCAGAGTTTGGGGGCTCTGTGAAGGCAGGAAGCTCAGTGCTTGTAAAGCCTGGGAAGTAGAAATGCAGAACCCAAGCCCTTCATTCAGGGAGTTATACAGATTTTAACAGAAACTGATAGAAGTGCCTAGTTTAAAAAAAAAAAAAAAAGAAAAGTCTGCCCTATGAAATTTTGCTTTCTGATCAAGGGTGAAAATGTTACATGTCCTACAGTAGCATGTTGGAGAAGGTTTGTTTTAATGAGATGTTACCCCACTTTCATCTATATCATAATTAAAGACTTGAAGTAATAAAAAAAAAGTTTATTCCTGCAACTAGACCACAACTAAAAGGACTTAACAGAAAAATAATTAACCACTGGAATACATGTGTGTACAGTGTGCTTTTTGAAAATGTTTGTGTGGAGCAGAAATATCCTTGAAACTTGGAGGTAAGACCCCTTTTAGTCTTCCCCTGTACTTGCAGTAATTCCAAGTGTGTTTGCCAAGACCAGGTTTTAAGAGAAGAGGAAAAAGTCTTGTAGGGGTAGGTCCTCAAGCACCTTAAGGGATTTAGAAGTTTGTGCTTTCCAAACATGGCCCAGATGGTGGGATGTGGGAGAAGTGGTGGATTTTTGGACTGCCTGGATTTAGGCAGTTTAATTGTGCCTGGAACTGAACAGCATCAGCTAGATGGTTCAAACATTTGTAGGATGAGACATCTTGAGACATCTTGGCCAGAAGACAGATGTGCAGCTACAGTGTGGAAGAGACCTTGCAAGAGGAAATAGATGTCTCCTGGTCTGTGCTCAGTTTTGTGGCCCGTAGGAGGGAAAATATTTGAATACTTTTAGCTGTTTGAGGCCAGAGAGTCTTGAAAATGTCAACATTTAACAGATACGTGGTACATGCCTTATTGCCCTTAAGAGCTGTTAACTTTGCTCTTTCCTTTCTATTTTCTTCTTCAGACCAGCATTTATCTTGGATCAACTCAGTTTGTAATTGGCCAGTACCCTTGCTGGTCTGTACTGTGAGCTCAGTAGATACTAAAATACCACAGGTGTCCTCATTCAGGGAAGTGCATGCTTGGTTTTGAAGGAAACTGTCACTGTCAGTTCACTTTTGGCAACCAGTGAATTGAGGCTCAATTTTTCAAGTCATTTATTGCATTCAGCTCAAATCATAGCTTGAAATGATGCGTGATTTGTCCACTGGAGACAAGATCTCTGCTTTCCAAGGTTAGTACTGCTCTTTTAAAAATTGCTTCAGATATGATCGATTTTTTTTTTTTTTTTAATTTTTTTTTTTTCCCAATATCAAATAGGATTTCACACTAGAATGGGAAGGGTGCTCATCTTCCTTGTTATCTGGAGGCTGTGGTAACCACATTAACCCCCTGCAAAGAAACTGATGAACAGGCACAGAGATTACTGCAGGACCAGTCTCTGAAAACCTGTGTTTCTCTTACTTAGGCGCTTCCTTATATCCGTGTTTCCAGAACTTTTGATAATCCAAAATAATTGGCATTCCTAATTTTCAGTGATAAATGTCCCACTAAGCACAGTTCAAGGAATTCTGTCATGTAATTTGTGCTAGTTCAAGTCAGCCAGTTGCTTATTGACCATAAATGCTTATGTCTTTTCTTCCTTTTTTTCTTACAAGAGGTAAATCGACTGAATCTAGCCTGGGAGGTGATAAAATTTAGCACTGCATATCAAGTGTTTGATTTCTGTGACCCTCTGTGGAGATGAGTCCTATAAGTGGGATTTGTCATTTAAAATTTCAGGTTGTTTAAAGTTTTCAGTTTTACAGTCTTTGAACTTTATAAACGTCCCTCAGAGAGTATATTGTGGGAGAATGAGCAATGGCACTATCTGTTGTACAGCAGCTGCTGCAGTGTTCTCACCATTCTCTTCTTTGTTTTCTGTTTTGCATGGGGAAGCTCATTCTTTCAGAAATACTTACTGGAAAATTGACTTTATGTATACAGTGAGAAGTTGCAGAAAACATCTTATCAGGAGTGGGCACCTGAATGTGGTGAATAACCAGGCTTTGGGGGCAATCAAGACTGCAGCTCCTACTGCTGAGCCACAGTCATAGCTCAGACATCATCTGCGGATTATTTTTTGGCTGTGGTGTGGCAGCATTTTGAAAAATAAAAATACTTGGACTACATCCATTAGTAATTCTTTAGTCTTTATATTACAGAACAAAAGGTTGTGGGGGTGTGATTTAGGGCTTCCTAACTGTAGCAGAGGAGTCTGTACCTGAGAGTCATCATTGCTATTAGTCTGAGGAGCCAAAACAGAGTTGTCCTGTGGTTGTTAGGTGATGACTGAATCTTGGCCAGTGCTGGTAAAATGGCAATGGAACAAAAGGCAAGAATATCTAAAGCCCACTGATAAATGCGAGGTTTAAGTGATACAGTTGGTAAATCAAATGTGGTTGCATCAGTGTTCCTGTTCTATTAACGTTTCTTTAAACTTATCATTACTTTTCCTAATCAGCTTTTTCTGTTTCTTGGGTTTTTTTTTTTTTTTTGTTTTTTTAAATTAAAAAACCCACTGTAGCCATGAAATGTTATGTATAAAATAACATTTAAGAGTCCTCTGCTTTTATTCCTCTTGCTTCCCATATGCATGTTGTGGGATTTTTGGGTTTTTTTGTTTTTTTTTTTTTTTTTTTTTTTTTTT